>JAGXJF010002350.1:0-191397 GCA_019208055.1 Stipa capillata | reverse complement strand
GGGGCTAAAAGTGGCTTTTCTTCTACATATGGCTACTAAACCGGCCGGGCCGGAGTTTGTGTTCTCATTTTATGGAGGGGTACGTCGTACAACAAGGAGCAAAAGCAAAGAACTGATTGATTGGTTCCGTCTCGACCCCCTTCTTCTCTCCAGTCGTTCTGAGCGAAGCCTGCTGCTCGGTTAGTCTTTCCGATTATGGCTTTGATTCAATTGGTTCGTACTTCTTATCAGGTTAGTGTTGCCAATTTGTAAGGGATGTTGTTCCCCTGTGAGAGATCTTTCCAGTTTGCGAGGATATTCTTCCTCTGTGACAGATTGTTTTCTCTTTCGATAGGAAATTGTTGATCTACACGAACGCTTAGTTTTTGGCGAGCTGCACTACTGATCCTTCGCAGCTTAATATTTTAAGGTGCCATGCTCTACCACGTCGGAGCGGATCGTCCTGCTATCCCCTCTGTATGTAAGAAAAATATAGATTCCTCTTTGTATAAGGAACCATTGTTGAGGAGAATACTTGAGTTTTGGGCACCTGCGTAGGTTTATGCAGTGCCCTGTTGGTTTTTAGTACGTCAGTGCTTTCAGTTTGTGAGCAGCTCTTCCTCTGTAGGGAGTTGTTTTGTGTGTGTATAAAAAATTGCCGATTGAGAAGGACGGTTGATTGTTGGGCGGGCCGTGTAGGTCTATGGGTGTTGGTATTATCTTACAGTGTGCTGTTGTATATGTTATGGTATGGTGCCCTTTCTCTACATCCTAAATATATGTTTTGTCCCTGGTAGTTCAGATTGGTACGTTCAGAATGACAGTGTGTCTATTATGGTCTGTTTACTAGCAAGCCCCTCTTTCTGGGAGCTTTTTTTTTCGAGGATTGTCGAAGTGTTGACGATTTTGGGACGGAGTATATATCTCTTTGAGATAGCAGATTTGATAGGCCTACACAGTTGCCCCTTCCTATCTATAAATGCTCATGGTGCCAGGTAGTACAGATTATTGCATGCGGATGTTTATAGGATTGAGAAAGAGAGTAAGTATGAATATTATTTGCTATTACGATCTGCTTATTTGCAGTCCCTTCCATTTGGTGGTTCGTGCAAAATTGTTGGATGTCCAGCATTTCGGAGCTGGAGATGTTCTCTGGGATAATAGAAGATTTAATGCCAACCTACCTATAGGTGCTCACCGGGTCAGGTACTACAGATCGTTCCATGCATATGGATAGCTTAGATTATTAGCATATCTACAGATTGCAATGTCCTTTATACTGAGATTGCTCGCAGTCCAGGAACAGGTCTTGTTATTATAGAACAGCTGCGATTTCTGCACGGCATGTGTTCTGTCATATAGCACTGCTGGTAGACCTACAGAGCTGCTCATGTCTATCTACAGATGGTAATTGTCCCAGATACTACGTGTTATTCCATACAGTTGCGTGCCCTGGAATAGTTACAGGTTGCATAGTTGATAGAGGGTCGCTGTGGCTATGAATTAGTAATTATGATCTGTTTATTTCCAGGCCCTTGCCTTTGGTGGTCCGTGGGAGATTGTTGGGTGTTCAGGGTTTCAGGACTGTCTACGTTCTTTGAGGCGACAGATCTAATACCGGTCTACATCTAGACGGTACTTACCAAGTCAGTTGGTACGGATCGTTCCTTACCTATGAATGCGTTGGATTGTCATTATCTATGGATTATTGGATCCTTTATACTGAAGTTGTTTAGGATCCAGATGTGCTATAACTTTAAATACTGTGCTTTGTAATGTGCTTGTTTCCTTCCATGTAGGTTTCTGTGTTGTTGTTTTCTTGGATCGTATACTGCCCATTGCAGAGGAAGGGCAGGCAAGGTGTACATAACACACGAGCTTTTTTTAAAAAATATTATTTTTTTATCCAGAAATTTCAGAAATATTACAACATTCAAAATTTTTATAAAAATGGCCTCAATCGCCACGACAGATGGCGGTAGGGCCCTAATCGCCACGGCCCATGGCGATTTCTAGCAATTGCCAGCCCATCTGACGATTCAGGTCGTAATAGCCACAACCCGTGGCGATTTCTCCTAATCGCCACTGGTCGTGGCGATTACCCCCCTTTGCACCCCCTTTACTGACACGTTTAAATAGCAGAATGGGGTGCAAAGGGAGAAATCGCCATGGGTCGTGGCGATTACGACCAATCGCCACGGGTCGTGGCTATTACGAGTAATTCTAGGAGAAATCGCCACGGGTCGTGGCTATTACGACCAATAGCCACGAGTCGTGGCTATTACGACCTGAATTATCAGATGGGCTGGTGATTGCTGGAAATCGCCATGGGCCGTGGCGATTAGGGCCCTACCCCCATCTGTCGTGACGGAGGCCATTTTTATAAAATTTTTAAATGTTGTAATATTTTTGAAATTTCTAGATAAAAAAATAATATTTAAAAAAAAGGTCCATAACAGACTCTGATCGTCTGCATGTTTTCGGGTTGAATAGAAATTTTATCGTTTCCACTCCAGGAATGGTAAGGTCTCCTTGTTCGTCCTATGCAGCTGATCGCATGCGAAATGTTTCTAATTCATTTCCCCTGATTAATGTGTGCTGCTTGTTAATGTCTTTGCCAACGGCGCTATGTCCGGTACTACTGAACAGGTGCGTTTAGGAAGTTTGTGTTTGTGTTCCTGCTGTATATGTTTTTTTTTATTTCGGTTGGTGCCATATAATTTTTGTCGTTGTTATTGGTTACTTATCTGACCAGCAAACTCATTGACTCGCCATGACAGGGTGCGCAGTTCTCTGGGCTACGAGGAGTGCTTGTATACTGCTGGGCCGTCCACGTTTTCTCCTTGGGCATCCGACGTCGGACAGTGGTCGGCGGTGCGGTAAGGTTACCGTTCGGTCCTGCCGAGGGCATCCCTTCGTCTCCTCCTACGTCAGCTGGTCTGCGTTCGGGTATGCGTACCGGGACTGGACACTGGTCCGATGTAATGGAGGGCCCGGCTTGTCAGGCGTCGCTTCTCCTTCCTCTCTCGGTTGATATATGTGCACTTCTCTTGTGTTTTCCTTCCCTTTCTCTTTCGCGTTGCTGGTTTCTTCGTTTCTGCTTCTGCCATAGGCCCTTCTAGGTAGCCTCCGTGCTCTATAAGATGTTTGTACGCTACCATTCATTGCCGTGCTTTACTATATTTCTCTTCTTGGCTTTGTTGTTTTAGCTTGTTCATTGCCGTTTCCGTTGTTTGATTTCCCTTTCCGTATTTTCTTCTTCTGTTATAGTTCCTTCGCCTTTCGTTTCGCCGATCTTGGGTCTTTGTGCCGACCTAAGCACTCTCCGTAATGTCGACTTCCTTCTTTTTGACTGTTTTGTTCTGCACTTCTTCCTTACGCAGCTCTGTTCTACTACTTTGCTCGTTTTCTGTAGTGGCCCTCCTTCGGATCGTATTTCTGGCTTTGCTTTCGTTCAGTTTCCCGTTCTCCTCTCGATGCATGATGGTAAGGTTACTGGTCCGTTTGTTTTGCGTTGCGGCGTTCGGATGATGTTATTTGGCCTTTTTCTCTTCTTTTCGTGCTGTGCTACTTTTTTGTTCTATGGATCGGCCAGTTGGAATGCTATGATATGTGTCCAGCGCACTAACTATTTCCCGCCTAACAGGTGCTGTACCGGTCGTTGGAATTTTACGTACAGGAGTCTTCCACGTTCCTTGCGCAGTCAGCTGATCCGAATGGCTTCCGGACAGGTCATTTTCCTTCAACTCTGCAATAAATAAATGAGCTTATTTATTACTTGTTTAAATGCCGGCGTTTTTGTCCTTACTGGTTTACTAGCAAACAGTACGTGCAATACACGTAGGTACTGTTCACGCGAATCCCTTGGCCTCCAATCTCTGGATTTATGGATTAGGCTACGTCACGCAATGATTGCGTGAGTCTTTAGCTAGTTAACATAAAAATCACTAAAAATATTGTACACTAAGAACATTTTAAACAACTGAGTCCCGGGCAAAGTTTATCCTCTCGAAGGAGGCAATTCTCGTGCTAGCAGGCCATAGAATCGCCAAAATTTGCACGGGGGCGCTACTAGAAGTGAAAGAAAACCTCCCAAAAACCCAGGCCCATAAATAGCCATCCTCTTCGTCTCCGCCACCACACCGCCTCCTGCCGCCGTCGCTCTTGCCTCCCCGTTCCACACCATCTCACCGCCTCCCTTGCTCTCGTCGGGCTCTCAGATCAACGCGCGCGAGGCCCCATCGGAGAGCTCGCCGGCAAGGGATCCGTAGTGTTCTCTCCTCTCCCCGCGGGGGAGCAATCCAGGAAGGGTCGCCAGTGCGGTGGCGCTGATGGCGCCGCCATCCGGAAACGACCACGAGGCCGGCGATGGTGACTAGTCCTTCGCAGCGACCAGGTATTTCAGGTGCGGCTACGTCCCTCTTCTTTCCCTCGTTCCACCGTCGGAATCACGCCGCCGGCTGCCTCTGATCAAAATCAAAACCGGGATAAATTTCTCATTTTTACTGCTTCTTCGTCAGATTGCTAGCTGTCTACCGGAGCAGCTGAAACATTCTTTTTCACGAAACTGTAAAAACTAAAAGATGTGGAATTTTTGGCGCTCCCGCTCTCGATTAATCAAAATGACACTGTATTGATGATTTTCCATTGCTAATTTGGCGCATAACAAGGGCCTTTTCTGGCTTGTGCCTGCCAAAGCAGTAACACTGCAATGACGCTTATTAGTATATGTTTGGAGCAGGAAAACTGGGCGGTGAGGTTGTGTTGATCAATAGGTTTTGAGCTCTGTTGCGCTTGTAATAGCAAACATCAAGCAAGCTAGTACTGGTAATTTTGAGTTGTTGGTGGCGATGGATGGTGGAAATTCCAATAAGAGGAAAGGAGAAGCTCTGCAAGATCAGAAAGAGAGCGATGACAAGAGGCAGTGTGTCACCATGAGGATGGAGGTCTTCGACTGTGCCACCTGCTCTAAGCCCCTCAGACGTCCCATTTTTCAGGTAAATGCGCTTCGTGGTCGAAAAATCACGCTTTAATTGCACTGGATATATTATTCTCACGCGGCAGTTTGTTTGTTTCTTTCAGTGTTCTAAGGGGATTTTCATCTGCTGGAATTTCATCTGCTCGCCTTGCCGTGAGAAGCTCCCGGAAAGCGAGCGCACTGCTTCCCTGCGCTGCTACGGCATGGAGCGCGTCGTCGACAACATTGTCGTTCGCTGCAAGCACGGATGCGGGATGAAGATCACCTACTACCAGAAGGAAAAGCACGAGAGGGGGTGCGCGAAATTGCCGTGCTTCTGCCCGGTCTCCGGCTGTGGCTTAGTCGCGGGTGGCGCGGCGCTCCAGGACCATCTCACCACCCTGCACAAATTGCCAACGAAAAGCTTCAAATACTCGGTGTCGTTCAAACACCCAGTCCAATTGGGCTCTCACGTTCTCTGCGGCGGATACAGTCGCCTCTTCCTGCTTGACGTGGCGTCACATGAGTCCCTCGGCTATGTAGTGTCCCTCGTTTGCGTCCAGCCGGAGACGCCGGGAGCCACGATCGGATGCTCGGTGCGTTTCTCGTGCTTCAAAGGCAATCATTACCAGCAATCAATTTTGGGGATCGGAATGTCGTCGATGTCCAATGGGCTACCATCGCGGTGCTCCTGTGTCGTGCCCAAGGTTTCCGGTGGAGAGACCAGTGTCGTGCTCAGGATCACCATAGATATCGACTACGAGCTGGAGGTGGAGGAGGAGGACGACAGCTACGACGAGGAGGATGACAATGACATCGGTGACAGCGATAAGGAGGATGATTGATGCATCGTCTCAATGTTCATGACAGGATGCGCAAGATTTCGGTCGCAGGATGTATTGAAAGACTATGCAATCTTACTTTTAGTATGTGGTGCTCTGATCGATGTAGTAATAGACTAGTTGATCGGTGTTCTAATTTCTTCCAACGTGTCGATCAGTTTCTATCTTTAGTCCTGATACTACTACTATATGCTATTCTCTGTCAAAGAATATGGAGCATGATGTTTTGGACGTGATCGCTTTCTGAATCAGTGTCGAATACGGTAGCAAATATATAATTACTAAAATACTGTATTATGGAAACATTTTAAACAACGAATTCAATAGTATCATTTCCGCGTTGCCAATTTAATTCAATGGTTGGATAGATATTACATTTAATTTTCGCTTTGGTCTAGGAGGTGTTTTATTTTGATGTGGACATGAATAAATGTTAGTGCATTTTTTCTGTCATTATTCTGGCATGGGCCGCAAAAGATAAAAGACTAATGGCTGCCAGACGTAAATCTGGTTTCCTCGAAACAGTGGAAATCAAACTACAGCTTCCTCCTCGTTACTATTGCGCTGCCATTATTATGACATGGGGTGGAAGTCGAAACAAAAGCCTCCATCTCCGACTTCCACTACCACGCGGGATAATAGCAACAGGATACCAGGAGTTTGTACTACTCCCCTGTGTGCACCATACAATAAATTGCAGGCATATATACCGTGAGAGGAATGTGCATGCCAAACTCCGTAACTCCTGAAAGCAAATTACAGCTTCCCAGGCACTGCCTGCCTGTGTGCCATTAGTGGTGGAAGACGAAACAAGAGCCTCTTCGTCTTCCGCTACCACATCTCACTATATATTGGGCCTCCCTCCTCCGCACGTTCCCATCAATTCGTGCAGTGCAACTCTAAGATCAGATGGAGAAGAGCACCACCACCAAGATAATCAAAGCCGAGCCGCAGCAGCATCACGGCGGGGAGAGCAAGCCTGCCGCCACCGTCGATCCGGAGGCTCTCGGCTGCCCCGAGGGCTTCCACCCCCTCAAACCTCCAGTAGTCCAGGTTCCGTTCGTGCAAGAAATTACTAGCTAGTAGATTCAACTACTTGTACGTATTTGTGTATCTGTGCCGCTGCAAGGCCATCATCGCTTTCAGACATCTCAGTTTAACTGATTTCCTCCCTTCTTTTATAGCTGTGCTATCATAAAATTGTCCTTACAAAATTGTAATTTCGATGAAAGTGGTGTAGATAGTAAATTTCTGTACAACATGTTGTAAATGTCGGGTCATAATTGTTGTAGAAAAATATTGTAGATTGTTATATAAATCTTGTAAAACTAGAGATGTAGAATAAGCCATTCTATACGTAAAAAGTAGAATAGTGATTGATATGCACTGATTTTTTTTTAAAAAAATTCATGGTTTGCATACCCATGAAAGTCTAGCTAGCTCCACCCCAGCTCACGGTAGAGCGCGTCCTGCAGTCCATCCGGGTCGATCGGCATTTCTGTATGATGTTTCAGATTATCATATGAGAAATTGATTGCTGGAGCTTGTTTTGGCATCTGCATTTCTTTTGCAGGCACTAATAATTTCTTAGTTACATATAATGTTTTGTGGGTTACTGTGATGCTATATAAGTGCATTTCGTAAGGTCATCAGAAGTCTTTGCTAAACAAAAATTGGACATGATCCACAAAATTTTACATTCGAATCAGCCTTTGTATTCAGGTCACTAAGATGTTACCTTTGTTGCACTGAATGCTGCAACAATGTTCTACCACACGTGCATAAAAAATCCTGAAGCAATGCCAACCATAGTACTCGGTAGTCAGTACACTCCTGTAGTCCTATTAGTCAAAAGAATATCTTGTATCCTTCAGTGTAATTTCTTAAATTTACAACGTGTCAGTTGTGTACTTTTCACAAGCTCTGCATAGCTGAATTGTTTTAGCAATTTGTTTGAAATGTGAGATTTCACATAGGTCTAATGTTGGTCATTTAGTTGCCAAGATATCACCTGTTTAGTCAATTGGATCCTACCTCTATTTATTTAACGAGCCACATGTTCGGTAAAGTCATGTTTGTGATTTATACTTTTTTGAGGTTTGCTCATGATTCACGAACCATATAGTGATGTTTGGAAAACATCGTATTCGTTGTTCAATGATGTTTAACCCAAACAAGGGTCAATGATAATTTGACCCCCTAAGTTCTATTACTAATGAGAATCATTTATTTATTGGGGTTATCCATGAAACTATAATGTGCATTGCATCATTTGCTGCTATGAATCTTATGATAATCTGCATCATGGATGGCCAATGAGCATTCAGTGATGACCCTTATGTTGTGAACCAAACATTTTACTTTCCGCGATATTCTTTCTAGACGGAGCTTTCACTCTGATAAGTATGCTTCGTTTATTAGCTAAAGCAAATAAATCCAATGAGTCATTTAGACCCTTTCTCTATTACAGGTGTACACCATTGTTGTGTAGATTGCTGCACTTCTATGCTGTTTCTGACACTGCAGTTAACTTGCAGGACCGTGATAGTTATTGGAAGATGATGAGCAAGTACATAGGATTAGATGTTACGTCACTTGTTACTCTTCCAGTCATCATCTTTGAGCCAATGACTATGCTTCAGAAAATGGCAGAGGTTTGTACTACTAAGTTCTGATTTAAAGTTCTCAATATTTTTACATGACATCCTTTGTACCATAAAACAGAAATAGCGATTGGAGCAGAGAGTACAATTACATTATAGGGCCACAATTGAGCATAGCAAGCAAGTTCAAAGTGATATATCATTAATCCTACTAGTGCAAAAGCCCCATGGAGAGTGACAAAAGTCGACATACCGCATAATTGGCATACTCAAGAAAGTTTTTGTAGTTATTTGATCCTTTGCACTGAGAGTTCTTTTATGCTCATTTGCTTAGCATAGTCTAGATATAATGCAGTAGTACTTGACCACTTTACAAAACTACTTTGTTAAGGTTAAACATATTTGGTAGTTTCCACATATTTTCTATTAGTTGCTATTAAAAGTTGTAACTCGTCATTCTTTGATGTGTCGCTTTTCTTCCTGTTGGTCTTAACTAAGCCTCACACAGGGTCTACAGACAATTCCTTTTCTGCATCTGTTTTATGATAATTACTTGCTAACATTTGACCTGTTTCTACCGAATGCAGTTGATGGAATATTGTGAACTTTTAGACAAAGCAGATGAATGTGAAGACAATTACATGCGTTTGGTATATGCTTGTGAGTTTGCCCTTCCCTCACTTGTAACACCACTTTAATGTTATATTCTCGCTGGCTGAGCTTTTAACTGAACTTTTCAGCTACATGGGCTGTATCGGTGTACTTTGCATACCAGCGTACGTGGAAGCCTTTCAATCCCATCCTTGGAGAGACGTATGAGATGGTTAACCACCAGGGTATTACATTCATTGCTTAGCAGGTTAGTGATGGATGGTGAAATATTGCAATTCCAGACATATTCTGGAAATAACTTTGGGAATGGCTATGGTACTAAACGGATACTGTTTAAGAGAATCCCCCCTTACTATTGTTTTCTTCACTCCCCACCACTACCACTTGTAGGACAATTAATAGATGGCTAGAAAGTGCATGTAAAGAGGCATGATTTGCATACACATGTAGCATAGTCACTCGCAAGTACTTCTGTTAATCAATGATGTCAATTCCGCATTTTGCTCACTGTACTTTTCGTTAATGTTTTTTTGACAGGTAAGTCATCATCCTCCAATGGGTGCAGCTCATTGTGAGAACGAGCATTTTACATATGACATTACATCAAAGTTGAAGACAAATTTCTTGGGAAACTCATTGGAAGTGTATCCAGTTGGAAGGTATTTGATTGAGCTGTAATTGTTTCTGTGGAGATCTGTATGTCTTGAAAGCTTTTGTACCATCAAAGCTTATGGACAAAATCACAAATTATTTTCAAGGTTGTAGAACCAACTATATATGTGTAAAACTCCTGAACGGTCTTAGTTTCTGCATCGCAGGACTAGAGTGACACTTAAAAAATCCGGTGTCGTGTTGGAATTGGTCCCACCACTGACGAAGGTCAACAACTTGATATTTGGGCGCACATGGGTTGACTCTCCTGGAGAGATGGTCATGACAAATCTGACAACCGGAGACAAAGTCGTGCTATATTTCAAGCCATGTGGCTGGTTTGGGTATGATAATATTGACCATCGCTGTTATGTTGCATTTTTGGTTGAGGCAACTTCATACTATTCAGATTTGCATTTGTAGTAATTTTGTTGGTTCTTATTTACCATGACAACCAATGCAGCCTCATACATGTGGCCACTTATTTCATAGGGAAAGGGTGGGATAATTCATTATAGTTCATGATGCTTTGCCTAGGCCTGTCTCAATTTACTCTTCATGTCAGGGCCGGCCGATACGAGGTGGATGGGTATGTATATAGCGCAGCTGAAGAACAAAAAATAATGATGACAGGAAAATGGAACGAGTCCATGAGTTACCAGCCATGCGATCAAGAAGGTGATCCTCTTCCAGGAACCGAGCTAAAAGAAGTAAGGCTTTCTTTCATTGTTAGTCAGTAGAGAGGATGTTTATTTTATGCAGCCAATGCTGCGGCATCATATTTGTGGATATTCACTGCTGCTCAAATTTGTACTTATCCCAGATCTGGAGAGTTGCCCCTACTCCACCGAATGACAAGTACCAGTATACATACTTCGCGCACAAAATAAATAGCTTTGACACAGCGCCTAAGAAGCTATTGGCTTCAGACTCCCGATTGAGGCCTGACAGATACGCCCTTGAGAAGGGTGACATGTCTAAATCTGGTGCACAAAAGAGCAGGTAATTACTCACCTTTTCTTGAATTTGCACGTGTTGTTGGTGACAGCATGAAAATTCACTTTACGATTGATTGGAGTCTGAAGATTGTGGTTGCCTTCCCGTATTTTTACCTTACAGTTGTTTTCATGGAAATTTTCAGGCTTGAAGAACAACAAAGAGCTGAGAAAAGAACTCGGGAGGCCAAGGGGGATCAATTTACTCCAAAATGGTTCAATATGACCAATGAAATCTCCCCTACTCCCTGGGGCGATCTGGAGGTGTATGAATACAACGGCAAATACACCGAACACCGGGCTGCAATAGACAGCTCTAGCGTTGCCGAGGAGACAGACGTCAGCTCTATCAAGTTCAACCCATGGCAGTACAATGACTCACCTTCCCAATGATTTCAAAGGGTCTGAAGCTACCCATCTTTACTTATCATCTAAAACGCTTCCAGGCCTTTGTGCTGATACATATCAGCAGTTTTCGTGCCTTTGTAGTATTATGACCTTCCCTTCTCTTCATCCGATTACAGTTCAGGGAGTGATTGTGTATTTGATGTAGTCTATATACTGTCGTCGTTAATGTAGAAGTTGCGAAATTTTTTAAGCTACTGTTTGCGTTACCGTGTGTTGATTCAGATCCACAAGCTAGTCAGATGCAATGATGCTCGTTGGCTGGGTCTAGAATGCAGGATTTTTGCATGAATGTTTAGGGAGTTCCCAATTTCCATGGGAATCTAGGAATATTTTATGGTCAACGAGGATTTGCTTAGTTGTGATATGCCTTCGAGAAGTAAATAAAAAATACATACCACTTTACTTCTGTTTTTCCAGAGGCATGTATGTTTGCATGAATTTTTTCTCTCTCGCTGAAATGCAACAAAATGATGGAAGGGTCATCTCAAAGGGAAATGAACCGGCAGAAAGAGGCATGATATAAATACCAGACTAAACCTTAGGTCTTAAAAGTATCACCGAGATGTCAGTTTAGCCACAATAGTTGAAAAATGTATATTTAGGTCCATAAAGTATATAAGTGAGTCACTGGAGGTCATTACCTGTCCAAGTGGTGTCAGACCTGCACTGTCACATCGGCCACCTCATCCTCTCCCCATAGTTTACTCCTAAGAAATGTCCAAACTGTCCTCGTCTTCCTCCTCATTCCCCTCTCCTCCACCGGTGGCACCCTCTAGCCGTAGCCACCATGAGTGACGAACGCCGACCCATCATTCGCGCCGCTTCACCCACCTTGTTGACGTCGGCGGCCCGGTATGCACTAGCCCACTTGCCCTCTCCCTCGCCATTAACCACACGCTCATGGCTCGCACCGCACTGAATCAAGCACGGCATGAACAAGAATATCACCAAAGCAAGAACATCTCTATCCCCCCTCTCTACTAGTCTACTGAATCAGTTCGAAGTCAAAATAAAAACAATCTCGAAATAAAAAGCTGTCGCTGCACACATCACAGGAAAAAAGGGAAAAAGGACGAATAAGATCGAAGCAAAAGAAGGAAGCAGATCGATTTTGAGTTTTTCCTCAAGTTTTGTTCTCCTTCTTGCCGCTGGATTTTGAGTTTTTCCTTGCCGATTTCACCCGTTTCTTGCAGGTGAGGAGCCATCCCAGGAGTGGTCGGAGGCGAGGAAGAAGTCGTTGATCTCCGCCTGGGGTACATCTCCGGCCGATTCTTACCATCCTGCGGTCTGCTCCTCCTCTTCGTCGTGCCCCCCTGCTCAGGTTGGTGTTCGCCCGCCTGTAGCTCCGCCCAGTTACCTCCGCCGCCATCTGAACTCACCGGGTGCTCCTCTGTACCCGGAGGCAATGCCATATGTTCTTTGCGAGCTTCCAAACCCATTTTCACCTAGCCCAGCTCCAATCGTTTATCTCCTTGCCGGTGAGCACGGGCTCAAGATGAAATCGACGTGCTCTGCCATGTCTCTGCACCCCTCTTCCTCCTTGCTCCTGTTCCTTGTCTGCGCATCTGACGTTCCTGGAGGCCAAGCCAGAGCCCTGGATGAAGGAACTCGCCGTCCGCGAGCTTGCAGATCCGGGCAAAGAGGCTCTTCCCTCCATTGCGACCAGCACTGGTCGGGACAAGGGGAAGAGAGGAAAAAGGGAAGGGGACAAGGGGTGACAGATGGTATCATTAGAATAGCTGAGGAGAGGATGACGTGGCTCCACTCATACAACATGGCGGTGGTCAAATGTCCAGGTGTGCAGGTCATATGTGATCTCGACAGGTAAGAATCTCCAGTGACTCTCTTACATACTCTAGGGACCTAAATATGTAAATTTTAAACTACCAGGACTAAAATAACGTCTCAGTGATACTTTCAGGACCCGATACATTTTACTCTAAATACCAAGTTTCTTCATTCTAAATTGCAATTGGGCCTCGCTCATCGACAGATCATGAATGCAAGTCAAAGCCAGAAATGACAAATTGTACTACTGATAAAACAGAAGGCAGACGATGAGGAAAAGAAAGTGTCGTACAACTTATATTGGGTTGTGGCTCATGAACGAGAAAAAAGAAAAGAAAAAAAAAGAGAATCTGTGATAAGTGCCAATTAATCCATGTGCACTCCATGTGCCAGTATTACATTTTGCATAAATAAATAAGGTGTCCAGCCAGTTGGTCGGTTGAATATAAATCCAAGGAGCCACACCAGGGAGGATTAGGTCCAAGCTCAAGAACCAAACTACACGCAGAGATGAAACTCGCTCGAATTGCACAGCAGATGGGCATGAGAGGCATCACGAATCCAACTATATTGGTCCTCTTGTGCATGGTGTCTTAAGGCAGCTGTAGCACTCTACCCGCAGGTGGACAGATGCTAGGGCAGAGCGTGGAGACAAGACTAACAAGGAGCATCACTCAAAGAAGCTTGTCGAGATGACGTGCAACCCTAACCACGATAACTAGAACAACGACGAACTATTTTTAGATAAAGAACAACGGGCTAGCTGCATGTAGTACCGGCGACGAAGAGACCATTAATTGGTCCCTCGATGTCGCGTCTTCCCCATCTCCTGCCATCGCCTTGGCGCTGGTGAAGACGAACAAGCTGATGGTATCCTTGGAGTCGCTGTGAGCCACGGAAGCCGTGGGTCGTTGAGCTGTTAGGCAGAGAGTGAATCCGGTGTATGGGTCTGTGGGTCTGAGCGATCAGTGTATCGAACGCCGAGCATAAGGCCTCACCTCTGTACTCTGAACCACGTAAGAAGATGAATGGACTCTGAACTTCTCACCTCTGCCCCTTCTCTGAACTTGTCTCTCTAGTTCTTCTGTTTTCTCACCTCCTTCTCCCCGAATCCGTGAGGAACTCCACTCTAATCGATTAGGGTCCTCACACTCGATTGTTCAAAAATTAATTGGTCCTTTGCTTTGTCTCACGAAGCAAAACGGGACTCATGATCAATACATCATAAGCATAAAGTATAAATTTTGATTCATTGCACCTCAGAGAGAGCGGTGTATATGGAGCTCAGGAAACAAATAGCAAAAGGCAGAGCGATTACAACATATCGCACATAGTTCATCATTCTTGCCATCCAAATGGAAACTATGTGAGCACTCAAACATTCATTTCTCGTCATGTTTGAAGGAAGTCTGTGAATCTTCGAGGGTGCAGGACCGTGGAATAGCCATGAACTTTCTAAGCTTGAGAGACATCAGGAATACATGCATGTAGCCCGAACTATCTAAAGTGAAATCTATCTATCTATCTATCTATCTATCTATTATTTTTACTTTACTATACTAATTACAGACTCTCTAAAAATTTTGACGTTAGTCGAAGAATTTTTTTTATAGACTCTAAGTTGAATACAACTCTAGCAAGATTGCAAACTAAATACAACTCTAGCAAATTGATTTATACCCAAATACAACTCCGATTAAAGAAAGACTCCAAGTTAAATAAAACTCTAACAAGTTGATTTGTATCCAAATATTTCTGTATATATTTGTAAATTCAGAATTGACAATTGCATGCTAAGTACAACTCCTGTAATTTAGAATTAACAATTGTGTGCTAGTTACACCTCTTATATGTTGATTGTTAAGCCATTCAATCAACCACGAACTATATTAACTACAGCATGGATACATGCATGCGTGGGGAATAGCTATGCCTTATTGCAGTAGTCATCATCTCATTACAGATCAACTCAAATAAAAAACTTGCCCACGCAACTGCACTTGACGACTAGTGCTACTAATACTCATACGTCTCGTTCTATGTCGACTGGAAGTAGAAAAACTAGCATGAGCAGTTTATCTCGATCAATATGCACTCCATATATAAACTGACCAAAAAATATAGATCTTGTTACTTAGGGCCTGTTTGGTTGGGCTGTGGCTGTTGACAAAGCTGCTGTTGGCTGGCTGTTTGAAAAAGCTGCTGTGGCTGTGGGAAAGTGAATATATGGCTTTTGGTTGACCTAAATAATCTACAGCATTTTGAAAAATGAGCACTGAAACTTTAGCACATTGCAAAAAGCTGATAGAAGACAACTTTTTCAAACAACTGAATTTGCACTGCAAAGCCCACAGTTACCGTTAGTAAAAGCTGCTGAAAAGCTGGCCGTTTGGTTGGGCTGCAGCTTTTTCCAGTGAAAAGCTGCTGAAAAGCCCAACCAAACACCCCCTTATTGTGGGTTGTGGACTTGTGTTCCTCTCAGTGCTCTGATGGGAAACGACGTCTATCTACCTATTTCTATTATATACTAAAAATACAATGCAATAGAATAAATAAAAAGAGATTAAAAATTCTCATAACAAAATAAAACATCTGACTATTGATCATGGGGACCTTTTTATTATTAGTGGAGAACAACTGATAGAACTTCATAATTTGTACCTAAACAAATCATAGCCGATAGATTTTCATAACTGTAGCTAAGCATATCACAACCGATAGATCTTCATAACCGTACCTAAAAAGATCAAACAACTAATAGATCCTCATAATTATACCTAAACAGATCAAATCTAGATCATCATATTTGTACCTAAATAAGCGGCTCAGTACAACGACTAACGAACCGGCTCGTAATCTGAACTTTTATTTTCTGCACCGATCTAATTCCGAAAAGGAGGAAAAACCCATGAGGTGATAGTGTTTCGCTCGTTACTAGCATGCTTCTCTTAATAAACTGCGAATTGCATGGCGAATGTTGATGCAATGCCCTGACGTGCAAAGCAAATAACTTCTCTCATTTCTTCAACCCTTTAGGGCTCCTTTGGACTAAAGGACGAGAAGTGCTTTTATGCTTTCCCACTAATATTTTAGAGATCTTTTAAGAACTTTGTAGGATTTCTATTCATAGGAATTTTTCCTGTGGAGGTTCTTTGGATTAAAAGAAATGAGACCACCAAATTCTTATGGAGTATTTTTCTATGCCTCAATTTTATAGTACTCTTAGCAAGAGGTTAGATCTCATAAAAAATTTCATGTACTTTTTTGTTTTTTATGTACCTTCTATCTCTTTAATTTCTCACAAAATTAGTGTTGAGCATTCAAAAAGCCATGTTTACAATTTTTCGTGTTTTTACCTCCCGTAGAATTTGAAAAGTCACGGCATCTTATACGTTTTTTTTATTTTTATGCTTTTGTAATCTCGCTTCCCAAAAGAGGCCTTTAATTTGCACATATTCCGTATCAGTTAGATAGCGAGGCCAGTAGAACCTGGGTCGGTCTTTCTTTTCCGAGAGCAAGGTAGTGTGGACTTCATTCATCGTTTGAGTTTACAAACTCATCAAAAGAGACAGGAGGTGATCAGCTTTGGACAAACATGGCCGCTAACTTCCAAAGTATACAAGTATATATATTTAGCTAAAGAGTGAGCATATCCCCATTACTGTCCCTTCCATCATGCACAAAATTTATATGCTCAAACTCACTTGTCTCTGGCTCGAAAGGCAATTGGGCACAGCACATCCGCAGCTTATAAACATCAGTCAGATCACTAGTTAGCATACATTGTTATGAGTAGCATCAGGTAGCTAGTGTGAGATTATAGTAGAATGTTTCTGGCATTAGATTCTTTCTTAACAATGTTTCTAACACGAAATGACCATATCCGTTATGTCATCGGCCTTGCCAAGGTGTGAATTATCGGGAATAAGATTATACTTACGCGTGACTTGTCAAGGTCGATTTGCCATGTCGCCAGGGATGGTGCTAGATATTTCGGCTATGAGATGGTTTCCCATCCTCATCATCGTCAACTTTTCCACCATTATCTCGGACCGAAATGTATACCATCAACATCATATCCATCCCGTTAGTTCATTTGTTTATATCAGCTCGTACATACATGTTATCTAGATATGAGTTATGCTGCTTTATTGTTTATATTTATGTTTAGTATGTACTGGTATATGCTGTGATTATTCATGTGATTAATATTGTCACGAATTATTTTAGAATTAAAATAAACCTAAACGTGCTAACTATTTCGACAGATGGCATGGCAACCATCGGTCATTTTGAGATATGAGCTATTCTCTCAATTTCACTATATCTATCTCCAACCTCAGAAAACTCGCTTCGAAATAACTGTCCAGCGAGAAAATCAAGAGTGTAGTTATTGTGTTTTTTCACTCTATATCGCTATTAAAATACTTTAGAAATGATTAAATGGTTGTATTTGTTATTTAATAGGTATATATGATCATTTCTCATTTGTTTATTTTTAAATTTTATATCTTTTAGTCTGTGTGTAGGACGAGTCAAGGACAAATATAACGAAATAGAGGAATAACTAGAATATACTTATTTTTAAGATATTACTACGTCATTTAATTTATAAAAAATATTATTAAATCCAGGGGATGGATGGATGGCCCACGGCGGAGGGAGTCGGTGGCTACGCGGAGTCCGCGGCGCGGCGAGGTTGCAGGAGAGAAACAAAGACGGTTGGCTCTCTACGTTGGGGACCTGCGTCCAATGCATGCATGGATAGACGCATGTACGCTTGGTCGTCGTGTGCTATCGTGCGATTCGAGGCGTGCATTGGTTGCATGAGACTTTTCGCGCCCTGAAATGGCGCGGAGAACTTTCTTTTAAGGGATACATCTGGAGGGGACAGCTGTCCCACACAAACACGAAAAGACCTTTAACAAAAACAGAAATTACATCTGAGTCCCTAGGAGAAACTGCACCACCCATTCTGCTGCCGGTCTCCTTCCTGCTGTCGCAACGCCAAGAGCGCCAGCCGAAGGCGGAAACACCAGCTGCTAGGTGGCCTGCACAGAAAGATAGAGGCTCGAACCTCGTTAATTCACCGCAGAAATCGACCGACGCTAACGTCGGCACCATACACCTGAGAAAAGCACATCGGCGGGGGCAACGCCCCGATCTGGCCAGGCTCTCGAGCCAGCGCCGCGGAGCGAGATTCACGACCCAGCTCGCGACAGATCGCAAGAGGGGAACTCCAAACAGGGGACCTCGTATACGCCGCCGCCGATGCCGGATCCGCGAGGAGAAGACCATTGAGGCCCCCTCGCCAGCCGCCGAGCCGGTACAGTGAAGACGAAAACGACACCAGAACTTCCACTAGCACCGGAGCATGCAGTGCTGAGCCGAGGAAGGAGCCGGGAAAACAAAACTCCCATCGCCGCCGCAAACCTCGACGAAGCGGCGGTGGAACGGAGACAATGACCTGGGTCCACTAGGGCCCTATGTACACGCCGGACTGAGACCGCGTTTCCCCCCACCTCACAGCGCCCGCAGGAGACTGGAGGCGAGGAGAAAACAGCGGCCTCGCCGGAGGGGAAAACTGGAAACGAAAGCGCCGATTTTTTCGCCTCTCTGCACTGTAGCAAGGGGAAGAGGAGATGACCGTCTATTTTCAACCGTTTTTGGCGCGGAGAACTTGAGATGCATGCAGTGCAGCGAACTGACGGATGGATCGATGCGTTCGTGATGCTTAGTTTGTGCCGGCCCAAATCGCAATAGGGCCTGACCCATCTGAGGATCATGAATAGGAGTGAAAGCTAGAACCAGCATAATGTAGCAGTGATCAAACAAAAGGAGTTTCTCAAGGAAAAAAAAGAACCTAGCAAAAGGCAGAAGACCATAAGTATATATTTTTCGGTTTTGCTAACAGTCGCGTGACTGTTTTTCATTTTGCAAATTGTCAGACCTTCTCAGCAAAAACTCTCTTCCTCTCCCATCTTCTTCGTGTCCGGCAAGCTGGAGCTGGCGATGCGGGCAAGGCAAGCCTCGCGTCAAGCCAGAGCCGACGATCGACGCCAGAGAAGAAAAGGCGCCCCAACAGGTTTAGAAGGAAGTTTGATCCGACGGCGACATAATCAGTGAAGGAGAAGAAAGTGGCGGCGGGAGATGTGGGGATAGAATAGAGAGACTTAGGATTAGGAATTTCTATACAAAAAAGGAATGAAATCTGAGCCATTGGATGAAGATCTAATGGTTTGAAAAAAAATCACTTATGACAGATTAAAAAACTGTTGACTGCTAATTAGACAATTCATATCTTTACTCACGATGTGTCAGACCTCATGAATGAGCAAAAATATTTGTGAAAAGCCCCCATCCATCCATGTGGATTCCGTATGTCAATAGTACGTACATTCAACACAAATAAATTTGCTACCAGCCAATCGGCTGGATATATACCCATGCCTCGTAGCTGCAAGGGCAGCAAGCTGAGCTCAAGAACCAAACAACCTAGAGAAGAAAGAACACCGTAAGAATGTGCTCTCGCTTATAATGGCCAGATCGATCAAGTTGCATAGTCCATGGGTATGGGAGGCATCGGGGATCCAACTATATCAGTCCTTGTACGTATGGTGTCTACAGGAGCTCTTCGGGCTCTTGCCCGACGCAGAAATCGAACAGTTGCCCTCAGCCATTTATCTTAGACATTAGTCTTAGCTAACCATCTACTTCTAACCAAATCTACAAGCTAAGCCAGAATTTGCCTTTTCTATAGTCTTCTTTCATCAGGTTCTTCGTTTCTACCATGATGCAAAGCATGCGGAAGAACAAATATAAAGGTTAACTACGCAGAGATGAAACATCAACGCGTGCTCTTATGATGGCTACCTCGAGCTGCACCGTACGTGGGTATGGGAGGCACCGCGAGTCAAACTATGTTGATGCTTACGTGCAGGTTGTCGTGCACCATCTCAAAATCATGTTCGCCTGCCTCTCTTCTCTTGTGAGTAAATGTGAGTTGAGGAGATATGCAAAGACCTCGAGGCATGCTAGGCAGGTTATATTATACGGTGGAATTACTCTCTCACGGGAGCACAAAATCCACTCTCTCTTTTCTTTTAGTGTGAATTCATTTTTTTTAATTCATATGTAAATTTATTTATTTTTTAAATCATGCAACTCTGAATAGAGATTGAACATAAAGTTAAACCGAACATAATTCCATCTGTTGCAGTGCAAGTTAATTAGTAACATGGTTCATTATTTTCTTGCATGCTACATGGTGAATCATACAATGATGAATTAAGATTGTGTAGCAGAAATATAGGCATGCTGCAATAAATTTTTCAGATATTGGTGCTCGTGTGGTTTTTGTTGTGCTCTCTGAAGAATGCATGTCTCATATCTGAGGCGCGGGGCGAGTGTTTCGCCCGCTTCTAGTGTGCTCCGGAACAAAAATGCCGTTGGCCATGACATGTAGCTCATAAACGTCAGTCGGAAACCATGCACCACCAGTTAACATGCATTATATAATTGTTCCATCGGACTAGCATGAGATAGCAGACCAGCTTATTGTAGTACGTTGTGTGGACGTTCTAGAAGTTGCATTCAAGACGGCATAAGACATTACCCGGAGGGGCCTAGCTAGCAATGATATTCACCATGTAAATTTCTTTTTTGTTGCTTTCTTATATAAACCTGTATGGAGTATATACTTGGTCTTTTTTCTTCTTATTGAAATTAATAGAGCGCCTGTCTTTCTTGTTAGAAAATCTTGTAATTTAATTGTTAGTTGTGCCAATCCTGTGGATTCCACATGCCTATATTACATCCAATACAAATACATTGGCTACCCAGTCAATCAGGTGAATATAAATCCCAAGCGTCGCACCTGAGAGGAAAGCAATCTAAGCTCAAGAACCAAAAATACATAGAGATGAAAGATCATCGTGAGAACTTTTGCTTGCGTGCTAGTCGATCGAAAATCATGGTAGCCAGCTTGAGTTGCGCTGTTCGTGGGTACAGGAGGTATCAGGAGTCCAACTACATTGCTTCTCGTGCGGATAGTGTCCTGAGACAACATCAAGGCTTGCTTGGGTGGTTTGGTCTTTTCACTACTATAAAACATCTCATCAAAGATAGTTTAAAATCGTCTCCGCAGATGGTTTCATTCAGCGTCGTGCAGTCAGCGTCGTGGAACATATGTCTAGGATGATCAATACTTATGATTCAAGACGTAGCGCTCAAGATCCTAGAATTGGCACAACTAACAATTAAGCTACAATATTTTCATGTAGGCGCCAGAGCTCAAGATCCACGATTTGTTACACGGTCCCCGTGTGCTGTCGTGCGAACTGAGGGCAATTCCAATGCTCCAACTCAGCTGTCTCTTAAGTCATGCCATCTAGGCAAAGAGCTTTGTGGCAAGGTAGTTATAGAGGAAAGAGAAGTAAACTGTCTCTTAATTTGGAACCGGCTCTTAGCGGTGTAATCGATGTAAATTAATTCTTGAGTGATCCTATGTGACTCATATATGTACTACTATGTACTAGAACTATGCCATAAACAGATTATAAGATTAAAAATGGTAGTATAGATCATAAAATATAATAAACGAGAATGTTTTAGATACAACACTAAGGTACAAGCCATTGAGAAGGTTGTATCTAAACAGTTATTTAATGCAATAAGATACAACCTAAGATATAATACATTGGGAGTGTCCGGAGTGCGATGGAGACGTCGATCCCTATTTGCATGAGATTTATTTTGGCGTGCTGAAATTAATCGCGTTAAGATGCAACCAACTGACGGACGGAAGGATGCAATTGGTCCTCGCCCATCTGCGGACCATGAATGGAGTGGAATTGAAAGCTAGAACAAACGGAAAAGTGCTGGGTGCACACGGTGACATGTGTACCCATTAGCTTTGGCGAATTTTAGTTTCACATACAAGTTTCGAAAAAATCTAAAAAAATTCATACCGGTATATGATGGAATGACGTTTACATAGTTAAATTTTTAAAAAGTAATATACCAATTTGCGATCTGTGCAAAAACAACAAATATGTACATATGGTCCCTTTGTACTGTTCATGGCTATCCAGGGTGTGTTTTTGTTTTTTTTGCACAGGTCACAAATAGTCATATTATTTTTCAAAAATTTAACTGCGTATACTTTATTCCATCATATAGCGGTATGAATTTTTTCAGATTTTTTTAAAAACTTATATGTGAAACTAAAATTCACTAAAATTAATAAGTGCAAATGCCCCCGTGAGCCAAAAAGCCGCACTCAGAACAAACACGCTATACGAACTAGATATGCAATTGTTTAACTACGGATTTTCGTGGCGGTTGTACTACAAGTCCAGAGCAGTACATCGTTCTCTTTCCCTGGTACGTCATCGAGGAATTCACAACAATATATATGTTCAGTCACTCTCGATTGGCTAGCTACACTGCCTAGGTATAAGGTACGAATATTTGGTTTTTGCAGCCATGAAAACTAGACTTCTCACATAAGAGAGCCATGAAAAGTCGATCTCACGTGGTGATTTCTAGATTTGTTATTGGGATGTCTTGCGACTATTTGTCGAGCGTCCTACACAGGAGCCTTTGGGAATAACCATGAGATTTTTAGGCATTGAAGGCACAAGGAATGCAGGAATGCCAAGCTTTTCCAGACTGACGTCCTCGTAACCCATTGTCGGATCACTCGAGGTATCCGCACGGATGTGTTGCCAGACCGATTAGTCCAACAACGTTTCGGAAATTATGCAGAGCGAATTTCATATATGTCAATCAAAATTTAACTAGTTTCAAATATACTATTAAAAAAATCTTTCTTTTAAATATGCCACTAAAATTTTACACCGGTTTCATAAATACCATTGACGTTAGTTAACCGCTAGTTGACCGTTAAGTGGCTATTGAAAAGATAATTTTATTCTTTGTGTTGTCTTTCATATATGCCACATTGTACTAAATGTTAAATACTGTAAAAATTTTAGGAAATATTTTCTCTAACATATATAAAAACATGCACACAAACACAACTAATACATTTACTACAAAGTGGCATATATGAAAGACAACACAAAGGGAAAACTATCTTTTCAATAGCCACGTAATGGTCAACCAGTGGTCAACTAACGGCTAATTGATGTCAATGGCATATATAGAACCGGTGTAAAATTTTAGTGACATATTTGGAAGATGGACTTTTTCAGTGGGATATTTGAAACCGGTCAAATTTTAAGTGGCATATACGGAATTCTCTCAATTATGTACTCATCTCAGCTAATCTATTGTAGTCCTCAAATCTGATGTAATCTCCCATTTATAGGTTGTAATTCAGATCGGCTAAGAGCTAACAGTAGTTGTCCAATAAAAAACAACCTGGTAACTATTGCTGGCATCGCTGCTATGGCGACTGCAGCACGAACAAACGGTTGAGCACGAGCTGCCTACGTTAACAACCATTTTGCTAACCTTGCTAAAACATATAAGTCGTACTAAACTGATGTCGTAACCGACTAAACTGGGAAATGTATGGTATCCAATGTTGCAAATTATGTCAAGCATATATTAAGGCCCCGTTTGGGACAGCTCCAACTCCTAGTTTCACGTCAGATTTAAAGATTAAAAGTTAAAATAAAATAGTTTATATATCTATTTTTAGTATACAATATCAATAAAATATGACTTCTAACCATCTTCGATGTACCTCCAGCTCCAGCTCCACGAAAAAGTGAAGCTATGAAAACCCAGCTTCACTTTTTCGTAGAGCTGGAGCTGTCCCAAACAGGGCCTAAGTAATCAAAGTCCAGTTGGTTCATACGTCATATTCTCTCACATGTCCGGCCGGCTTGAAATGTTTGATACTTTGATGTGTTGCTACCAAATAGAACCAGAGCATAACCGATGACATGAGCATTTTTTCCAACTCAAAACACTACTAAAAACTAGGATTACCAGTCTACCACACCCAGTACCTGTGACAATATAGGGGAGGGGGGGGGGAGAAAAGGAGTTCTGATGAACCATGCATTGGTCCTTAATTTATGGGTCTGATGAAGTGCAATCTGTACTATGCAAAAGTTAAGTGAAGTGATGATGTTCAATCATTGCATGGCATATAAATTTGAGGGGTTGAATCTCACAGCAGTGCATTCTGAGCTCAAGAAGAGAGCAAGAGAGAGAGAGAATGTGGTTCATTCTTGAGAAAGGGCTTGCCATGCCAATGGAAAACCATGTGAGGACTGCAACATGCATTTCTAGAAAAGGTGTCTTCGGAAAATCCATCGTGCTTCCACCGCACTGGAACGTAGGGGAATAGCCTAGGTTTGGAAGACACTAGGAGTGCAAATGCGACGAACAACAAGAAATGGAGTGGTGGACCATGTGGTACGTCCTACTCAAATAGTCTTCATGCACAGTAGATATATCTTGGATGGGGTACTTATCCTGCATGAGACTGTCTATGAGTTTCATCGAACAAATTAGGGCTGTGATGTTCAAAGTTGACTTTGAGAAAACATACAACAATGCCAAATGGCTTTTCTTTTTACAAACTATACGGATGAAGTGATTCTCACCTCATTGTGCAAGTGGGCTGAGAATATCATCTCAGGTGGAAGTGTAACCATTAACATTAATCAAGACATTAGCCCATACTTCAAACTACAAAAGGGCTATGTCAAGGGGACCCTCTTTCTCCCATCCTTTTTAACGTAGTAGCTGATATGCTCGCTATTATGATCAATCGTGCTAAGGCAGATGTCCAAATTAGTGGAGCGGTGCCTCATCTTATTAATGATGGTTTATCGATTCTACAGTATGCCGATGACACGATACTATTTATGGAACATGAACTTGAGAAAGCAAAAAATGTAAAGCTCCTCCTAACCAGTTTTGAGCAAATGTTGGGGCTAATTTTTTTTATTAAGATTGAGACCTTTTGTTTCGGTAATGCATAGAAGGCTACATCCCAGTACACTAGCTTAGTAGTTGTGAGTTGGGTGCCTTGCCATTTCAATATCTTGGTATTCCAATTCATAATCGGAAGCTCCAGAATTCAGATTGGAAGGAAGTTGAGGAGTGATTCAAAAAATGCTTAAGCAGCTGGAAAGGAAAGCATCTACCTACAGATGGCGGGTTTTTCCTAATCAACTCCATGCTAAGTAGTTTACCGATGTATATGCTCTCTTTTTGGAAGTCCCTAGGGGCATTCTTGTAAGTCTGCATTACTTCCAGTCTAGATTTTACTAGCAAAGTGATGACCATAAAAATAAATACCGCTTGGCCAAGTGGAGGTACCTATGCTACCCTAAGGATCAAGGCGGGTTGGGGATATAGGATTTACGTCTCAAAAATGAAAGCTTGATTTGCAAATGGTTTTACAAATTCTTTAATACTGACAGGATGTGGTAGGACACGATCCACAATAAGTACTTGGGATCCAAAACCTTTCTCTGGTTTAATGGAAATTGTGGGATTTCCACTTTTGGGCATGGCTTATGGGGCCTAAACGGAATTTCTTTTGTTCTGGTTCCTTCATGGTCAAAGATGGGTCTCAATTGTAGTTTTAGGAAGATAAGTGGTTGGGACCGACTCCACTCAACGACCATACCTAACTCTTTTTACATTGTGAGGAACAAACATAGTTCGCTAGCTGATGTTGTGAGGCCGGTTCCCTTGGGAATTTCTTTCGCCATGCCCTTATGGGGTCAAAATTGGTAGCTTGGAAGAATTACTGGTGCGCCTAGCGTTGGTATATTTGTCTGATGAATCAGATTCCTTTAGGTGGGATTTGTACCAAAATCAGCAATTTTCTGTTCAAACTATGTAAAATGCACTAGTGCATATATACTGATGCTCCTATACAAAATCGACAGCTTCAGAATTAAAATTTTCTCTAAAAGTCTGGACTTTTCTTTGGTATATGTGCCAGGGGGTTATAATAACTAAAGACAACTTTATTAAAAGAAATTAGGTTGGTAGCTCTAAATGTTGTTTTTGTCAACATGATGAAACCATTAAACATCGTATTTTAAAATGGAATGTTGCTCGAGCTGTGTGGCATATTATTCAGGTGAACTCTAACTTGTCTCCACCTAAGTGTTGCTAACATGTTTGGGAATTGGCTGCGGGGTGTCAGTAAACAGTTGAGAGCATTAATTCTGGTAGGAGCGGGGGGCCTTATGTTGGTCACTATAGCTATGTAGAAATGATGTTGTTTTGATAAGCAGAAAATTAGCTCTCACTTGTAGGTTATATACTCATGTACACACTGGCTCCATATCTGGTCTATGCTTCAACAACTGAAGGACCGGGAAGTGGTGACAGGAGCATGTGCCCAGTTGGAGAGGAGATCATTAGGGAGATGTTTTCCAATCATGGGTGGCGGCCTAATCTGCGCATTTCGGCATCCTGAGTTCTACTTATTTACTCCCCCATTTAAAAATAGAAGTCCTTTTAGCCTTGGGCACAAGAATTAAGACTGATGGTGAAATGACAATATTGCCCTTCAATCATTTCTTTATTCATCTCTTTTTTCTCTCAAATGCAATTACTCACCATATTGGAGCATGCAACATTTATTGCATTGGAAGGACACATTAGAAGCCTATGGCTAAAAGTGTATTATAAATATAGAAGGACTTGTATTTTGAGAAAAAATTTGAGAGGCTAAAAGGATTTCTATTTTGAAACGAAGAGAGCATTTAGTTACTTTATGGATGCTTAGACTTATTATCAGGTTTGTTCTCGTTGACGTTTGTTATTTTGCAATAATTATAGTTATGTTTCTCGATGATACAGAGACCAAGAGTTTTGAACTGTTTTGTAGTTATATCCTCTTGATGCAGTTCGAGGGATCGATGAAAGCTTTCATCGTAAAGAAAACTAGAGTAAGACCAACTGAGACGTAAGCTATACTCATGAAGCTATACATCTTCCAACAACATCGACAACGGATGGTCCATTAGTAATTTGATTTCTCTTTGCGCAAATTAATGCACGTTTTCAGAAATTAATTAAATGTCTAGCTCCAAGTAATGATGCGTAGCTTTGTTGGAACAAATGAATTTTCTGTGATCGTAATCGTATATGAATTTTTTCTATGAGAACCTTAGGTGCGAATGAGTTGATCAATTGGAATTCCCATGGAAATTTTTTCTTTCATCCACACATTCTGGTGGATACTAAACAGAAGCTCAAAGTTCACTTTAAATTGACGAGGCTAGATCACTCTTTGTCGTCCTGTTCTCGATCTGACCAAGAAAAAGTTTCCTGCGTCATTCCGTATGAGCATCCAGATAGTAGTAATCAATCCATTGGGCGTGCATCCACTTCATGTATTCTATATTCCTGTGTTTCCTATGCGCTCCAAACTACTCCGTAGTCTATTTTTTCTTTTGAAATAGATTCCGTAGCTAGTCTACTTAATCTTCTACGTGCAAGCAGATCTATTTATAAGTCTATACGTAACATTGCAGTAACCATACGGGAAAACATTTATCATCATCAATTTTTTCGCGTGCAAACAACGTATGATTATCAATGTTGTATTCTCAAAATCAAAATGGTTTCTCAATGGCTCAATGCCCATGTATCTCTATAACTTTACGTTGGGCTTAGCCCATCGTTACTTCCAGGCGTACATGTTACTGTGAGATTTTTCTCGCACTGAAATAGCGTTTTGATGCAACAAAACGACGAACGGATCATCTCAAAGAACACATGGAACGTAAATACCAAGTGAGTTCTGGCCCAAATTACAGTTAGGCCTAGCCCATCTGCAGATCATGAATGCAAGTGGAAGCCAGAACCAACATATCTATCTATCTATTATCTATTATATACTAAAAATAGAATACAATAGAAAAAATAGAGAAATACTAGAAATTCCTATAAAAAGACAAAACATCCGACCGTTAATTTGGTGGACCTTTTTATTATTAGTAGACCACAACCGATAAATTTTCATAACTGTACCTAAATAGATCATAGCCGATAGATATTCTCACATCCGATAGATCTTCATAACTGCGCCTAAAACAGATCACAGCCAATAGATCTTCATAACTGTATCTAAACAGATTACAACCAATAGATCTTCATAACTGCACCTAAATAGATCACATTCGATAGATCATCATAATTGTACCTAAATAAATGGCTCAATACAACGACTAGCAGGTTAGCTTGCAATTTGAACTTTTATTTCTTGTACTGATCTAATATCAAGACGGTTTGCAAGCTGAACTTTTATTTCCTGTATTGATCTAATATCACGCGTACATGTAAAACAATATAGATAATTAAACATATCACATCCGATAGATCATCATAACTGTATCTAAATAGACGGCTTAGTACAACGACTAGCAGGCCGGCTTGCGATTTGGAATTTTATTTCCTATACTGATCTAATATCACGTATATAGTTAAAAAATAAAGATAGTTAAAAATGTTTCCCGTGCAATCGTGCTAGTTGTATGGATAAAACAAAATGCGGAAGCTGAAAAAACATCTTTTTACGGGTATTGTGGATTGAAAGAAAATCTATCAAAAGTACCGATTAATCCACGTGGGCTCCATATGCCATAGTAAATTCAACACCAATAAGTTATCCAGTCGATCGGCTGGATATAAATTCAAGATTTCCCACTTGGAAGGAATGCAACCCAAGCTACAAGTTGCTTCCTAACCGATTGAAAGTCGTGGTGGCCAGCTCCAGCTGCATGGTACGTGGACATGAGAGGCACTAGGAATCCAACTATCTCGGGCTTCTACCATCAATCCAACTATATCGGTTTTCTACGTGGGCACGAGAGATATCTTTGGATTGTGACGCCTTCGCTCAAGTGGTGGTGGACTAATACGGCCACAGCGACCTCATATCAAAGAAAAGAGGTTGTATTTCTACCTATGCTAGTCTCATAAAAAATCTCGAACAAGAGAAATATTCGCGTCTTCCGCAATGTATCCACCACACTTTATATGGTCCTCACAAAAATCAAATCAAAGACAGCCACTTGGGCCATAGCAAGAACAGAACATTTGGAAAGCAAATTACCGGAAGAGTAGGCGGTACTTGTACTGGTTGTTCTTATTTTTGTTTTAATTTGATCTTGTCATAACTTTTTCTTAATTGACGAGATGAGGTAAATCTTTTGCTTCTGTTTTAAGAAAAAAAACTATATTGGTCCTCGTGTGCACGGTGTGTCAGGGCAACTCTGGGACTCTACCCGCAGGTGCGCGGGTGCCTTCGCCGAGCGAAAACACAAATTAACAAGAGGCATCACTAAAGAACATCATGTTCTGTAGCTCATTCAGAACAAGCAGCATCGGAGTTGCACGAGGCTCTGCAATTTATTTTATTCAGTCCTTTTTATAACATCATTAATTTTGGAAGTGACCCATCAAATTGTTTTGAAACTGATAGAAGGATACATGGCTCATGCAAATGCCTAGTTTACTGCGGTCTACATTGCAATTGCGCATGGCGCATCTGCAGATCGACCACGAGTGCAAGTGAAAGGTAAAACTAATCCACTGTACTACTGCAGTTAAAGAACACACGGTACTACCGACAAAAAGAAGCCCAATGTACTATCGACAAAACAAAAACCTTATTGCGGGTCGCGGCTCATGAAAGAGCATAACATTTTTGCGATAAATACTAATCCTTGTGCATTCCATCTGCGGATAGTGAATACAATATAAATAAATGTAGCCCATCGATCGGCTAAATATATGTAAATCTAAGGTGTTGCGCCTGGAAGACATGCAATATTCCCGAGCACAAGAACTAGGATACACCGAACGTGTCCCTTGCTTGTAGGTTCATTCTCAATTAGGTTACCGACAGATGATCTAATTGTAACTGTTGGTCTTTGTTTTCCAGAATGCATATTCAGTTTTCCAAATCGAAACATAACAGATTGGCTTCTTCAACAGTCCTCATCAACCCATCGTGGGCCGCACGACGGGTGCCTTGTAATTTTTGTTGTAATCTATGGGGTACTATATATATTAGACACACCTTTTTAATCTTCCGCTTAGTGCCAAATCTCTAGGTCTCTGATCGTGCCTGTTCGCCTTAAATAAAACAGGTCAGTTAGCATATGCGAAAATCATAACGAGCGGTGCACCGCTCCAGCGGTTATTTCCGACATCACTCATCCTGTGAGCCCCATTCCTCTCTCCTCACCCTTATCCTCTCCCCCTCCTCCTTTTCTCCACCGCACGCAGCTCCTCCCGTGCCGCTCCCGCGCCGTCCGCGGTCCGCCCGTCCGCCCGCTGCCGCTCCGGCCCGCTGCCGCTCCCCGTCCGCCCGTGCCGCTCCGACCCGCTGCCGCTCCCTCCCGCCCCTGCCGCCCGTCCGCCCGTGCCGCTCCCTCCCGCTCCATCCTCTCTCGCCAGCCCCCGCCGCCACCGTTCCCCGTCCGCCTCCACCCTCCCCGCCAGCGCCGCCGTCCTCCACCCTCCCCGCCGGCGCCGCCGTCCTCCACCCTAGCCGTGCCCGCCCTCCTCCGTACCCCCTAGAGCCGCCCCGCTGCCAGACCCGAGCTCCTCCCCCCGGATCTGCTCTTCCCATGCCGGCCCGCGCCGCCCTCCTCCGCCATAGCCGGCGCCGAGGTCCAGATCTGCTCGCCGGCCCCTCCCTCCGCTCGCCGCCCCTCCCTCCACTGGCCGCCCCTCCCACCGCTGCCCGAGGTCCCCGAGGGCCTAGGTTCCAAAATTTGGGTTGAAACCTTTTAGAAATCAAGTCGGAAGTTGTGATTTTTGGGGTTTTTTTGTGTCGATTTTTGCATTAATTTCATTTTTGTGTGATTGAAAGTTTGATTTGTTGTAGTAGGAAGCTTGCGGTTGAATGAGTAGAAAGCGAAAGCTCCAATTCTCTTAGTAGGAAGTTTTGCATGTGCTAGTAGAAAGCTCCAATGTTTTCTAGTAGGAAGCTTGTCACGAATTTTTGCTTTGATTTTGTTAGTGGAAAGTTGTTATCAATCTAGTTGGAAGCTAATTTTTTGGTGTAAAAGTGTTGAATCCAGAGCTGGGCAAAGGAGCAGAGAGATGGCGGGAGGTGATTCCGACAGCTACTGTAGGGCTGTCTGAATTGACCGCTACAGCGGTCGACCGTAAATTACGGGCTCCCTAGCATATGTACGTGTATTATAAGAGTATCTGTTTGCACGTGACAGCACGAGCTGCAATGCATGAGAACCTTGAAATATGCTGCTCCTGTGCGCCACGGGACCACTATCAACTTTGTGCTCAACATGATTCATATTATTACTACATCAGGTTCACAATATTTGTCAGTTTGACCCAAAAAACTTCCCAGGGCATTTTAATTTCGCAACTTTACTACCTACTTTTAAGTGCTTGACATATCAATGCTTGAAATAAGAATTGCCTAGGTATGTATGTTTGGTTTGGGAGAGCAATAAAATCTTCCTTTTCAAAAAAACAGACTAATGTTTTTGGTTGACGATGCAAGTATATTCGATCGGAAGGAGTACGAGCAAATTCCATGTCCGTTTCTTTGAAGTAGACGGAAGACCGTACACAATTAATTTGACGCGCACGACTGCTGCATGACGATGCGGAGAAGAAAAGCACGAAGAATTTTATTTGATAATGATCGATAGAGACCATGGGTGATGCATGCGATCTAGTAGCTACTTATCACTTCGGTGCAACATGTTTTTCCCTTTTTGCCCTGGTTATAGGGCCAGAAAAGAACTTGCTTGGCATGGCTCCGTTGTTTGCCGCAAATAATGCAGCTCAGCTCAGTTAAGGTTCGGGTAGCATGGAGGGATGGCCAGGGTAAGAGGAGGGGGGAGTGGCAGACCGACAGTGGAGGTGCTTTAAGTAGGGTGGTGCAGTGAGGCAGCACAACAATCACTACCGGATTCAATCACTCTGCCGTGTGCCAAAGGCACACGGCGAAGGAGGAAACGCACTCGGCAAACCGTTTGCCGAGTGTTACACTCGGCAAACAGGGATCGGCATACAGCCTGCCGGCAAAGCCCTATTTGCCGAGTGTTTTCTGTTGCGCACTCGGCAAACAGTTTGCCGAGTGTCAACACAGACACTCGGCAAACAAAAGGTGGTTTGCCGAGTACAGGCACTCGGCAAAGCCGGCCGCTTTGTTACACTTGGCAAACAGGGTGAACAGGAACAAAAAAATGGACGCCAGCGGGGCACTGCTGCTGCCCGGAGCTCACTTCCCGGTGGCTCCTCGTGCTCGCCGAGCTCGTCGTCTACTTGCCGTTGGCGAGCTGCTCATCAGCACTATACACGCACACATCAGCACGCCGGTGAGATCCCGGCTCGGGCCCGTCGCCCTCCGGCGGCGCGTTGGGCACCGCCCCTCGTCCTAAGCGGCGGCGTAGCGCGGGCTTCTGGAGACGGCCGAGCCGAGGCGATGGCCGACGGCCCCCAGTAGTGGCGACGAGGGCTCCCACAGTGGCGGCCCCGCTCGGACTCGCCGTCCTCCGGTCGCGCGCCGGGCTTCGCTCCTCTCCTCCGAGCGGCGGCGTGGCGCGTACTCCCGGAGTGGCAGCAACGCGGGTCAACGAGCGGCGGCGTGGCGCAGACCTCCGGAGCAGCGGTGACGTGGACCACCGAGCGGCAGCGCGACGTGGCCCCCCGGAGTGGTGGCGGCGCAGGACCCCGGAGGAGCCAAGCGGCGAGGCCCCACGGTGGGTTCCTGGGCGGCGGTAGCACGGCGAGTTCCTGGTGGCTTGAAGGGGAGCCGGGCCAGAGCACGAGCGTGGCTGGCATGAGCTGCGGGGCCGGAGGCCGGGGCGAGGCCGATGCGTGAGAGCGGCGGTGCGGAGGAGAAGCTGGTGGCGATGGAGGCGGCGTGGGCGGCGGCGTTGGAGAGAGAGAGAGAGAGGAGGAGGAGGAGGAGGAGGATAAGGGGAGAAGAGAGAGAGAGAGAGAGAGAGAGAGAGAGAGGGGGGGGGGAAGGTGTTACCTGCCGTTGGATCTGGGAGTAGTGGACGGTGCGGATGTGCAATCCGTGGGAGGTGGGGGTTGACCAATCAGAACGCACGATTCGCCTCACCCAGAATACATGACTCCTGTTTGCCGAGTGTTTTTATACGGACACTCGGCAAAGGCAGAAAATTATTTTTCTGTATTTTTCTTTCTTTGTTTATTTCTTTTATTTCTTTCTTTGTTTCTTTGTTTATTTCTTTTTGTGTTTATTTCTTTATTTTTCCTTTGTTTCTTTCTTTGTTTACTAAATGCCTAGAAATGCATTAATGTCTTAAATATAGCAAACGAACCCGGGAAAATGCCAAATTTTAACATGGAACATGTAATGGTGTATGTTGAGTGTAGAAAAAGTTTCAAGATCAACCGATGAAGCAACCGTCACTTCGCCTTCAAACCTGACCCATTCCCTCTCGAAAACACGATTCTTCCTCGGAGATGTTTCTGTTTCTAAGCAGTGTACGTCACAACTTTTGTGAAACCTTCTCAAATTTTTACCACAGCCTATTGATGTCATATAATGACAACATGCAAAGTTTCATGTTTTTCTGACTTCGTTTGCATTTTTTGGAATTAAAAAACAATAACCTCCATGTTCGGGGTCGACTCTTGGCACCTTGATGTTTGGAATTCCTTTCCTTTTCTTGGATAAGGCCTAAACATAGACTAAAGACCACAAATAGGATTTTTCAACCCAATTTTGCCAAATTTTTCATGCACTTGCAGTTCAAATTGGAATTATATTCATTAAATGCCTAGAAAATGCACTAAATGCCTATAAAAGGAAATAGAGAGGCGAAAAGAAAAGAAAAGGAAAAAATAAAAATAAATAATGTAGAAAAGAATAGAGCATAAAAGGAAAAAATAAAACAAATAATGTACAAAAAAAAGTTGGCAAAAGAAGGGAGAAGAAAAAGAAAATAGAAAAAAGATGTGGCGGCACTCGGCAAAGCTCGTATTTGCCGAGTGCTATGTGGGCGGCACTCGGCAAAGCACGTCTTTGCTGAGTGTCGTCCCTTTGTCGAGCGTTTTTATTTTCGCACTCGGTTTCCTGGACCTTTGCCGAGTGCCCGATGTTATGCACTCGGTAAACCGGCCGGCACTCGGCAAACGTCGTGATTCCGGTAGTGAATACTGTCAACTGCAAGCAGCTGAATAATCTGGTTGGGCAATGCCGTCTGATGGCCGGTTTGGCTGTGTCTGGGGGAAGTTGACGGTTGGAGGTGGGGTGGCAAGGAGAGAGAGCTGCGACGGAGGAGGAAAAATGGCTAGAGGAGAGGGGAACCGGTGATGCCACAAAGGCGGCAGCACATGGGATGGGGTTACATTGGACGGCTGTGGTAGTTGAGGGCTTGGGAAGGAAGAGGAAGGTTTACATGCATGTCAAGAAGAGGAGCAACGTTAACGGCGTTTCCACACAACAGAAAAAGAAAAAGAAAAGCGACGTCTGTTTGGTAGGCAGACCCATAATTGAGGTGCTCTTCCATACTGTGCATGTACGTGTACATGGCACATATCGCTGTGTGGCCGTGTGCGGGAGTAATAGTAGTAGGGTGAGAGTATTGTGGCCACGTCGAGAAGACTCGCTGACACGTACTTGACGGGCAGCCACGACTCTTAGCACGGCGAATTAAGGAGCTAGCAAATTAATCAACTACGTGCACGGTGATGGTGCTATAACTAATTAATTAGCTCCCTCGTGGGAAGCAAGCATGAAGGCGAGATCTGCAGGGCAAGACTAATCCCGGGAGCCCTCTACCCAGCCAACTCCAATGGCCGCCGTCTCCCCCGCGCCCCCCGATGACCTCGCCGTGGAGGCCGCCGACGGGCTCAAGCTCGCCGTTGACGTGGAAGACGAGGCCTCGGAGCTCATCGCCGTACCGGTGCGTACGTTGTCCACCATTGCCACTGACTCGTTCGCTCGCGCACGCTGTAACTCCAGCATGTCTTTCTGCACGCTTACCACCAGGGGGGTTGTTGTTGTTGTGCCGCCACCGCCGCCGCCGCTTCCTCTCTGGCGAGGCGGGCCGTCTCCTGGATCTCCGGCTCCGTTGCCGGCGGGCCAACCAAGCCGGCCAAGCGGGTGCTCGTTGCCGTCGCCGCCGGCACGGAGCCCCTCGAGGCGGCTGCCACGGCCGACATCCTCAACCGCGCCGGCGCACGGGTCACCGTTGCCACCGTCGCCACCGCGACCGAGGGCCTCGTCGTGGAGGCCGCTTACGGGGTCAAGTTCGTCGCCGAGGGTCGCGTCGCCGACCTGGAAGGCGAGGACTTCGACCTCATCACCCTGCCGGTGCGTCAAAATCTTAAAAGGAAAGCAACTTCGTGTTAAGAGTTCAAATTGTGGAGTAGGAAGTTAAAATTTCTTTACAAAAAATCGAGTCGTTCAATGTTCAAATTATCGAGTAGAAAGTTAATATTTCGAGCTGTATTCTCTTGAAAGAATTTTCGATCAAAATACCACTCGAAATAGTCACGCATATATGATCACTATAAACTTTGCTGTTGCTGGTTAACTTTGGTGTAGGGAGGAATGCTAGGATCAGTTAATCTTAGAGACTGCAAGGTGCTCAAGAAGATGGTCAAGAAACATGCGGAGAAGAGGAGCCGCCTCTACGGCGCCATCGGCGCCGCGCCGGCGGTGGCGATGGCCCATTGGGGCATGCTCGAAGGTTTCAAGGTCCGTAATTTTTGATGGTCAACACTTAGGATAAATCAATCAAATGACTGTTACGATGTTGGGTTTGTTGGAAGGAGGGGAATTAACCGGTGGTGCTGACAAATTGGTTACCGCGCTCGATCTATTGTTTCAGGCGACTTGCTATCCGCCATTGATGGACCGGTTCAGTGACGAAGTGATCCCCGTGAACTCGAGGGTGGTAGTGGACAGAAACGCGGTGACCAGCCAGGGTCTGGGAACGGCGATCGAGTTCGCTCTTGCTTTGGTGGAGCAGCTGTATGGCAAAGGGAAGATGGAGGAGGTTGCTGGGCCTTTGGTATGATTTGTTCGTACATGGAGACATGGACTAGTGTTTATTTTCTTCGATTTAGACATTTCACTGGCAGTTCTTCGGTTGAATTCTCTTTGGTGCATGTTTCATCAATATTCTCAATTGGCCTCCGTGCAATTGTTCTCATTCAGTATGTGCGCCCTCAGCAAGGAGTTGACTACACCATCAAAGAGTTTAATCCGGTTCAATGGAAATGCACCGGTACACCTCGGGTATGAGATGAAATTGAATTGAATACACTTCTTAAGAAAAAAATAATGTCTTGCTCTTCTTCCTCATGGAACTCATCCTGTTCTGCAGGTTCTTGTGCCAGTTGCTAATGGCTCAGAGGAAATGGAAGCTCTTAACCTGATCGATGTCTTGCGAAGGGCAGGAGCACATGTTACTGTTGCATCCGTCGAGGATAAGTTGCGAATTGTGACTCGTCACTACAAGTTAAATTTGATAGCTGATATGATGTTGGAAGAAGCTGCTAAAATGGAATTCGATCTGATCGTCATGCCGGTAACATATATAGCTGTTTGAGTTGATTTTTTGTTTGTTGGTGCTCTTTAGAGTATTTCGCCGACATTGATGTTTGGTATATATACAGGGTGGTCTGCCAGGTGCTCTAAAGTTTGCTAGTACGGAGAAACTCGTTGATTTGCTGAAGAAACAGGCAGAATCTAATAAACCTTATGGTGCAATATGTGCTTCTCCGGCTTACGTCCTCGAGCCCCACGGTTTACTCAAGGTACTATCTTGTACCAGTTTGGTGTTTATGGATTGTGTACGTCCCTCTTATATTTATATTTTGTATAAAAGAAAGAGATTATTGAACTTCGTGGTGGTTTCATCGCTGTAGGGTAAGAAGGCGACTTCATTTCCACCGATGGCGTACCAGCTTACGGATCAGAGTGCGTGCGAGTACAGGGTCGTCGTCGACGGTAACCTCATTACTAGTAAAGCTCCAGGGACTGCGACAGAGTTCGCCCTAGCCATTGTCGAGAAGCTGTTTGGTCGAGAGAAGGCGGTCGGCGTAGCGAAGGAGGTGGTTTTTATGTGATTGCAGAATCGAGCTGGTGCTGTGTGCAGTTCATTCAATCTTGTGGATTACCACTATGTTAATTAGTGTCTTCGATGGTAGGAACTGTTTGTGCCTACCTGGAACTCTAGAAGCAACTGTGTGCCATATATACACAAATGGGCGGTACGATTGTATAATTCATTTATCCCACCCAAATAAGCTAGGCTTAGTCCCTGGTCACTTCGAGATGGAGTATATGATTAATGAAATGACAGCGTATACAAGTAGAAAAAATATTTAAGCTATATACAAGTACAACATGGTTGCTACAAGGAATGGACCCTTGTATTTAATTAAGAGAGAGCGAAAACAACTAGGATGAATTGTTGCCGACGAACGTATAACTCATTCGTCTTCGCACATAGCTTGCTTTGTTGCTTCTCCATCACTTCTTTATCTACAGGTTTTAATTTTTTTTCCTATATTTATCTTGTTCATGGCTTGTTTTGTTGCTATGAAATCTTTAGGCAAGAGTTATGCATGACATCCCCAATTTATATATGTAGTTGATGTGTACGTAAATCCTCACACCTACAAAAAAAAAGTTTGGAAGTAAGATTTTGGAATCATGCAAAAAGAGATGTACCCCTAAACCCCTCTGAGATGATAAGCCTCGTAGACGCTATCCATTGATGTGGGTACATGTACTAGTAACAGTAAAAAATGAGAGAAAAAGAAAACCTTCTTATTTTTGTTAGTCCATGAAAGTGCAATGTGCCAAATTGCCAATCCACGTGCTATCCATATGCCAAAAGTAAAGTCAGTACACACGGATCAATTAGCCATCGTCTCCCACTCTAAATATAAATTCAAGCACTTCACTAGAGAGTAGTGAATCCGAAGTGCCTCAGAAAACAAAAAGATAGATGTATATGAACGAGAGAACACATGTATGGTGCTTTTCTCAAGTAGGGGTTTGCTAGCTGAAAATATTTCCGGCGACTCGACTTTGCATTGTGTGTATGAGAGGCGTCGGGAACACAGGCGAAGTAGCTAGGAGGGGCATGGATCGAAGGGAGATTGCGCTCCAAAGCCTCATGAGGTCCTCAGGGGGAGGTTTTCCCAGAGGCAACAAATCATGTGAACAGAAGCGCTAAGTTGCTTTTAGAAACCGAAATGTAAAGCTGTTGAAAAAGTGAAGGACTAAATTTGAAATAACCTGTTATTTTGCTCAGCATTTATGCAATTCACGTTTTTGAAAGCAACCATGAATGGTTTTCATCTCTCTCTGTTTTGCAAGCAAACATCGTATGACGATCAATGTTTTATGTCCCAAATTAAAATGATTTCATATCGCTAATATATTTCCTTTCAATGATGTACAAGGGTTTGCTAAGCTGTGATATGTCCGGAAGAAGGAAAGATGGCTTTGCCATTTATCTGGTTTTTAAATGTGGGTGTTCAAATTAACGAAAAAACTTCCCAACGTAAAACATGAAGGTTCACATGGCTAGAATCAAAATAAAATATGTTTACGGTAGTGACAATATCTCAAATAGTTTATAGAAATATGAAAAAAAGGTGAAGAACAAATTTCGTGGGAATTGGCCTCATGGTCATGGGTTGGGCTTGGGAAGTCAGCGAGAGGGGAGCCAGCTGCTGGGCCACTTGAGCCGCACGAGAGAGACTACCGAAACAGGCTGCTAGTTGGGCTGGGGGTTTGAGGTCAGCCTGGATGAATTTTCGGGCGTGTTTGGGACAGCTCCAGCTCCTAGCTCCACATCAGATTTGAAGATTAAAAACTAAAATAAAGTAGTTTATATAACCACTTTTAGTATACAATGTCAATAAAATATGACTTCTAACCATCTCCGATGTACCCCCAGCTCCAGCTCCACAAATCTATGGAGCTACTAAAACCCAGCTCCACCAAATCGGTGGAGCTGGAGCTGTCCCAAACACGCCCTTCGTGTTGTATATTGCTCAAACTATATCGCGGAGCTCCCGTACAATCCTGACACCAACGACTCGACATAATTATCACTAATATCCATTAATAATATAGTCCTGACACCAACGACTCGACGTAATTATCACTAATATCCATTAGTAATTTGATCCTGACCCCATTGGCCACTTTTTCTGGCTTCGTCCCTGTATATCACTACTGACACATGTACCTATTATATGCTGTATATATGAAATTTGTTGCACAGAAGTTTGGGTGTACATTTGTACACCCATGACCCTGAGAGGACCCGCCCATGGTTACCCGTCCATCTCAATGTCACATACAGGAGGAGAAGTGACTTGAGGATGATGCAATTCTCTTTTTTAAAGACATATGGTCTGAGTATAACTTATAGACGCACATACATATATGTTATTATATGTACGTATGCACATAATATTACTGAACTTGCAGAGTTTGAATGTTGCTAAAGAATATTAAAAACATAAAAATAATGCGAGAGTGCATGGTATAAATGCTAATTTGTCCGAGCGCATATTGTAAATTGGCCTAGCCCATCTTCAGATCACGAAAGCAAGTGAAAACTAACACACTACCGTTGATAGCACAAAAGGAAAAAAATTAAAAAGATCTTGTTATTTATTGTAGATTGTATTCCAAGAAGAGCAGTCTGCGAAATGGACAATCCGTCTGCTTCATATCACAAAAGTAAAATGAACTGATTAGGCTATATTTGGATGCAAAGTATTTCGAAAACCACATTTTCTGGAAAACTATAATATTAGAACTTGTAGGCACAAAATACCATAGTTTACGAATATTGCAGTATTTTATAGTATTGGTAAAAATTGAGAAGCGTTTGGCAATCGTAGTATTTGGTAGAGTATTTTTTTTCATTTTAAATGATGTTGGAAGAATAGTTCAAACCAATTTGCATGCAGGCTTGTCGTTCGATCAATTGACTCAAGGTATCAAGTCTACGTTGTAAGTGAAGGCTCCAAAGCCATGCATGGGCTAGTGCATTTTTTTTTGAAACTGAGGCAAAAGATTTGCCTTGCTTGATTGATTAAGAGAGAGTTATGGTACAAAATACGAAAAAGGAAAAGGTGTAAAATACAACGGACTACTCTCCCGGGATAATGTTTCCCAGATGCCGTGCTCTGACGAGAGCCCATGTTGGTGCGTCTATCTTTATCGTATGAAAGATTATCGATGGCTTGGAGAAGTCTCCTCTAAAGACCCTCGCATTACGCTCATTCCAGATATTCCAAGATACAAGCATCACGAGAGAAGTCATGGCTTTTCTTTGGTGAGATGGGCCAGTCATGTAAAATCACCAATGTTTTACCGATGCATGGGCAGACCATTGGTTTGTGTGCAGGCTTGCAAGGCCTAGCCAACCCTTTATCATTTCCCAAACGCGAATAGAGAAGCGGCACCCGTACATGAGGTGGGCTGCCGTTTCATTGACTTGCTTGCAAAGAGGACAAGATCCGCAGTTTGGCCATCCTCTTCGTTGTAGCCGGTCCGCCGTCCATACCCTGTTGTTGGTGATTAGCCAGGCGGAGAGCTTGCACTTTGGGGGCACCAGGCCTTCCAGATGGTATGCCGTAGCAGAGGGATCGTGGCCCCGAAGAATTGGGCGTTGTATGCCGAGGATGCAGTGTATTCTCCCGAAGAAGAGAATTTCCACCGGATGGTACCTGGGGAGCTGTCAACCAGGTGAATTTCATTTAGCTGCATCCATAGGTCAGAAAACTCCTGGATGTGCGTGACAGAGAGCCCAGTTGTGTGATCGATCAGATTAATCCAGGCGTTATCCTGCAAAGCTCTTTGGACTGACCATTTTTTATTTCTCGATACCTGGAAGATGGATGGGGCAATATCTTTAGGACGGCGGCCATGGAGCCAGGCCGATTCCCAGAACCGAGCTTTTACTCCATTCCCTATTGTGACGATCGTCGACGCATGAAAGAGGTCCATGTCTGTTGCATCACAGGGGCTTCTCTGCCCCACCCAAGGTTTTGTCGGTTCCCTCCACTCCTGCCATGGCCATCTCAACCGCAAGGCCCTTGCGAACTTTTGCAAGTTTAGAATACTGTAGCACCCAGTTCTATTTCACGGATTAGGTCATGCATTCATCCATGCATACATGTCATCATCCCCACATCCACACTTGCATAAACTTAAATTTATAAAAGTTATATTTTATAGAATACGTACATATCTCATCCTCGGTGGTTATTCTAGCAAACACCAATCAACTTATTTGGGTTATTAATCACCAACATTGGCAACAATAGGTGGAGGAAATCAGCGACCCCTAGCTGGACCAATATTCGAGGCCCCTTTTCCCAACATTTCATCCAAAGATATCATGCATTGTTCATCCAATTAAAGGAATAGAAATCAATTTGCAAAAAGGAATGAATTGTAATCCAAGGATTAGACAATATTCCTGTGGATAAAAAGTCACAAAAATTTATATTTAGCCATTAATATGTGAATTCTAACCACATGTAAAATTTTGGAATTTTTGGAAGTGTTTAGAGCCTAGCTATAGTTCAAACCAATTTTTGAGGCATATTTGAATTTTGAATTCAAACCAGGTCAAGCCAACTCCAAATGGTCTCATAATTTTATGGTAGGTTCTAAACTTAATTATAAACATCCTGTAAAAATTTCAAATAATTTGGAGTTAATTTGGATGCCCAAATCAATTTTACAAATTGTTTCAGCCTGGAAAAAGAAAAAGAAAAACCAAAATGAAAAAGGAAGCGGGCCGAGGCCTATTGGGCTGGGTCAGGCCAGCCCGCCAGCACCCCGAACCCGCCTTTTCCCCCACCTTCCCGTTTTCCCTCCTGGAAAGCGCCCCCGGGGCGTTTTGCGCCTTCTCTCCCCTACCAACACGCGGGGCCCACCTGTCGGGACCCCGCCGCCACGTCTCCGCCGCCGGGTGGCCGGCGTGGGAGGCGCTGCCACCCCGGCCATCCTCTCCGACCGGCTTCCCCCCTCATTTAATCCCCTTCGGACAGCCCGCCTCTCCTCCTTTTTCCCCCTCTCCAAAAACCCTAGCTCCCCGTGCTCCGGCTGCTCGCGCCGCCACCTCCCTCTCCGGCTCCGGTCTCAACTCCGGCAAGCTCGTGCACCCGTTCCGGTGGCTCTCGGGTCCCATTTTCTCGTTCCCGAGCTCCCCCAACTCCTCCCTCACCTCCTTCTTCCTCCTCTTCTACAGATCCGTGCCTGAGCTCCTCCTTCACGTCGCCGTCTTCCCCGCGTCCGGCCAAACTTCGGTGAGCAATTCCGGAGCAACCGAAGGACCCCGAGCTCCATTTTCTCCTCCCCGAGCATGCTCCCCTCCTTCCTAACCTCCCCATCTCCCTCTCCTCGCAGATCCAAGCCCGAAGCGACCTCCCCGCCGGCCACCGAAGCTCCTCACTGCCATTGCTCATCGCCAGCTCATCTCCGACCTCCTCCGTCTAACCACACCCGTGCATTGGATCCGGGGTAAGCAACCGCTGCTTCTATCACTCTTCCCGACCACCACCGTGCCCTTGAGCTCTATTCCGACCGTCTCCGGCGAGGTCGTCGCCGTCCCGGAGCTGCCGGACCCGAGAGAGTTTGGGAAAGAGAGAGAAAGAGAGGGTGAAGGAGAGAAGGGTGACGTGGCGGCTCGGGATTGGCTACCCGAGCCTAGTCAGCACCCCAGAAGGGCCCACGTGTCAGCGGGGCCGAGAGCGAGGGTAGGGTAGATTTTCGGGTGGCGTTAGCCAAATTCTTTTTCGCAGAAAAATAATCCCAAAAATAGTTCTAGGGTTAGGGTTTTATCCAATTTCCGACAATCTTTGAACTAGCGTAACTTTTTACTCGTAGCTCCGATTTCGACAAATTTTACCTTTCTGGAATCCTTGAGAAATTTCCTACAATCTGGTTGAAACAAAATTTCAAAATTTGGAATATAAATCTTAGTCAATTTAAGTTGAATTTAGTTCATCCCCTTTTTATGCGATGTCGTTCGATAAGTCGTAACTTGACGACTATAGCTCCAAATCGAGTGATTCTAGTTGCCTTAGTTTGGTATCGCTGAGCACTTTCATAAAATGAACATCTTGAGTCATGACCATCCCCAGTGCGTAGTAATTTTTAACCCTAACATGCAATCGAACGAAATTGATATGCATATAGCACTAGGGTCATAACTCAATTTCTACCCATCCAAATCGAGGAATTCTTGTTACGTTAGGTTTCTGTCACCCCCCAAGTCACCTTAGGATTGCATACCTAGCATCATCCCTCATGCATTCATGCTGGACTCATTACTTCTCTTTTACCGTTTTGTTTCCGGTATTTCGTCTTGCTTGCAATGGAGCCTGAAGGAGAAGAGCACCCCGCCTTTGATCCCACTCCAGACCAGGAGCATTTTGAGCAAGGCAAGCAGAGCTTGTTGCATACTTACATTGTGATTTATTTGCCTTACTTACACATGTTTACGTGATGAATGCTTGCTTGAAACATATGACCAGTATTTGAGCAAACTAGTATGGCTAGGATGTGTGGTGCGATTATGTTCAGCTATGATTGTGAATTAAACTTGTTGCCCAATCAACTCTAACTTAATAAAATGAGATGTGAGAGCCGAGGGTGTGCTTGGTGAATACGGTTGGTATGTTATCTGAAGAAGTGAATACGGCCCCTGGTGTTTGAAGTGTTTTGCCGTCATACCATCCTGAGGTGATTTCACCTAAGCACTCCCTTATCACCACGTGGACGTTACCGGAATCGACACTAGGATATATCTGATGGTAAGTCTCAATTCCGCTTGGAGCTTTGCAACCTCCAAGGGTAATGCACTCGTATACCCGTAGTGATCGTATTGTCGGTAACGGTCCGAGAGATTGATGGAAATTGTTGTTGTGTTTCACCAATGATAAAAGTGGGGTATGGGTTGCCCCCAAATAAACTTGGAAATGATGATGCGAATGTTTTTGTGGTCTTACCTTAAATTATATGAAATCTGGTCTGCAGGCTAAATTCCGGTAGTTTTCCTTTATATGGTTATTGCCATGCCATAATTTGTATATCTAGTTAACTTGGATTGTACCATGTTTTACTTCTGCTGTAGTAATGCATGAGTAGGACATTTAATCAAGCACGAATAAGTCTTGCGAGTATCTTTGTACTCACCTAGGATATCCCTAGATCATTGCAGGTGAGCCAGTGGTCGAGGATTACTTCGATGATGCCTAGTCGCTCGGTTTTCTTGGTTGGCTTACGACTCATGGGAATTATTTTGGGCTTTTGGACAGCGGTTGATGCGCCGCTGTGGGACTCATTTAACTCTCTTCCGCTGTTGTTTAACTATTTCAGATTTGGATATGTTTCTGGTTATCGCCGAATGATGTAAACTTAATAGTTCACAACGTGGACAGCTAGTAGTATTATCGTATCGTAGTGGTTCGTGTGATGATATACTTGCTGTCCAACATATGCCCTCACCTCCCGTCTGTCATACGTGTATGTTGAAATGGGGAGTGTGGTTGGGTGCATATGGAGGTACTTGTTATTTTACTTCGGTTCATGTGGAATGCAAAGTGAAAGTACGGTCTATTGCCAAAGTGAGTCATACGCGTGAGGCGTATGTGTTTGGAATCGTGATCCCCCAATCAAGCCGTGGTGAGTCATACGCATTGCGTCGTATACATGTCGCACGGGGCAGGGGTGGGCCGTAGACCGTCGCAGGTAGTGGCTGTGGTCACCGTCTTCATTTGTTGTGAATCCCTTGAATCGGATTAGAATACCGGGTCCCTCACAGATACCCAAGCCGCCAAGGTTGGTCGGGCGGCATACTGTTTCCCAGTTGATTTTGCATTTCCCCCCGGATGCTTTATCCGTGCCGGTCCACAAAAAGGAGCGCCTTATCCGGTCGATGTTCTTGTGTACCCCGGGGGTATGGTGAGAGGGGTGAGGTGGTAGATAGCTATGGACAATAAGACCGACTTTACAAGGACTCCCCTCCCTGCCATGGTCAGGTGCTGACCTTGCCACGAGACTAGTTTTGCTGCAATCTTGTCCTCCAGGTGCTGGAAGGTCTACCCTCTTTAATTGTGTGACTGAGAGAGGCAGGCCAAGGTACTTGATGGGGAAGGGTGTGCGAACCGCTGGGAAACCCTACAACACGTCCAGAAGGTGAACGTTGTTGCAGCAGATCGGCGCCACTAAACTTTTCTCCAAGTTCGTACATAACCCAGTCACGTCCCCAAAGAAGTGGAGGATCTGAGAGAGGTTCTGGATATCCTGCTTCACTGGTGACATGAAGATAGCGGCATCATCAGCATAGAGCGATGTTCTAAAGGTTGGTCTGCGGCCCCGCAGCTCGTGGAGGAGACCCTTATGAGTGGCTATGTCAAGGAGCCTCTGCAAAGGGTCAATGGCAAGCACGAAGAGGAGGGGAGACAGGGGGTCCCCTTGCCTAATCCCACAGCCATGTCTGATCGATTGTCCTGCAACTCCGTTTAGCAGGACCCTAGAGGAGGAGGTGGATAGCAAGGCCGAGATCCAGTCGCAAAACCTGTGAGGGAAAACCCTTCTGTCTTAAAAGGTCAATAACATAGTCCCATCTGACCGAGTCGAATGCTTTCCGGATGTCAAGCTTAAGCAACAAAGTGGGGATTTTGTTTCTTTGCATCCGCCTTGCAAAATTTCGGACGAATAGGAAGTTATCATGGATACTTCTTTTTTTTATGAACGCACTCTGCGAATTAGAAACCATTGTGTCCATGTGACGCGCAAGGCGAAGGACGAGAATTTTTGTGATTATCTTTGCTATTGCATGGATGAGACTGATTGGGCGGTAATCCGTGATGGATTCGGCTCCCTCTTTCTTTGGTAGGAGGATGATATTCGCAGAATTCAACCAATGGAAGCTCGAGGTCTGAAGCCCATGGAAGAGGTTGAGCACACCCATGAGATCATGCTTTATGATTTCCCAACAGGAATTGAAGAACATCCCTGTGAAATCATCAGGTCCCGGGGCTTTGTCCTTCGGCATCTGGGCTATAGCTTGAAGCACTTTGCTTTCGGAGAAGGGGGCATCTATGTTGGTAAGGTCACATCGTTGGACCTCCATTTCCTCCCAGTTTAGATCATGCTGCCTCGGGGGATCGTGCTGAATTGTATTAGAGAAGTGATGGTGCACAAGACGTTCTTTTCCGTCATGTTCTGTAATCCATGTATTGCTGTCTTTAATTCGGTGGATATGGTTTTTTCTTCTTCGCGTGTTGACCCTTAGGTGGAAGAATTTGGTGTTGGCATCTCCTTCTTTTAGGTTTACCAGCCGTGCGCACTGTTTCTTCCTCGCCCGCTCGAGCACGGACAGCCCTATTACTCTTCTTTTTAACCTGGTGTGCAGATCTCTTTCCTCAGCCGACAAGGGTCTCATCTCCTGGGCTATGTCAAGACGGAGGATGATAAGAAGGGCCATGTGGAGGTGCAGCCTTGCAGAGGAGAAAAAGACTCTGCTCCATTTGGAAAGGCGCTGCACTGTCGTTTTCAATTTGTGGGACAGAATGTGACACGGCTCCGCATGCGTTGTCGACTCCTCCCAGGCGCATTGGACAGTCTCCATGAAGCCCGGCATACTTACCCAAAAGTTTTCAAACTTAAAGGTTTTGGGCTTGAAGGGTCCCCTGTCCTCTGCGAGGAGGAGAGGACAGTGGTCCAAAAGGGAGGACGAAAGGGCGTTAAGCACGTGGCTGTCAAAGCGCAGATTCCATTCGGCACTACAGTAAAAAAGCATCAATTTTAGAGAGCGTTGGCGTTGCTCTCTCGTTGCTCTCTCGTTGCTCCAGGTATAGCGCCTATTCTGCATGTGGATTTCTTTAAGCTCGCAGATGTCGAGAGTCGCTCTGAACCTGTTGATTCTTGCCCTATTGATGTTTGTATTGTTCTTATCCCTTGCACGATAAATTTGATTGAAGTCTCCCAGGACAATCCATTTATCACCAATTTGCACTTTTGAGAACACAACTCCACAAATAAATCCTCCTTACGCGAGGAATCGGTTAGTCCGTAAACCATGGTGATCTTGAAATCCGAATCCGGATTCAACGCCTTGATCGTACCCGAAAGACAAAATTCGGTGGCTTCCACATTGGTGATTTGGATGACAGTCTCGTCCCAGAGAATCAGGATCCCACCCCTCGTTTCGGTTGCCGGCCTCTGGGCGAAAATTTTAAGGCGGTGTCCTCTAAGGAAACTGGCCGTGAAGTTGTCGACATGGTTCAACTTCGTCTCCTGAAGGCAGACTATATGGGAAGATGAAGAGACGATTGTTTCATGGACAGTCGCTCTCCTGGCTGGGTTGTTCAAACCCCTCACATTCCAGCTCAGGATGTTAACTGCTCGGTCATTCATGGGAAGAACATGGGGACATACAAAGATGGGACATTGCTGGTGGCAGGTGTCCGATAAACACTAACTTCAGGACCATACAAGTCATAAGGATTGCCAAAAGCCAAGACACCCAGATACAAAAGCTAACCCAGAAACAAAAGCCCTCTAGCCCTCTAACGATGGAACTAAACAGGAATAACATGGGATACCTAAGCACATCAATGAAGCATAACATAACGGTAAATGAAATCAGACTGCAGAAACGGCAGTGATTTCTTCATGGTCCAAAGCGTCTTGGGCACCATGCCTGATAAGAGCTTCCTCCACTACGGCAGCGTGCTTGTTGTCCAGCTTGAAAAGCACGCGTAATGCCGCAACTGTTGTGGGAGGCAGCTGCCCATTGAACATGTTAATGAAGACCTCAATGGCATGTTCGGTGATGTCCTCCTTGTCCTGTATGATTCCCAGCTTGCGGCATAGCAGTTGCTCAGCACGCCTTGCTATCGGAGTGGATGGTTCTTGGCTTGGAGGCGCGTGTTGAACCGACGCTGCAGAGCTCCCGCTGATTTGCACCGGTTTGCCGGAGGAAGGAGGGGTGGCCGAGCTAGAGCTACAAGGAGTGCCGGCTGCTTCAGCGGGAAGAGATTAGCGATCTCCTGTTGCTGAAGGAGCGGGGCCGGCGTGTCTTCAGGGGTGTGTGGGCGCCCGAGCTGTGAGGGAGAGTCTGGCAGTGTGCTTGCCGCCGTCCCGCACAGGAGTAGAGGGGGAGTGCGCTCCCCTTGCGGGATGTCAAAGCCGGGCTGTCGGCTCGGAGAGGACTGTGCTGACCTCGGGGAGATGAGGTGGGGCGGGGTGAGGATGCGCAGCGCCGCCTGCGCTGGGGCCCCCCACCGCTCCTTCCCTGTAGCTGGATTGGGAAGGGGAGTCGTATTCGGTCGTGTGCAAGCCTGCGGCGGCAGGACAGATGTCGGGGTGGTTGGAGGTGTTCTGTCCACCTGGGCTCGGTGCCCGTTAGCTGCTGGGGACGTGTGGCGTGATGGGCTTCTCCCCCTGCTCATGGCGTCGTCTTCGGCCTGGGGATGGGCGGAGCTGTCAGCCGGGATGGCCACTGCTACCAGCGCGGGGGCTGTGACGGTGTTGGTGCAGCGCCGTGAGGAAGGTCGATGGGCACGGCATCTGCCCCGTCCCGGTAGTGACCATCGCGGTGGTCTGGGCGCTCTCGCGTGCGATCCCGACGGTTATCAGAGCAATCTTGGCCGCGGTCACGCGAGACACGGGAGAGGCTCCGCCTGAGGCAGTCGGGCCAGCCATTTCGGCCACGCGCTTCATCTCTGCTGCGCCTCTCATTCCGGTCATGGTCGTCGTCGTTTCTGTCACGCCGGTTGTTGCGGCGCGGAGGGCCATGCCGGTCAGTGATCGCGTCCTCCCCATCCACCACTCCAAGCCTCCAACGGAACTCACAGACCTTCGGCCGTGGCGGGTGGTCGTTAGGTTCGTCTGCCGAGAAATCCTAGTGGAGCACTAGGTGGATCAGGACTCGGTGCTGGAGCCCCCGTCTGCCGCGCTCCGGTGTACCTGCAGCAAGCGAAGCGTTGCCCACTGGAAGGGTTATCCATATTACCTTAGGGATGGCGCTAGGATTGGCCGTCCATGCCCAGACACCCAGCGTCTCGGCGTCTTCATGCTGGCGCGACCGGCCCTTGATGTAGTCCAGGGAGCAGGCGCGACCAATAGCCATTGCCGCCACCTGCTCGTTCCAGGTGTGAAGAGGAACGCCCTCAAGGCAGAGCTGCACATGATGCTTCATATCAACCGCCTCAGCGTGTGCCTCCAGACGCCACGGCCAGACCTGGACACGAAGATTGCCGAAGGAGAAGTCGCGCTGGGCGACGGCAGCGGCGCAATGGTGCTGGTGAATGAACCTGACCAGGTATTGCTCGGAGTAGTGGCGCACTACGTTGATGTCGGTAGCGCGCACGCTGAAGGTCTCCGAGAAAGCTTGCGCAACCGATGCCGGCGACATGCCTGAGCGCGCGCCGTTCAGCCATGCCACCACGGCATTGGAGGCGAGCACCGTGGCTTCGTGCTGCATATCTGGCGTGGCCGCGATGACCACGTAGTCATCAGACGGTCTGGTATCGGCGTCCCCGAGCCCCGATATCGTCGTCACTTGGCACTGGCACTCTTGAGCCGCGAGCTGGCAAGGTTGCCGGACTGGTGGCGCAGCACAGGGAGGAGGCGGTCGGAGCTGGGGCTCGTGGCAGAGGTTGTTTGGCCCGTCGGCACTCACGCGCCCGGTGGCTGGAACAGAAGCACCTCGAGCACTTTAGGGGGTCTCTACAGCTGATTGCCTTGTGTCCCTTGGCGAAGCAGCGGAAGCACCTCTCTTTAAGCCATGCGGGGGGAGGAAGGCGAGCCTTGAGTGCTTGAGATGATGGAAGCGGGTCCGCGCGGCGCGGCGTGCGATGCGGCTTTACCTGGTGCCACTCCTCTGTCGTATTCGAATTGCGCCCCTCGAAGATCCTGGCGTCAGGGATTGAAGGCGAGGGGATCCGGGGGAAGCAACCACGCCAGTCCCCCCAACCACCGGTTATGCGAAATGGAGATAGGTTAAGATGCATACCAGAGGGAGGAGCTGCGGCTTGAATGCATTTACTCAGAGCTGGTGGAGTGGTTGTTGCAGGCGTATCAAATGCACGGACGAGCCCTCCTCGGTTGGAGAGCGGAGATGGCTTGTCCGGTGGAGTCTCCAGGACAATCACATCGTCAGAGGAGGGATCCGGTCTTGGGGACGGCGGCGGTGGCGTTTCCAGATCTGAGAAGGGCTAGGTGTGGGGCAGAAGGGGGCGGAGAGGAGAAAATAGCCGGGCCGATACCTGCAGGGACAAACGCCGGAGGTGGAGGCAGCTCGGGGGAGCCAGCTCTAGGTGAGGGGCGGAATGATGCGGAGGTCGCCGCCACCGGGAGGGTTCTTCGCCGTGGAACCCCTGGGCGCTCCATCTTGGATCTCTGGTAGATCACTTGATTCCTAGAGGGTATAATAGCTACTCTGTGATACTCTCTCTGAGTCATAATATATGTCATTTTATACATTGGTGTAGTCTTCAATGCAAGATGCCACTTTGACCAATAATTTTTATAAAAATATATTGTGCAAATAAAATTATTCACAATGAATCTAGTAGCAATTTAGTGTAGTACATCTATACTACTATATAGTGTACCAAGTTTGAACTAGACTTGGTAAGCAATCTGAGCCATTGATCCCATCAATCTGACGGCTAAGATGGGAGGGATTCGTGATGAACAGTGACTATGAACAGTACTCATGAACAGTACCATCTACAGTACCCCCTTGCCCCCCTCCCCCTTCAATGAACAGTACTGCCTACAGTACCTGACGTGCACTGCACGTATTATTTACTAGTCTATACTACTATATAGTGTACCAAGTTTGAACTAAACTTGGCAAGCAATCTGAGCCATTGATCCCATGAATTTGACAGTTAAGATGGGAGGAATTCGTGATGAACAGTACTCATAAACAGTACCCCCCTATGAACAATACCGCCTATAGTACCTGACGTGCACTGCACGTATTATTTACTAGTATTGGTAATTTGTATATAAACAGCCAAACCTAGAAGTTTTTAATTTTGAAGCGACCTATACCGTGACTCAAGTGGAATATTACACTATACGAGAGGCTTTTGACGAGTAATATCTCACTTGCCCCCTAGCAATGCGCACCACGAAGGACCATATATGCATTTCTCCCACTCTTTATGTGACACCTGCCGGTACACAAGCAAATACCCATCCAAAACTAATTAGACATGTTCTCATACGAGTATAGCGGAGTTGTATATAGATTGAACCAGCTCGAGAGCCTCGAGACCATTCAGACTCCAGACTCTACAAGTGAGACTTGAAATAAAACACGATTGGTGGACAGCCGATGCACCTCGATTTCAAATTTGTACACGTAGTGAAGAATGTCACCGTAGATCAATTTCGGTTTAGGCATGGTAGGCATCAGGAGTATTCATATAGCAAAAATGCTGGCATGAGCATTGTAAGTTCTCAATCAATGTGTGTTATATTATGTTATATATATGTTCCATTTCTAGTTTCCTTCTAGATGATATGTGTTTTGAGTCTTATGTTGGCTCATTTTTGTCTGTAATAACGTGGTGTATCACTCTGATGCATGTTACTTTCGCAGCACCGTGGGTGGTTTCGTGTGGGTGCATTTCTTCACGCATTCACTCAGCACTAAAGCAATAGGGTAGCAGATATCACTGGTGTCACGATACTAGTGTCTTCGAGAATAAATCGGTCATGCCCACGGTGCTATCTCCAGAATCAATTAACCAGGAGGCTAAAAACTAGGTTGTGGCGGACGCCAAAGTCATTGTGTCCATTTTGCGAATGTACTATTTTATGTTTGGACTTTTTAGACGTTTTAGTGTAGAGTGTAAATATGGTGGCAATGCACCCTGTTCTTCTTTATTAAATTGAACCAGCCGGCATTTCTCTCACTCTTTATGTGACACGGCCGGTGCACCATCACAAACTAAGCCATGTTCTCATATATACCAGAGTTATTGTATATAAATTGAACCAGCTCAAGAACCTAGAGAGCATTCGTATTTCAGCCGTGATGCACCTTGATTTCAAATATGTACACGTGAAGAATGCATATAACCATAGAGCATGTGAGGAGTTCTTTGTTCTTGTAACTGCATGCATGCGTGCTATTTACATTATATATTAGAGCATTCAGAATCTTACGTGCTAAATAGACGATAGAGATGAGAAATTGACTAATGCCGATACTAAAGAATGTGAGAGTAGATGCTAAGATACAAAAATCGTAAGACCACTATTAAGTTTACCATCATGGCTAAGCTAAATAAATCACTTTTTAGAATTTTTATATACATTTTTATATTTAATTAGCTTACATATATTGATTTTTAATTTAAATAAAAAAGAGGCGGATAGAAAGAGAAAGCGATACATCCACTACGTCTAACTTAAAATGTTAAAGATGCATATGTTCTTAAATTCTGTAGTACCCAATAAATCAATGGTTAGATGCGGTTATACTATTCTCCCCTACCGGTTGTAAAATATACCTAAAAAAACTCTAAATTTCCCTGCTCGGCAGATTAGTTTGATACGTCTCTGCCAAAATAACCAAAGCCAGTGCTGATGCCATATATTTTCCCAGATGAATGACATGAAATTCTTGCATCCCTATGTACGTGTCAACTTAACGTTGTCAATATCTGGCATAAATTGCGAAGTCGTGGAAACCTTGGTACTCTATATGGTTCAAAATGATCTTCTTTTTTAGAACAGGTACGTGTTCGTTATTTTTCCTGTTTGAAACTGTACGGTATTCGGTATTAGCGTTGCTGGTGCCAACCCGAGAACGAAAAGGCCGAAATATCACAATAGTGTTGTGTGGAATGCCTGTGTAGCCCACATAGGAATATAAAGTCTAAGCGGGGCCCCTGTTTCCAACTGCTACAAGAAAACTGAGCCAAATTTAACCATTGGAAGTCCCCTCTCTCCTCCTCCTCCTACGTTGCAGTCATCCACGTCGTGTAGGGTTCAAGGCTACCCCGTCACCGCCGTGATGGAGGCGCTTTGAGGCGGAGGCCAAGCTGATGGTGTACGTGCACTCTTCCAACACTGCAAATGTTTGTCGCATCGTCGCTCGCCAGCTCAACACCCTCCTCTTCTCATACGCATCTCCTCCGCCCCCGCGTCCTCTAGTTCTTGCTTCATCTCACGTTCTTGTTCCGGCAGATTCGTGTGAACTGGAATTCGACCCTTCAGCGTTTGCAACCGAACGATGTGCTTATTTCAATCTTTATTGAGGAGAAATGTGTTAATATATGGGGTGACAGAATGTGTATTTTTTCACCAAATTGCCCCAAAATTGCTACCTCCATGAGCAGGTACCAACATTTAAGATAAATCTGAAAAAAATTCTAGTGGTCGGGTCCAATGCCATAAATATCTGGAGAAACGATCACAGATAGTTCTTTCACCATTTATGATGATTAATTATCACAAACGGTTCCTAGCAACATATTGTCTGTGAGTTATATAGACGATTTAAGAAATGAATCATTTGTGATACTTGAATTTTTACATGCTGTACTTAACATGAATCGTCTATAAAAATATTGCAGATGGCTGGTTCTTGAAACCATCAGTGTTAGTTGCTCACCGCCAACGGCTCGTGGCTGATTGAGCAATAGAGGCGGGTCCTCAAAAGGAACCGTCTACGACTGTGCTTATCTGCGACTGTTCCGTATAAACGGGTGTGATGATAGGCCTACGATTGGCCTCTCTTGTAGTAGTACCAAGATATTGAAAAAGTAGGCCATGGAGCAATATAGCTGACATAGTGCAGGACAATAGTATCATTTTTTAGGACAAGAAGTACATTGCTGCGTGCCCACTGCCCAACACTATCAAACCGAGACCATAAAAGATCTAATCAAATACTGACTCTGCACCACACTACAGTGGTACGAGAGACAAGTCCTTTGAATGTTTGTTCAAGACCCTTGGCCATATAAGGCCCTGTTTGGTTGAGCTGTGGCTGTCGACAAAGCTGCTGTTGGTTGGCTGTCTGGAAAAGCTGCTGTGGCTGTGAGAAAATGAACATATGGCTTTTGGTTGATCCAAACCATCTACAGCATTTTGAAAAATGAGCACTGAAACTTCAATACATTGCAAAAAGCTGGTAGAAGGTAGCTTTTCCAAACAGCTGAATTTGCACTGTAAAACCCATAGCTACCGTTGGCAAAAGCTGCTGAAAAGCTGGCCGTTTGGTTGGGCTGCAGCTTTTTCCAGTAAAAAGCTGCTGAAAAGCCCAACCAAACACTCCCTAAGTTCTGTCACCCGTCAGGAGGCATGCATGATGGCATTTGGAGTCAAGAGACTTAGGAGCATGGATCTTTGATCTATAAATAGGAAACCTTGTAAGTGTTTGTCGAATTCATAGGCATAGGAGGTATTCGGAATATGACTATTTATCACTGTGCAAAATGGAGCACATACCTGTATCAACCAAGTTCTAGTTCCTTGGAGGTTCTCGGCTTGCTTGGAGTGAAGATACGTCGCATGACAGGTTGTCACAGTCCTGTAACATATGCTAGTACTTAGGTTGCTGAGATCAACAAGTCGGCAAATGCGAAGCCGAACCAACACTTCGCAAAACCAGGCACTAGTCCTAACTGACTATCAGAGTCCCACGAGGCGAGCACCGCGGGCCTACAATCATAGAATTTTGAAATGTATTTTTCTTGTGATTTTCAAATAAAGTTAGTAATTTGGTGCACATATATTTACTCTATCTTGTTCTCAAAATGGTGAAATGGTATCGAGCAAAGAAGGAAAGAGTATGAAGTATCTCTTTTAGGATCATGCTGCAAGAACAGTATATCGTAAAGGTACTTTGTTAGGATCGGATTAATAAAGATGCTACTGAAATAGAAGTGCGATTAATTGTACTAAATATGAATTGAGATAGGGAATGTTTGAAATATGAGATTATTCTCGACATGCCACTCATTCTCTACATGCCACTAGAAAGATATTTTAGTTCCTTATATGCCACTTCGTTAAGTTTTCGTTACAAGAGCTCCATTATTTCACTGTGAGTCGTCAGTTTTTTAAGAAATACCTAAATTACCTCTATGGGAAAAATCTCGACTCAAAGAAAAACTATCATATATAGTGTATATTTAGGCTCCAAATATTATCTCCAAATATGTTGTAAAATATCCATTTTTAGCATCAAAGACTTAATGATATACTCCTTCTGTCCAGAAATGTAAGCCGTATTTTGATTGGTTAAGAGAAGACTTGACCAACGATTACTCTTTTAGTATATGATTTATGTGACATAAAATTGATATCATTAGATCCGTATTCAAAAGTACATTTGATATCATTAGATCCGTATTCAAAAGTACATTCTTATGGTTATGATTTTGTATTACATAAATCGCATATCAATAGAGTAATTATTGGTCAAAGTCTTGTCTTAACAAACAAAAATATGCCTTACATTTCTGGACGGAGGTAGTATAGTGTATACTTAGGCTGTCATAGAAGGAATTGCATTAAACAGGGTCAAAATGATCTTTTTACACATTTACTAACGAAACTTAATAGCATGCGTGTGGAAAAAACTAAAAAATCCTATCTAATACTGTAACATATAGGGAATATTATTGGCTAACCGGCTACTGCTGCCCGCAACGTGCAGTAGTAAAGTCAAGGCTCTAACTAGGACAGCCATACAAAATATAAATTCAGTCATTTGGCCGAGGTGTGCGTTTGCGCATAGAAAAGTCAAGAGCCTGGGATGCAGAAATGAAACAGACTATCACATGAAGAATTCAACGGGCATTGTAAGCATGCGAGGAATCAGGAATGTAGACTGCATGAGTCTCTGGATGCTATGAAACCACAGGTATATTATCGGCTCGAGGATCCTAGAGACCTTGCATCCACGGCTACTCAACTCCTGTAGACAAGTACCTAGAGACCCTACCTGAGCCAAGAAGTTTAGACCCTATTTGGTCTGTAGAAAAATCATAGGAAAAGTAAAAAGGCACTATTCACACAAGAAAATTTCTTTTGGTGTCATTTGGAACGCAGGAAACCAGTGTAGGAATTCTACAGGATAGGAACTAGTTTCCTTTGCTCTTGTAGGAATTTAATGGAATTCTAAACATCCACTTATACCTCTTTTTTCTGGTCATCAGGAGTGAAAGCGTGAGGAGAAAACGCAAGAGAACAAAGCTTTAGGGGTCGTCATGAGGAGGTAGGGAGGAGCTCCACAAAAATGGGATCCCCTAGATGAGTGTAGTGCGTTGGTGGCGACCTTTTATGTGGAGGAACACTAGTTGGCTAGCGGCGGGAGCTCGTTGTGGTGAGAGATGAAGAGAAAGAGAGAGAGGTGGTAGTCCGGTGGAGACTGATTGAGCAGGATAGGTGTGGTGGAGTAGCTGTGAGCCCATGTTGATTGTTGCATTGGCTTAATGCATACATAATTGTACAAGACAGAGAGAATATTCACTAGATGCACACGGAGTTTTTAGAATAAAATAAGAATGAAGCAAATATGATAGTCATTAGAGATTGCTTTAATGACAAGAGTGACCGAGATTTTATGGGCCTTGGTTATTAGGATTCTTGTGATTCTCCATTTCTTGCATTCCAAGCAGCATATTTATTTTTCTGTGATTTTCAATCCTCAGTTTTTCACTTGCATTCCTTCCTATTCATATGTTTCTCCTGTTTTTATGTTTTCCTATCCGTGTTCCAAATGGAGCCTTAATAGTTTAGACCATTGTGTCATGAAAAAGACACTTCATCTTTTCTATGAAATTAAAGTGGGAGCCTTCCCTATGATCTTTAAAAGAAATAACATTTCTATGCCGTGCATTCTACCTATCGATGTGGAGTCGAACTTTGAATTGGATTTTTGTTTGAATGACTAATCTAAAGTCCTTAAAAAATATCACCTTTTTAATGACCATTTAAAAGCCTTTAAATTTTTCATAATTTTTTTAATGGCTCATTTAGAAGTGATCGAAATTTCTATGAACCGAACTACCCCAATTGAAAATTTCAGATTTTGAGTTAGAAATTTCACTATTTTTCAAAGGAAAAGGTCCATTTTCTCCGCTAAACTACTGGCTTGGCTCACTTCTCCCTAAACTATTTTGGATCACTTAACCCCCTAAACTATTTGATGATGTATAGTATAGTATCTCGTATATTAGGAAGTATCCGTATACGATTCCCTGGATTACCGGAGTGTACCACGTACCCGGTGAGGATCCCAGGAGATAAGATAACCCCCCATAAGGAGGGAAGACACCCCTTAAATTTGGAAGTCAATCCCGATGTTTAAGGAAGCCAGAGTCCTACCTAGGGCGTAAGCCCATGTACGGTACGACTTAGGGAAACCCCCTATATAAGGGTCTGCAATCTTATAGGGGAGAGGGGAGTTTTTTCTAGTCTTTGGAGATCCAGAAGCCCCAGCTATTCCTACGAGAAGATCCGCCACCTCGAAGGAGTCGAGCTCAGCGGGACTAGTCGGAGTAGTCTACGATTAGGCCTAGGGTAGCCACTAACATACACATCCCCTGTAAGACAATTCTCTGGTTAATATATACGAACATGACGTAGGGTTGTTATCCTAAGGGGAGGCCCGAACCTGTATAAAAATAGATTTTCCTTGCTGTCAGATCGCCTGGCCTTGTGCCCTAGAGGTCCCTACCCCCAAAGTATCACAGTTCTATGAATACCGTAGGATCAGTGGTTCACCGATCGTCGACACTATTTAAATTTGGAGCACTTTACCCCCTAATCGGTTTTTGGAAGGATAAAATCGGACCTAGAATTGTGAAAAAATATTTAAAAAACTCTTACATGTATTTTCTGCGTGAAGTATATATGTGTAAATTTTGGTAAAAGAAATTTGACTAGTTGCGACCTACACAAATTTGATATTGTACAAATTTGTTTTTTGCACAAGTTGTAAATTTATCATGTTTTAACCAAAGATTATATGTGTATACTTCACCCTGTATCTTATATATATGTATTTTTTCAATTTTTTAAAACTTCTAAATGAGATTTTATGCTTCCAGAAACCGATTAGAGGGTACAATGCTCCCAATTCAAATAGTTTTAGGGTTAAGTGAGTCCAAAAATAGTACTTAAAAAAAGTGAGTCACTTCCTTAGTCCCGAAGCACCACCATTGCTTTTGCCGTTACCGTGAACTATCAAACTAGAATTTCAGCCAAATGTTTTTGGGTACAATGACCCTCCAAGATGTCTAGGGTTTAGGGTTTCTTTGCACTATTAGGACAAAATAAAATGATAGCTTGAAAAGAAAAGGAAGAAACAAAATGATCGCACTCCAAGTCGTCAGGGTTTAGGGTTTCTCTCATCTATTAGAAAAACATAAATAAAATGATAGTTTGACAAGGAAAAGAGAAGAAATAAAATGATACGGTATTTTTTGGGATTAGTGTAGGACTTGCCGGTGCCAAGTGAAGAAAGAAAAGGCCGAAATGTCGCAATTCCAAAAGTTGAAGCATCCTTTTTCAACTACATCAGGGCCCAAATAGGCCCAAACCCAAGCACGCAAGCCCACTCTACAACCATTCGCGCACTCGCCCTTGCCCGCCGCCGCCGCTCTCCTCGCCCTCACGCGCCACCGCCGCCGCCACCCTCCTCTCTCCTCCTCCTCCGCCGCCGTTCTCCGCGCCTTCTAGGTTTCAGGGCTATCCAGCCGCTGCCGACGCCGCGATGCAGGCGCTCCGGGAGGCGGAGGCGAAGCTAACGGTGTACCTGCACCCATCAAACGCCGCCGACGTCCGCCGCGCCGTCGCCCGCCAGCTCAGCACCCTCCTTTTCTCGTACGCCCCCCACTCCCTCCCTCCTCTTCTAGTTCATTCTTCATCTCCTGTTTTTGTTCCGGCAGATTACTGTGAACTAGAATTCGACCCATTCGTGTATTCAATGGCGTGTGAGCACAGCAGTACAGCGATCCATCTTTCCACTTTAGTTAGAGGAGAAAGGTGTTATTTTGTTGGGGGGAACAGATTGGGCTTTTGATTATCTGAGTCTCAGTTGGAACCAAATCAAATCGATGTGTCTTTGCATTCTGCTTTTAGAGATTGGAGAAAGCTTCTTGTGCTCCCAAGGTCTCTCAAGTTTAAAAGTATATTTTGTTTGCAAGTTTCAGTATTTATGTGAGCAATTGGGATAATGGATATTGCTATGCAGGTATGAAGATCGCTTTGATGGCGTGTTGCTAGCTCATGAAGTTGCTGTCGAGGGTGAGAAAGCCAAAATCCTGAATGGTATGGTACCCTATTTGGGCGTGCCGGTTCATGCAAACCTACTGCTCTTTTCTCCCCAGCCAGACATGATCTTGGGTAGGTGGGCATATAACTCTGCTTAACAGCATTCTTTTTACTACCTCATATCTACATGATGTGGACATGGTAGCTATATGAAATCTCAGCACCTTAAGGGTATTACATCGTTTGCATTCAATTGTAATGAGTGTGTGTCAGTGCATTTGCTAACAGCTGAATTTGTTTGTCATGTCTTGTTCAATGGAAAAACTAGTGCGGCAGAGGTTTAAAATACGTAGTTCTGATGTTTAATTATTTTTTTAACTTCAGAAGGGAAGGTTGAAATGCTTGGCAAGCAATCAATTCATGCCATTGTCCTAGGGGTTTTCTCAGCAGCCATCATGTCAGATGATATTCCTGAGAAGTTCAAATTCAAAAGAGTAAGATCAACTTTCCTCTTCATAATTATAGGAAATAACTATTCTCATGCTAATATAATGGGTTAGATCTTATCTTTGTTTTGTTTCGTGTAACTTTCTAGATGGAGCCTTCTCTTTTCAAGTTTCAGTAATTGGTTATCAATAGCATTGTTGTCTTTGCATGGATGCTTCTTAAATTGTACCCATAAAGCAGATACCCATGGAAGTGGGAACTGAACATGGGAGGAATTGTTTGTTATTTTCATGCATTAGCATTTCTGATTTTTCTTGAATTCTACGCATTCCCAGATAAGAGCATTTGTTTGAATGCACTCATCCGCACCTATTATACATATGCATAAAACTATAAGGCTTAAAGTTTACCTCTTTTCACGTTGATCTTTAATAGTTGGAAATATACAGTATGGCACAATTTTCATGGTTTTGGACAAATATTAGGACCAGTGTGCTCAATGTTTCGGTGTTTCTCAACTGTTGCAAGAATAAGAAACTAATTGATGGCGTATGATCACATTGTCAAAAGATTCATCGTTCTGTGCAACTCCAGCTTTAAAAGCTTCCCTTTTTTAGTTTTATGTGCACCATGAAATCCTTCATTTATCATTTTTTAATATTTCCATTCTTAAGTAAACTTCTGAGTGATTGGGAAGAATCTAAAGAAACTACACACCCGAAAAGGCATTGGTTTTATTGTACTGTAGAAAGAAATGGCTGATACGTCCAACTTGAGTGGGTGATCACAGCATGTGACTACTCTATCTTGAGAATTCCGTATATATACTAGTTTTCAGCAAATCTAATCTATCACTTAAGTATGTTATGTGTTATTTCTCCCTTCATGAGATTTTACATTTTTTCACACAGAAAGGAGATGGAGGTAAATTTATAAGCCAGTCAGACAAGCGGCATGTGATAAAAAAGGGAAGCATGATACGGTTTTCTGTCAAAAGGTATACGCTGATCTGGTCCTTGTTTAATCAAGTTCGAATTGTTTTGCTATATATTTTCTTTTCCAATTTGGAAAACAGCTTTACCACACATGAGATATTTGTATATTTTTACTTTGGCTATGTTATTTATACTAGCTGTATATTGCTCATGTACCTGTGCATTTCTCTAGCATATCACTATTTTGCCTTGCTGTGCTGATGAGGGGTGCTCCAAACCAGCCTTGCATTACTACTTACAACAACAGTACACTTTGAATAACATGTCAGGTAGAGTTCAATGATATCTATGAGATGACGGCTTTCTAAAATGCATGCAACTACATAGTAGTAATACAGCTATCAGTGAACATTAGTTCTTTTAGCTAATTGAGTCATGTACTGGAGATGACCTGAAGCTCATTCTTGCAATACATCGAGTTGTACATGAGAAGTCAAGAATTACACGATAGTTACAAAGGTGATTGGATGTAGTTAATCTGATGCTGTGTATTCTGAATTAGATAAATTGATCATGTGCCTTTTTCTGATATTTAATTGTAGGGTGGACACAGAAATGAATTGTCACATTACTGGATCTTTAATGCCACCTCACACTGGATCCATGCTTTGGCTATCAGTTCATGATGCTGAATATGCATCAGAGATCAACAGGTTTGGATACGCTAACATATGCTTCCATGCTGCTTTTTAAAACTGATACATTAATCCATACAACATGTGTCAAGCTTACGTAATAACATGTGTGCTACTAAAAATTTCCAGTGGCAAAGGAAATCAAGGGATATCGGCATTAAAATTGAGCAGAACGTACAAGGTCATGAAGCTGTCAACAATGAAGACAGCTTGATGAATTCTGAACGGCCGCGCAAGTCCCGAAAGAGGAGCATTGATGAATGATGATGCCATTTGTTGGAATGCAAAATATTTAGTTATAGCAGTAATGGTGATCACCAACTTGTTTCTGGGAACATGATTTTGCTCCTGCTGCTTGTGGATAATCATTACGGAGAAGATGATGTTCAAATTTAAGAAGTGGTGCTTTTGCCTGGTTCATGAGCTTCTTCCCCGGTTGCTTCACACACTTTTCGCCTGTAGACAACGCTCTAATTTCTGATGTAGCATCAATTGCACGGTGATGTAAAACAAACGAAGGATTAAATTTGTAATAGGTTTATTGAATGGTTTCTTATCTTACCCCAGAAACCAACATGGTTGTCGTCAAATTCCAGTTATTTTAATTTTAGCCTCCAGATTACTAATGTCTTGTCAGGATCAGGAACCGTCCTCGCCTGGTACCCGGTGAAAACTTTCTGCATATTTACAATATTTTGTTTAACGGATTCACGCGTATCCACTACTCCATGCATACTTAGCTCCTACTTGCATCGACATTGGCCATCCAAGAAAAGACGTCTGGATGCTGTTCTTGAATTTAATGGCATTGTAAAGCTATCTAGGCGGGAGGCATTGGGAATTCAGGTCTTTGCCTGCCGGTGTCCGCGTTGCTAAGTTCTTAATGAACATATGTTTCGGCGCTTCATGATGTGGGGAGCGTCTGAGCCCGTGGAGCTGCCGACTGATGAGCGAGCCGAACCGTCAGCATTTCAACGTGTACTTTAATTTGGATACGGCTGGGTAGTAACTCGCACACTAAGGTAGGTGAAAGATCAGGACATGGGAGCGGCAGGCTAATGGCTAAGTAGACGAAATCATGACGGTAGCAAACCATTCATGCATGTACTAACTTACAGTGGGAACAAAGTTAGTGATGAATAAGTGGAAGATTCTGAGCGTCTTAGGTGAATCCCACCCAACAATTTTAGGCGTCGACTAGGCATTAGACGTCTGATCGCTAAATGTATTTTCTGCATGATAAAAACAGTTTATACATATACAGTTTATTCATACCTATGCAATAAATATGTAAAGCCAATGCAACAATGGTTTACATGCAACAGACCGTGCATCTAAAACATATCTCGGACTTTTAGGAAACAAATCCTGTAAATTATGGTCTTTTATCAACTAATAGATCTTGCAAGTCACTCCCGATTTGTTTTCACGCCATACAATATTTTTATTGCGATTGAGTCTTTTTTCATGTCATAGATACATTTTTCTCAAGTGATGTAAATATTTTTTGTGTGATGGAAATATTTTTTCCGGGCAATGGAAACAATATTTCTGTGATAAGGAAATATTTTTTTCTATAATGGAAACATTTCTTCTGTCTTATGAAAATATTCTTTCTGTACGACAGAAAAAAATTTAGTCTAAGAAGGGTACAAATAATTTATGGTAGTGTAACAATCTTTGTATTGTACCAACAAAAAACGACATACATATACAACACAAAAAATCGTCAGCACCGACGACGGCGAGTGCTTCATCCTGGTGAGCGACATGCTATGAGACGTGGTGACTAACGAGACAGGGCGATTCCGGAGCAACAGGCCGCCACAGGGCGCAATGACGACGTCGTGGTGAAGGGAGTCCACAAGGCGTGCTCCGACGTGGTCCGGTGGAGGAGAAGGATGGCGGTGAACGGCGTGCTCCCGTCGCCCGTCGCGAAGCATAGTGACAATGGTGTGGTGAAGGGAGTCAGACAAGGCATGCTCCGATGTGGCCCCGGTGGAGGAGAAGGACGCCAGCAAGGGTCGCATTTAGTCGGAATCAGTAGCGGCGAGGGGGTTAGGGTTTGGTGATGGATGAAAATATGGATGAGGAGATTATATTGGTCTGGTGGACACTGTTGGATGAATCGCTTGTGACGGACTGCTGGCTACAAGTCCTAACAAATGCTATAATAGGACTACAGGAGGCAGAAGCTTACCACAATTTTATCATGTCTTTGTAGAACAAGACTTGAGTTCTTAGTAAATTAACTTGATTTCCTCATATTTATAGCGCCTTAAAGCCTCCCTATATGGATTCACAATCTGTTACGAGTCCTGCAAAATTAAGGCTTCCAGATGTGAGTGCACCTGGCTCTGATCTAGATCGAGTTCTAGCGACCATGGTTTCTGGACTTCGGATTTTTTTTTAACAGCATCTACTAGCTGTAATAAGCTATTTGTATCTGCTAACTAATAATTATGGAATTGCCAATGATTGCCCTTATTTTTACCTTTGGCCGACTTCTCTTGTTCTACTACATGTGCGAATTATAGGATCTGTCTGTAATTACTCGATCGTGAGATGCTGCAATCATATTTGCTTCTTGAACCAGTGACGCCTATTTGGAACAAGTGCATGATCTTAATCTCTTCAGTTAGTAAAAATATATTCCATCACTAATTTAGCTGGTGAGCTTCTATAGCCTCACACTGTCACACCTAACAAAACTATATGGAAGAGAAGATGTCAGGTTCAAGAGAGGATATATACTCTTCAAACTTCCTTCCTAACACTCTCATTTCTAATATTTACCCAGCGGATGCTGCTCTTCCATTATCTAAAAAGACCCAGTGGAAGCTGATAAATAATATCAGTACAGTTAGAGTAGAAATAATACAATACTTCAATTTTTTTCTTCCCCATGTAACTGTCAATAGCTAATTATTAATTTATTAAGGGTGAGGCTCTGGTCCATAAGATCATAACATAATGGAGTCCAACACACTATATGAGCATAAAATTTTCACCTAATGCGGTCTAGCATTGCTACAATGGTCCTTTTGGTGGCAGAGTAGTACCACCAGTCCTGAGCGATGCATGTGCAATTTGCTTGCTATTGGTTCATCAGGAAACCTTCACACCAATATAAATTCAGTGACTCGATGGCCCTCCCAATGCTACTACACAAACACCGCAGCACAATATATACCTTATGCCACGACACAGCACATGTTCTTCGAATGCCAATTTGGAAACTTTTCATGAGGCAAGACTGCATTAAGAGCCATGAAACACAGAGCTTGAATCTTCTACCTGCCAATAGGACTTTCAAATTACGCAATCTGTCGAGTTCATGGGCGTGGGAGGCATGGGGAATATAGCTAGCTGCCACTCGCCGTGGTCAAGTAAGTACCACTGAAAAGGTATTTTCCGTTTTGTGTTCCGATTTTAGCCGCTAATGATCTGCAATATTTATAGGGACGCTGCTCATTTACTATGCCACAAAAATCAGGCCATGGCTAGTTGCTCCACTACCCTCGACTTGTTGAGCTCGACATGCTGGCACAGGCATGAGAAGCAGAACTCGCTGCACGCCTGAGTCCGCCACCCAATTCATTCTCCATGGTCACTAGTGAGGACATCTTGGCGGCCACTGCTTCGTGGCTCTCTCCTGCATTGAGATTCTACTGGCGATCTCTCATGGATCCGGCAATATGGAGCCTATGTGGGATAGCATGATCAGAACGCCAAGCTCCCACGGAGACATTCTTCGTTCCGCGGCTATCATAATTACTTGGAAAATCTAGAAACACCGCAAGGTGTTTGTCATGACCCCGTTTTCTGGAGCCGTGACGTGTTGCCTGCAACTGTCCAGGATGTTGCTTAGTTGCGGGGGTGGTACAGATAGGACATCAGCACAATGTTTAAACATTCGGATTATATTACATTACAGCAAAATAGGTTTGGCAGCGGCATAGTTTTATATTTGACTGGGGCATCTGAGCCAAAATGTACATTACAAAAGGAACTTCTACCACAGGCGTCTTTGAGCGCGGATAAGACGTCTGTATCGAAACACTCCTCTTCGTAAGGGGCCTCTTCATAGACCTGCGCATCTGAAGTGAATTGTGCAGTAATGAGTACGCAACGTACTCAGCAAGCCACATTGGGAAATTAATCTACATAACTACATGTATGGGATTTCAAAGGAGGGGTATAGGGTTATATCATCTGGTGGATGCATAGTCCTAACTTCGCCTTAATAGTTCAAACCTTCTCCGTTAAAATAGTTTTAAAACAAAGTATTGAGTTTAATTAACCCTGTAGGGTTAACGACAAGTTTAAGCAACCATTACAAAAATCTACTTGTGCTTCGTGACGAGAATCACCTCTAAACACAATTCCATTGACCGAGAACACGGCATATTCGAATACCATTTGATATGACTCTACAGAGTGCTCAGCTTTACCCACATGATCACCGTGCCTCTTATTGTCACTGCAGCCATACACATGCCCTTCGGTGTGTCGACAGAGGCAGGCTATCAAGCCTTTTTATCTGCTCTATCTTTTGAAGTTTCTACCCAGGAACTTTTCATCACCCGCCCTCTCGGGAGCCGACGGGCCAATCTCGACTACGCGGTTCGGGAGTCGAGTGAGTTCCAGTTGTGATTCCCTACCGAGTAGCCTATCACCATATTTGCTTCTGCGGGCCTCCCAGAGAAGAGGGACGGCAAGCCAGTTCTGTAGAAGTTCAGCGGGTAGAGCAGACTTACTAGGCCAGATTCGACGAGTCGAACATGTGGTTGAGCGGTTCTTATGTTTGTCACTACACACAAGGGTTGAGTCCTTATCTGCCCTGGGTAAGGAAATCTTCCCGATTTCCCTTACTCCACGACTAGGGGCATGGCGGCACGATCAACTCGTGAAAGGCTCCATCTTCTCTATCCCCTATCGTTGGCAATTTCCTTTCAAGAAACCACATTCTCCGAGTTTGGCTAGGGTTAATAATTATCCCTAAATTTTAGCTAGCCTGAGTTCTAACACAGGTGAGGGATACTGATAGTATTTATTCTCAACCTAGGGTTTTCGAGGTGAATATGGCCTGCAAAAATTAACCGGGCTGTGGGGGTGATAGGTATTAACTACGCATCATGTCATTCGAAAATACCACGGTACTAAATTAATCATGCAAAAAATAATTAACTAAGCTAATAATACAATAAATAACAGGCAATTGGGATCAACATGGACAAAGAAATGTGACTTGCCTACTGCACCGTAGTCGTTCGGGTTGTTGTCCTCACGAAGGTCTTTACCGTCGGGTTCCTGCTCGAGCGTCGGTTCACCACTAACGTTCCCTAGTTGTTATAAAATTCAAACAAACATACACACACATAAGTCCGGGCTCAACGAATGCGAGCTGGGAGCAAAATGCATATTAATTGAAAATAATACTGAAAATAAGGTGTGGGGTGTGCGGGACTGAACCCGAGATGCCGAGAAGTTGAAGGAAAGGTAGGGGTCGGAGTTAGGGTTTTCAGACGGGAGGTTCGATTATGAGGTGGAGGAGTTTTTGTGGGTTTTGGGCATTAACAAGTGAGAATTTGGATCAATAGATATCAGAAATGGAACCGCATCGTCGAAACGATCGAAACGGTATATTATGGTGATTTTAGGGTTTCAGGCCCGACGGGTCGGACCTGGGCCCGCAAGGGTATTGGGCCCACTAGGGCTTTCGGGTTGGGCCTGGAAATGGGCTGAAGATGGGTTGATTGGACTAGGGTTAGGATTAGGGTTCGGGTTAGGTAGGGCTGGGCTAGGGCTTAGGGCCTAACAAAAAGAAAATAAAGAAATAAAAAGAAAAAGGAAAAAAGGAAAATGGGCCGGTCGGCCTGGCCTGGTTCTTACGGTCGGCCTGACTGGCTTGACAGGACGGTCTAACCGGATAAACGGGCCGGCCCTTTTAGGGGAGAAGGCCGGCGGCCTATTAGAGGGGAAGGGGATCGGGTCACCGGCCGAACGGGGAAACAGGGGAGGGCGGTTGCCGGCGGCGGGGAGGAGCAATTCCTCATCGGAGAGGTCCGGTGACCAAAATTGATGGGTCCAGAAGCGTCAAGGGAGATGGGGTGTTCCATTTTTGGAAGAAAAGAGAGGGTTGCCGTGGGGATTCGGCTTGGCGACGGGGAGGAGGCGACTCGGGCTTTGAGCTTGCCGGAGAGGAGGGGGAAAGGTGGCCGGGCTGTCGGGTTTGGGGGAGAAATGGAGGAGGCGAGGGGTCCAGAGGAGGAGGGGCTCACCCGGGGTTGCTCGGGAGCAAGGGGAAGGAGGAGGAAAGCGGGAGATTAGTGGTGGTGAACTCGGGCTTTACCTCGCCGGAGCCGTGGAAGACGGTGGTGTGGCCGAGGAGCTCGCGGACGAGTTCTAGGGGAAGTGGGGGAGCTCGAGGTGCTCTGGAACGAAGAAAAGCTCAGAGAGGGAGGGAGCTTGGGAGGAGCGGAGAGATTGAGGGAGGAAAGAGGGCGAGGCCGGCGATGTCGGCTTTTATAGCCGAACGGCGAGGCACTGCTCGGGGGCGGAGCTCGAGGCGAGCTGCGACGTGGCGACGGCGAGCTGGCTGGCGAGCGGAGCGCTCGGGAGGAGGCATGCGGGAGCGAGGTGTCGCGCGACGCAGCGAGAGGAGGAGCAGAGCACGAAGAAGGCCGGCGACGCGTGGACTGCGGTCTCGGGTGCGGCGACGGCGGAACGGGTCCCACCAGGCGCTGCTGCTGAGGACAGACGGAGCCGCGTCGCTGCTGGTTCCTCGGGCGGCGCGACAGAGAAGCGGAGAACGGCGGGCGACGGGGTAGGTGGCGACGGCGTCGGGGAGAACGGAAAGAAGAAGGAGGCGGGCTGAGGAAAGAAATGGGCCGAGGGAGAAGATTCGGCCCAGGTGAGGTTTTCGAATTTTTCAAATTTTCAAACTTTGCAAAATTTTGGTTTTGTCACAGTGTTTCAGAATAAAACGACAAGACAGGAACCTGGTGCTCTGCCGGGGCTAAGCATCTGGCTTAAACCATCGTGAGCGCTTAGTTTTGTTCCTTCGCCGACGGGTGCGAACCCTTGGGGGTCAAAATTTTGTAACACTCTGCTTTGTTAATATACGTGGAGTTTCGAGAAAAAAGAGAAGCAGAACTAGCAATGATGCGAAACCACTTACTAGGCTTGAAAAAATTAGTCTGAGATGGACGTATTGTCGTAAAGAAAATTCAACATGTAATTTACAAATATGTTTAATGTAGTGCACTTATATATACGCTATCTTACTTTGGGGATGGTGACATTGTATTGAACAAAGAAGAAAATTTTGTACACTTTATCGATCCATTGTCGAGATTAGAGTTTTCTTTTCTGAAAGATCTAGCAATTGCTGGCTTTGTATTATATAACGGATAGCAAAATTTACATAGTGCAAGGCCAGCAAGGTTAAAAACAAGAGAAGAAGATATATATAAAAAAGGAGATTCATGCCCCTAGGCTAACTTCTCGCAAAAAATGTCCCAGGAGGGTCTGTAAACCAGAGGCGTCCGCAAGACACCACTGTCCAATAACCATCCTTGCATATCCTCTCAAGAAAAAGAGGTGCTCTTGATATAGAAGAATGATTAATTGTACTAATCTTTATTTTTTTCAAAGAGAGTAATCATCCGGCCTTTTGCATCAAGAGGATGCACGTAGCTTAAAACAATGCCGTTATTAGAGAGTTCATGGAAGAAAAGTAAAGAGCCATCAGGCTACTGTCCAAACCAAATATGAGTAAAAATAAAAAGATAGATTTGCCCTCATATTACTAGTGAATTCAGCAGTTTGCCAAATACCACTGAGTGTGACAATGATAGATGGGTCCAATCACATCTAGCAATTCCTAATTAGTGTGGAAAAGAGTCGTAGAATACCAGGAATCCAAAGAAAGATTTTTCTTTTCTGACTTATTCAGTCAATTCAAATAAGGCGTATCTTGTTCAAGCCAATAATAGAGCTGAGGTTATAGTTAAAGCAGCCAGTAGAAAACCGAAATAACTAGTTATAGTAAGTATGAAAGAGTTAAATTCCATTTTAGTGGTATTCTGACAATTATCCTAAATAAAAAAGTGGCACCTTAGCCATCACCCAATCATCCGTAGGTGCGCAGCTGCTAGTAAAGAATAACTCCATCACTCCTCTAATTGTTTGCTAACCCGTTAGGAATGTGAATTCCTCTACAATATGCACCTCGATTTTATTTTGAAGACGAGAGATCAATTAAACAACGGAAAATCTAACTAGGGCACATACCCCAATTAGTCTTACCGTGTGACGTGCATCAGTCGTGTAGGGTGCTAGCATGCATGCATTTTCCTAACTACTCCGGGTATCCATAATTGACGCGAAATTGCTATATGCACACCAACAGGTTACCAAGATTGCTAACTTATATGCAAGTCGGTCCAAAAAAGTGACATCAACAAGATTTTTTTAAAACTAAAATTTATAAATGTAATAGCGCTTAAATTGTTAATCTAATTAGTGATTTATTTTCATAGTTGGGTTAGTCTCGACGAGGGCTTCAAAACTAGATCACACTTGATATGTTTCGACGAAACTTTTTTATCATCACCAGTTGCCAGGTTATAGTGTGTTGGCTACCAAGTTAAAAGTGAACACTGAACAAATAATAGTGAACAGTTATTATGTAATAGCTAAACTAATCAGGACATTGTCGCGCAATTATGTAAGTTTAGGTAGGAAAATTTGGACTGTTATCAAGTAGTAGTTGTCATTATCAGACCACTAGAGCATTGTAATGCAAGTTTTGAAGGTGTCAAAGAGATGTTCAATAATTTGGTAACACAACGACTATAATCTAGTAATTTATCACTATCAATATAATAGCTCATTCATTTTTTGCGAAGTAATAGCTCATTAATTATGACATGGTAACTACTAGGCCAAAAAGATATAGTCGAAACATATCAATATAAGATCTACTTTTCAAACTTCGTTGTGACTAACCCAATTGTGAAAGTGGATTGTCAATCGGCCTAATGGTTTAAGAGATAAAGCATTTTGAATTTTCAATACCAAAAGAATCTTTGATGATATTGTTTACAGCGTAATTTGGCTCAAGGATTTATTTGGTTGGCTAAATTAAAATATTAGGTTTTGTTCGCGGTGTAATTTGGCTTTAGAATTTATCCAACTAGCCAAATTAGAATAATGGATTTACTCGCTATAGATTTAGCATTAACTCTTGAAGTGCAGGTCCGGATACTCACATCCCGAGCAGTCCACAGTGTCCCCAAGTACTCGCCACACCCCGAGTACGAAGGTACTCGCAGAAGCTCCCGAAGACCCGAGCAGTTGGAGGCGTCCCCGAGCGTCATCGACCCCGAGCGCTCACGATCAACCCCGAGCGTCATCGACCCCGAGCGTCATCGACCCCGAGCACTCGTACTCGCCGTTCCCGAGTACTAGCGGACCCGAGTACGAGTGATCCCGAGCGCTGGCAATTCCGAGTGCCAGCACGTCCGAGTACCGAGCACCCGGGCCCGTGTCCCTGAGTACTGGCGTTCTCGAGTACTGATGTTTCCGAGTGCTCAAGTTCCCGAGAAGGCACAAGTCGGACAGAGCCGAATCACAGCAGAAGCAAGTCACGATGCAGTTAAGTTGATCCGCGGGCAAGTTGATATGACGAGTCCTCTATCACCAAGACTTATCCGGCATGGAGACTTAGGAAAAGAGTCTTAGAAAGGAAGGAATTGACTGCAAACTCGGAAGAACTCTCGGTTCGTATAGAAAGATATCTCATATCCGGGAAAGGAGCCCCGAGCGATGGGAAATCATATGTAAGATAGGTCAGGATCCTTTAAATAAGGAAAGATTGTATATCTGTAATCAATTAGGATTAGGAGTCTTGATCTCTTACGGGAAGACCAGCCGCCCTATAAATATGAGGGGTGATGGCCGATTGAGAGAACATCTAACAATCGACACAAATCAATCTATTACTTTTATCTTTTTTTACTTTTCTTAGCAGTAGATCTTTGCTGTTTTGCGCCGGAAAACAGTCGTTTCTTCTTCACGTAAGTAAGAGGATCTTTGTTGCTTTGCTCGGAAAGCAATCGCTCGTCGTACGCGTAAGTACGATAGTTATCCTTTGTTGCTTTGCTCGAAAAGCATCTGTTTATCGTACACGTAAGTACGGTTGGCGACTCCCATTACCTAGGTGTTTCACAGATCCAATTTCGTGTGAACAGATATTATTTTTTTTAGATTTTTCTGCATGTTGCATGTCTCTTGCTCTTGTCCCCTACATATGGCTATCTAGGGCACGATGGCTATGTAGTCCCTTCCATTAAACAATTTATACATATCTATTATATATTAAAAGTACGGTAGGACAAAAAAATAGAGATATGCTAGAAATTCCTATAAAAAAGCAAAACATGCAACATTATTAGTGGACCACAACTGATAGATATTCATAACTATATCTAAACAAATCATAGCTGATAGATCTTCATAATTGTATATACCTAAACAGATCAGAGCCGATAGATCTTCATAACTGTATCTAAACAGATCACAACCGATAGATCTTCATAACTGTATCTAAATAGATCCTAGCCAATAGATCTTCATTCTTGTTCCCAAATAAATCATAACCGTACATTATCATAACCCCACCTAAACTTCATCCGGCTATTGATCTGGTGGACCCTTATTATTTATAGACCACAACCGATGCCTCTAGTAGTGATTTGGTGCAACTTAGTTATTGATCGCCCATAATTGATATATCTTTGTCGTAGATACCGGTCTAGACAGTAAACTTATGGCACCTCCGAACGGCTACAGCGACCGTTGATGGTGCACAAGGAGTACGAGCGAGTATGACCTTCCGAACATCCATCGAGCCGAGGAACGAAACACGTACGACAGAGTGAAACACAAACCGTGTACGAGGAGGCGAAACCCAAATCGTGTCCGACGAGGTGAAAGTCACCCTTGCATTGAAGTGTAGAATTAGGGTTTACGAGCAATTCTCTCCCTCCTCTCTACCCCTAGGGGGGTATTTATAGGGTTGGAGGATGGAAAAGGTGAGATTATAATTTTGCCCTCACACGAGAGGGACTTTTACAAGGGCGTGGTCGTCATTTCCCATGCATAGAAGATATTTTGGGAGAACATTTCGAGCATCTTCAGGGAATATTCTTTGGTATCTTTGGTGGAATGTCGACGCAGACCCTGACGGCTACGGACATCGGGACGATCATTGGCGATGTCCTTGTTTTAGCGTCATCGACGTAGTGTTCGACGATGACGGACGTCGAGGTTGTCCTTGGCGGTGTCGACGACGTAGAGTTTGACGATGACGGACGTCGAGGACGTCAAGGTTGGTGGTGTCGGTGTAGTCCGCGATGACGGCGGAGGCTGTGGCTGCCTCTGACGGCGTCAGCTTAGTCGTTGATGGCGGATACAGAAAAGTCTTCAAAAACGGACTAGCGCGGGGACCCCTACCCCAAAAATCTTCATAATTTTACACCTTATAAAAAGTTACCTAAATTTTAAGTTTACATAGTGATCTAATATCAAAGACGAATGATATGAAACTTAACTCTATGTACCAATCTAATATCTCATACAAATGATCACCTAATCACGATCGAACTATAATTTCGCGTTATCTAATATCATCTACAAACAACTTACGGCTGACTCGTGATCTGAATTTTTATTTCTTATACTGATTTAATATCACATAGAAGTCTAAAAAATTAAAAATGATTAAACATAATTACGCTGGAAACCATACGGGTTACTCTAACAGTGAATTATAAGCTACGCACACACATAACCACGATGCTTTGATTACACTATTAGTACATACGTAGTTTTAGTAACTCCAGTAAAACCATGTATTTACCATGTCCGTGAATTCTGAAGGTACGTAGATCAAACGGACACCCATGACCATTAGAGTAGAAATTTTCAATTATTAGACAACCTCAACGTACACACGCACGTCTGAACATAAAGAACCCAACTGATCATCACATACATAGCATATATAGGTGTTTCCATGCATGAACGAAACACGTATATAGGTCAAGTTGAACCAATGCTAGCTAGCCGTCATGAAAACGATGGATCTTGCACGTCGATATCTGGTGCCAATTTAATTTAGACATGGGAGGAATCGGGAGTTCGAAGATGAACGCGGCTAACGCGTGATCGCGCTCATGCTTATCATACTGCTGTAGATATGTAGATATGCATCATCCACTTCCTCAATACTCGGACACCACGCCAGGTACTAGTACAGCCTCAACACCTACGACGACAGCGATACGGGGACACGGCAACGACGGTGACGCCAGCGCTGCACGCCGTGGAGAGCGCCCCGGCCTCCTCGACCAGCTCCCCGTGTGGCGCCTCTCGAAGACCTGATCCGGTGGTAGGGGGATCCGGCAGCCACGGCGAGATCTGAGCTCGCGCGTGAGAGAACTCAACAGAAGAAAACATTGAGCACACTGCATGGAAGAACAATTGATTAACAGCAATTAAGTTAATTATCTAAAGCTAGGACAAGCTTGATTCAAATATTAAGTTGGCTTATCACATACTCATTTCATCCGGACATATAAAACGTATTTTAACTATCTATGTTCAAATTTTCAGACAAATAAAACGTATTTTGATACAAATTTCTTCTATGATGATTTATAGTACCATAAAAATACCGTACCAGAGTATGGGAAATTTGGACAGCACGGGCATCTTTCTCTCTCCGTGCGACACGTGTATTATGTACGTTTTCAGCACACCTAAGTTATGTGACCTCCCTGAAGGCAAAGTGAAAGAAAGAAAAAAAAATGAAGAGTACCTACTACCGGGAGACCAAGAGAGTATAAATTGAGCCGATCCGAGGAGGCGAAAAGTACCAGAGCATTCGGAGTTTCAGTCTCCCGGGCATCCATCGATCGATCGGCGTCACTGGTGGATGCATGGCCAATGTTTTCAGAGGTTGAAACATGCGAGCCGTAGAGCATGAGCTAGTGGAAGATCAACTTCCGGTTAACAGGCCTGGCAGGCATCGGGAATTCATGTCTAGCGACTATTCAGGCTAGGTAAGTAAATTTGCGATGTTAACTATTTCCTCGTTGCGTGTTTCACTTCCAAACTGCATGTTGAGTGTTTAATTTGAGTTTCTCATGCTCATTCTGATGAAGAATATCGTCGTATTTTTACAGTACTATGGATGGGTCCATCCAGTTGTATTTCTTGTCACGTTCACTCACTGGATTCCAGCTGCCCAGCATCAACAGTCACCGCAGAGTGCAAATAAAAACCATGTGAGGGAGGCCAGTACTTCGACTCTGCAAGGAAATTATAAACTTATACACGGTGTTTCAGACTTAAAGTTTTATTATGCTAAGTAATCGTCTAGTTTGCAAACGTGGATATGAGAACGGGAAATAAGATACACACTATCGACTTAACTGGCCTGAAGATGATTAGTGTCTTGTCAGCTGGAACTAACAACTGGCGCTCGCACGGATGATCACCAGCAAATATAAAAGGTACAATTTTGCATCCTTGATAACATGTGGAATCTCATTGCACTATCGAACAATTAATACGTACGTACACGTGCCATGGCATATACAGTACAAGAGTTCATGTAAAATAGCATGACGTTAGCCATCTCTTCGTGAAAAGATGAACTAGAAATAGCTCAGATGCTAAAATCGAGGGAAATAAAAGACAACAACCATTTTACCATTGTATTGTTCTATTTCGTGTTGTCTCTCGGTAACATGGCGGACATATCCGATGTACATGTGCCGTTAATGTTCGTATGTAGTACCAGCTAGTGGTACAATAATGCTCGAGAGGTTCACGCATGTATATGTGATGTATATAGAGTCGATCGAGTGTTGGTCATCCACATGACAAGCGCAGTCTTTATATAATTGGATGCTGCAGTGGATGCATACGTATCTACCGGCCCATACGTGATACGTAGCTCCAACTTGCATGCATCGAACGCAGGCCACCCATACAAAGACTAGACACTGCGCTCCAATTTGTAATGATATTTTTCTGTTTAGGCATGGGAGGCATTAAGAATTTAGGCCTGCCTACCCATCCCCTCGTGATGATATAGCTGATCTGCTGTCAGCGCTTCAAACTGTACTTTGAATCATCAGCTAGGTCAGAATATTGGAATGTTGTTGAGACATTGTACAAAGTTGCGGTGCAGATGAAGTTAGTGAGGAATAAATGGCAGTTGGCATCTTATGGGATCTCCAATCCCTATATGTGAGACTTGAAATAGAGTTTTTTTTTGCGGGGATTGAAATATAGCATATTGGTTTCGGAGAAAAAAAATAGAGCATGATTGGTAGGTTCCTTTGAAGTACGCGCTCACTTGCAATAGCTCGCATACAAATCACTTGGTGCTGCACTTACTATACAAATGATATGTCTCAAATTACTCGTGAGTTCATTTGGTTCTTAATTAATTGAATTAGTGCCACCTCTGGAACAAGTACATCTTCATATATCTCTTTATCAGTAATATTTAACCGTAATTTACTCGGTGAAAATATATACAGCTAGCCTTAGATCTAACAAAACTGTATGGAAGTAAACATGATTGGATATATATAGTATAATTACCTGGAGCTCCATGGTGTCTGGGCTCTATGATTTTAAATGCTCAAATGCAAAGCAAACTTGAATACTTTTTTCGAAAATTTCAGTTTTAGGGTATGTACCCAGAGATACATACTCAAATAAAAATATTCAAATAAAATACTTCTTCCTATATATATATATGTGTGTGTGTGTACACTTCAAATATGTATGATATATACGTAGTGCCGTAGTTGGTCCTTTTGGTGGCAGTGTATACAACCGAGAGCACTTCGCTTTTCAATTGGCTCATCAGGTACCTTCACACCAATATAAGTTCAGTCACTTGATGGTCCTCTCCAACACTACTATTAGACTGACGGTGCACCACATCACCGCTGATACAAGAGACGCCTCCTTAGAGAGATATTTTAGGAACCTTACCAAGAGGCAAGATTATATTTGGAGCAATGAAAGTCAGAGCTTGATCATCGACCTGCTAATAGGAAGCGAGCTTAATTGCACATATTTGTCGAGTTCATGGGCATGAGAGGCACGGGGAATATAGCATCCGAAGAACTACTGAGCTCAACGAGGCGTCAGAAGTAAAACTAGCCATGATGCAAAAACCACTCACTAGGCTTGAAAAAAAATATCAGTCTCTGAGGTCGATGTACATGGTAGTGTGTATCTTGACGCATTATAATTTTCTATAGCAGTCCTATGAGAATAGTGCACAAGTACAACTATTGAAAAAATGTTTCATGTGGTAAAAAGGGGCAAAAAAAATAGAGAGAAACTTGCTTTATAGGTATAAGTCATGTATTATATATATGGAAGCCATTATGTGAATCTTTGGTATATATAGTAGAATGTTTTCTCTTTTTGCAAGTGCTACATACACTTGGAATATGGTCAACTTGAGCAGAGTGCTCACCATAAATTAAGCCAGCGAGGAGAGTACTATGCCATGAAGTCGAAACGAATTGATTGATATCGCCAACTTAAGCGCACAATATGCAAAGAGAGTAAAGTTAAGAGCAACTCTAGCAGATTCTCTAAATCCCCTCAGTCTTTAAAAAAACTGCTATTATAAAGAATAGAGGGCAAAATTTCACCCTAGCAGATTTCCTAAACCTTCCTCTATCCCTAAAAATTTTAAAGAGCACTTTAAAAACTGAGGTCTAGCCTTTATATTTAGAGAAAGGGAGAGAGATTTTAGAGTGCACTGTATCCACGAATTTTTTGGCGCCATGGACATTTCCGCTGCTCCCTTCCCCCGCGCCGCCGGCCGCTGCTCCCTTCCCCCGTGCTGCTGCTCCCTTCACCCCCCGCCGCCTACCCCTGCACCGCCGCCTGCCCCTGCTCCCTTCTCCCCGCGCCACCGGCCGCTCCCGCACGGGCGCCCGCCTCGCCGCCGCTGCGCACGGGGCTGCCTCGCTGCCCCCCACGGGCCGGCCGCATCCCGCACCTCCCGACCTGCGCCGCCGGCCGCTCCCGCACGAGCCACGCGTCCCACCCCGCCGTCCCGCCGCCCGCCGCGCCGCCGGCTACCACGCGCGCCGCTGTAGCCGGGGAGCGCGGCAGCCGGGGGAGCCGTTGCGGCGTGGGGGAAGGAGCGACCGGGCGACGCTCGGCGCCGGCAAGGTGGCTGCGGCGGCCCAGCGTCGGCTAGGCGGCTGCGGCGGCCCGGCGTGGAGAAGGCGCGGCAGCGGGCTTCGACGCGCTGCAACGGGGGCTTGGGCCCTCTGCCGGACCGGGACGGCGCGCGACGGGGGTGGCGGCGTGAGGAGGCGAGTCGCCGGCGCCGGAGCGGATCGGGAGTAGGGGCGGCGTGCGGGGAAGATGGTGGTGGCGGCGTGAAGGTGGGGTTGGGGGGGACGGGCGTCGGGGCAGGGGAAATAGAAGAGGCAAAAAAATTATAAAGGTTGAAGTTTAGGGAATCTGACTTTACATATTTGCTTTGAAGTCTTTAAAAAAATTTTAAGAGCACTTTAAAACTGTTTTAAAGGCTCTCTTTTTAGGGAATCTGTTAGAGTTGCTCTAAGGCATTAGGAGCCTAGAAAAAGTGAGCGACGGGGACATACACGTTAGTAACGTCATGCACTTCTCGTTTTGGACACGAAGGAAATTAATGTCAGACTAAACTACGACCCAGAGGACAGAGGGCATATTATAAATTTAGCCAGTTTGTAAATCATGCGAGCACTCAAGCTATGGACCGGCCGGTTCTACACATGGGATTTGAAATAGAGCATAGGATTGATGCTTTCATTTCAAGTATTAGCTCAGATAGTAAGCATTGTGAGTTTCAGGCACGAGAGGCATCGGAAATGTAGTTATTTTGTCACATCATACTTGTTCTACGTGAACCATTCTTTGCAGATGCAATATGATCAAGAATTCAATACCCGAAGCCCACGTTATTGCTGCTCTATCCAACAAATCTGAGAGCACGCTTATTTCACGGACAGTCTACAAGGTTCGGACTGGAGCCCGGCCACCGTAGAAACAAAAGAAAGTAAAGTCAGACAAAGCACGAGAACACTCAGCCTATAGCTTCTATACATCACATTTGAAGTAGATTATATGAGTGATGTGTTTATTTCAAGTATGAGCTCACAAAAGTAAAAGCATCATTGTTTTTAGGCACGAGAGAGTCACGGGAAATTTAGTTATTTTTCATATCATAGTACTTCTACATGAACCGTGCTTACGTACAGATCCGTTCATAGGCATGCCGAGAGTCCGCTGCACCATTGTTGCGATTATTTAACTTGTGGCATTCAGAAATACCGCAGATACCCATGTATTCACGAAAAGAAGTTGTTTCACTGTGGCTAGGACATCCGGCCGTGACCATTAAACTAAAACCAATTAATGTCAAAACCAGACAACCTCAACGTACACACGTACGTCTAACTGTGATGTCCCAAGATGAGCACACCACAAATCGATATTATGGCGACACAGTTATAAGGTCTCAGAGAGAGATTTAGGAGAGACTAGAAACGAAAAGATACAGGACAGAGGGATAGCCGAAGCAAAAATTCTATTCGGCAGGTCACTTCCTCTTTCTTCCTTCTACGTCTCCTTTTGTAGTCTCTGCCTTAGGCCAGCTCATCCAGCCCATGCAAACCTAGCCCACGGGCCAAGACGACCAATCAAGGCCAAACTCCTTAGGATGGGAAATTTGCAGAATGTCCACATGCATGCGTACCATCATATCAGCTATATTATTTTTCTACATTCATCGACGTTCATCACTAGGGTGGCCCTCTCAGCAGGGTCCTCCTGTCCTCCTTTATCTAGAAAATGTTTTTCTACCCGCACATATATAGGTCCAACCACTACAAGTCTACGGTACAAATCAAAGAAAACACATATACGAGTCCAAGTTGCACTGATGCTAGACATCCATGGAGAGGATGCATATAAGGATATTTGATGACAGTTTAGGACTAGAAGGCATCAGGAATTCAAACACGGACGCGGCTAACGCGCCACGCCACAAGCGTTAGTCATGACGCCCCACCGCCGCATGACACTGCGGCCATGTTCTTCTTCCTCACAGCGTCCGGCTAGGTCACACTAGTGTCTTCCAAACTCTATGGCCTGCATCCCCGGCTCCACCGCCTGCACCTCACCCAGCACCATTCACTGCATGGCGAGCCACTATCTCTATTTGTATCACAACCTCTACTGTTTAATCATCTTGATTCCTTTGAAGACATGTAGCCTTCCATTTACTATTGTGTAATGTAGAGCGCAGGAATCGAATTTGTTACTGCAAATCTTCAAGCATGCACTACCTCAGGAAACGCCTTCACTGACGGGCACTAAAACCCCTTCACTGACGGGTTTACGGCCCGTCACTAACGTCGCGTCAGTGGAAGTCCAACGTTCACTGACGGGCACCAAGGCCCGTCAGTAGATGTCAACAATTACTGACGGGCCCAACTAGCCCGTCAGCAGAGATGTGGTTCAGGGCGTCCTGACTGTTACTTTCACTGACGGGCAATTTGACTAGGCCCGTCAGCGATGATACAATTTCACTGACGTGCACGTTTGTGTGCCCGTCAGTAGTTGTGAACTTTTACTGACGGGCCCGACTTGCCCGTCAGCAGAGAGGTAGTTCAGGGCGCGTGGGAAACATCCTGACAACACCTTTCACTGACGGGCAGTGATACCTCGCCCGTCAGCGATGATATATTTCCACTGACGTGCACGTTTATGTGCCCGTCAGTGAAAGTACGTTCACACTTTTTTTTAAATTATTTTCTGGAAACGCAATATGAATATTATACAGCAATTAGTATGTCAAATATTAAGCATATGTAACATTTAATATCAGAAATACGAATCACATATACCAAATTAATATCACAAATAGTAAATACACATATAAAAAACAAGTTTACAACGAATTAAAACGACAAACAATTGCATTTAACAATGTTTATTCTCAGTAGCCCTACTAATCTACGTCTACGACGCTTCGCTAGTACTTGCAGGGCGGCGGGAAGGGGGTAATTGGACTCCCGCGTAGAAATCTCCGCTTGGCCAGATGACGTCGTTGTTGATGACGTACGCGAAAGTCTTCTGGATGCGGGCAAAGTCCTTCCTCCAGTCGTACTTTTCCTCCGCCAGGTCGTGTATGAAGTTATTGAACTGGTCCCGGCTCCACTGAGGGTTCTGGGACATGACGAAGGAGTCCATGTGAGCGCAGACGTAATACCCACATGTAACACTATTTTCCGGCTGTTGCCTGCAAGGGAAGTTGAATTTGTGGGTCAGCTTCTTGCTCTTGCTCTCTGCTCCTCCCCCCCGCAAGTTGTATTCCCAAAAGGCGTCTTCCAGAACTTGCTTAATTCCTGAGAAGTCCCGTTGGCACTTCTTTGGGAATCAAATAGTATATGAATCTGGAAGACTTGTCGATGATGATGAGGATCCAGTGGTCGCTGCGTAAAAGGTAACAAAGGAATATAAACAGACGGGGATACGTGATTAAGAACAGCAAACTAGGAACGCTAGTAAGTAACTTACGGGGGGTTGTATGGCATGAGCAAGTAGTCCTTATCCTTATGGTATATCAATGAGGCGGTGATATAATCTGTTAGGACCTGCTTCGCTTCTGCTATATAGTACTCGTTCATGAGTACCGGATCGATTATTCCAAAAGCGCAGCTGCGCAGACGCCTCGACTCTTGAGCTTGGTAAAGCGCCCATAGCCTGACGAGCATGGTGTCGAGCCGGAAGAGGTTGAACAACATAAAGATATCTTCAAAATTGATGTCGAAGGTGTCGTGGTGTCTGTCGAGGAAGAAACCATAATCTTTAGGCACCTCGACCTTAAAGTGTTGCACATAATCATCCCGATTCCGTGCCCTCATCACGATCGTGTCATGGAGCATTTTCATCTGCGTGGGCAACCTCTGCACCTCATCATCTGGGAGCAAGGGCTCACCTGCCTCGTACACTATTCGTCGAGGCATTTTCTTGGCTTCGGCAGATGTCTGGAAGGATAAGGCCTTCTTCTTGCTGTCCTTGCTTGCCTCCTTCGCAGCGGTGCCGCCCCGCCTGTGTGGTCTTTTTCTTTTCCTCTCCGGATCCGGAGAGGAGGCCCTCTTGCCTCCCGTCAACGCTTCGCCCACCGCTGCATTGAGCGTGCTTGGAGATAAGATCTTCTTTTCCGCTGCGCTCGGGTCATGGCGATGCTTGGTGCGCTTCTCACGGGGCGGCTCCACCTCCTCGGACGGAAGGATCGTCGTGTGCTGCTGCCCGCCAAGATCGACGTCGTGTGCTTCATCGAACTCAGGCGGCGTCCTGCACACGCCGAGCGGAGACGGGCCGGCTACGGCTGATGGAGAGGGGATCATTGACGTACCAGGAGATGACACCCCGAGGATAGTTATCTGGCTCTTCGGCCACAGGATGTAGTACCCTTTGCAGTCTCCCAGCTTCGTGACATCCTCTTCAGGGGCGACAGGGACTGTGACGTCACTGAACTCGGCGACGACGCGGTCCACCTGCACCCTCGCCATGTGGGGAGGTACTGCAACGTTGTGGCATGTCGCGCCCTCCGCCGTTGGGAAGACAAGGCCGTGTGCAACCGTCTTCTTCACGCCAGGCAAAGGGATTGTGAGGTGGCATTTCGTGGGGTCCTGCGTAACAAACATTGTGTCGAATTAGAGCATTGTTATCTGCACAATTCTATTAATTAATTGATTCATGGTGGCGACGAAGCTTACAGCGATGTCTTCGACGGCACTTGGCGACTCGGGGCATTGTCGGAGGCTGAGGCGCAGCTGCTCCATCCAGCCGGATAGGCGCCCTGATGTCCATGAGGATGGACAGGTGGCCGAGACGCATCGTAGCCTCTAGACGCTAAGAATTCTTGGGCCGCCTTCTTGCCAGCCTCCTCGGCTGCCCTTATCATCTCCTGCATTAGAGATGTTTGCCTTCCTCTCCTCCTCTGGCGGGCAGCCTTGCGGTCCAGGGGAAACACTGCGTCCCAGATAGCGCCGCTCCCGACCCCCGGACACGCCCTGTCTTCTCCTTCGTCCCTAGAGCCTGCGAGAGATGGTCTTCCCACCTCTGGCTCTGGACGGATTCCTGGGAGCTGGCGGGCTGCTGGGACAGCTGCCTCTGCAACATAAACGGCACAACGTACGGACCGTTAGCGAACTGGAAGCACAACAGCATATTCGAAGAAGACATCGGATTAATCGAACTTACCAATCTCTCGGAGACCGCCTAGAGCTCAGGGTCCGTGATGATAGGATTCCCAGTGGCTGGGTCCGAAACTGTGTGCGCCCTCATCCAGATCTGGGCGCGTTCCTGCTCGATATCGGCGAAGGGAACCGGTTTCCCAGCCGCTATCAGCGCGGCGTCCTGTTTCTCCCAAATCGGTCCTCTTCCCGGGAACACCTCGGCTGCCAAGGTGGTGGGGGAATGTTGTTCTTCGCGCGTAGCTCCTTCGCCCGGCGACTCTTCTCCTTGAATTCGTCACTCTTCATGTCCGCAACGAACTCCTCCCAGTGCTCGAGTTCTACCTTTGGCCATTTCTGTTTGATTACAGTATCGAAATCGGCGTCTAGCAGTTTCCTTGCTTCATATCGCCATGTCCTTAGCGCGGCACACATGATGCTGTCCGCTTTTCTTCGGATTCTTTCCTTGTCAGCCTCTGGGACAGCATACTTATCCCAGAGCTTGTCGAAGAGGACCCTTTTCTGGCCGTCCGTCATTTTCTTGAAGTCCTGGCAGGTGATCCTGACATGCTCGCGGACGATGCACCCGCACGTGTTGCTGAACGACTTCGCTGCCTTCTCAGGACTTGCAGGAACACCTGTCACGCCTACCCGGGTGACGACGAACGTCTCGTTCGTCAGCTGGTTCCCTCCTCTAGGGTTGTACCGTCTCTTCGGCTTCTCTGGTGCTGACGACGGCTCCGGCGCCTCATGTTCCTCTAACCCTGACTCGCTTGATCGAGAAGCGTCTGACGATCCTTCCGCACTCTCTTCATCTCGTGCCGACTCAATGGCCGGAGGTACATTCTCCGTCTGGACGGCAAGTTCAATGGCCGGCTCAGGAGTTGTCTGATCGGTTAGGAGCGGGGCGTCAATAGGGGCCGCCACGTCTAGGGGCGCCGCGCTGTCATCATCTACGCGGGCTACTTCCCGGGTTGGCGACGATTCCATTTTCCGAGTTATTAAGAAACTGAAACAAACCACACATCCTCAGAACACATCTTTCTCTCAAAGCAAACAATCAAAAAATCCATACGGGCATGCATGTCATTGGAACCAATATTTCGTAACTCTATGCGCAAAACAGAAATGCTGAAAAGAACTTTGCTCCATACGCAAATGCTGACGAATGCAGAAGGCACAGATCACACCACTGAAAGCCGACAAAACCACTTGAACACTTGAATTCATTAAATGCAAAATTTCCAAAACAAAATATCATCAGATGTTTCTATAGAACGAATGCAATAGTTAGCCCTCCAAAATCTCAACACGGTCTAAGGACAAAAGCCCACATATAACTCAAAGTACTCAATATACTCAATAGCCCACATATAACTCAAAGTACTATAACAAATCATTCAACACTCTAATATAGTTAACTAAACTGTTGATCAAATACAGACGGAGTATCTCTCACATACATCAAGTCCAAATGCCACAACTAATGACCATATCATGCATCCAATATATTAAGCAAAACCAGCTAGATCCAGCAAAGCAATTTAATCCTTACATGGCTAATTTTTTTTTCTTTGTACATGGCTACTTACACTGTAGCCTATATGCCCAAAAGCAATATACCACCACAATGACGGTAATTTATTAAGGTCAAGGGGCCCACCATTTTCATAAAATATGGTGAACATCTGCGCAAAAGAAATACTTTACATAGGAAGCAGTAGCTAGCCTAAACAAGTAACAACACACACCAAGTGATGCAATGGAAGAATGTGCATCTAGCCGTGGAAGCAACAGCATCCCAGCCTATCCACACCATACTGTTCCTTTTACAAGAAGAAAAAGAAAACAATCTGAATTCTTCAGGAGCAGTTCCCTCGAGTAAATAATTGAGTTCACATGAACCTTTAATATGGATACTCCCATCCAGATTTATCAATCATCTTTCAGATTAGAAAATAAATAGGGATAAGAGTACGATGCAATGCTACTCCATGTAGAAAGCTTGCAGATAAGGAATCTTTGCAATCATCACCATCATCATTCGTGCTCACAAATTGCAATCAATCGATAGCTGATTACTCATACAACAACAAACAACACGAGACACACAGACACTATGTGCAGCTTTGCTTAACCCTTCATCAGCAGAGCCCATGGTTTGGCCTGCCCCGTTTAAGTTCATCAGCGAGCTCGATCCAGAAGCAAAGGGTGTGCTGGAAGCAGCCCTGATGGAAGCAATTTACCTTGCACGACGGGGTGGGCGGAGCTCGATCCAGAAGCAAAGGGCTTGCACGGCGGCGGCGCTTCTCCTTCGGGCGGCGGCGCTTCTCCCTCGGGCGGTGGCGGCGCGGGGGCTCGGGGCGGCGGGGCTAGGGCGCGGGCGGCGCCGAAGGGGGCTCGGGGAGCGGCACCGAAGGGGGGCTCGGGGCGACGCCGAAGGGGGCTCGGGGAGCGGCGCCGAAGGGGGCTCGGGGCGGCGGCGCCGAAGGGGGCTCGGGGAGGCGGCGGGGCTGGGGCGGCGGGGCTCGGGGATGCGACGGGAGCACGGGGCGGCGGCGCGGCAGCCTGGCGGCGGGGGTAGGCGCGGGCGCTCGCGGCTGGTTCCAAAAACTAGAACGCGCGAGACGAATGGTCCAAAAATTTCGCTAAGTGCCAGTTAAATAGGGCGGCAAAATCACTGACGGGCACACCAAGGAGCCCGTCAGTGGTAGTTAACAGGGACTTTCACTGACGGGCATGTCAATACACGCCCGTCAGTGGAAGTTCACTTCCACTGACGGGCACACAAACCTTGCCCGTCAATGATTTAATATTAGGGTTTGCGCCGCATTTTCTACTGACGGGTGCGCATTAATTTGCCCGTCTTTTGCTGGTTTGCCTTGTTTCCAGTTTTGCTGGTTTTCTCTTTCTTCTTAACTTCTACTCTTTGTTCTTATATTTTTCTTAGTTTTGTTGTTTAACTTTAAATTCACTTTAGTATTTTGCTTCTAACTCTTTCTCTTTCTATTCTCTCTCTCCTCTCTCTTTTCTCTTTCTCTTATCTCTCTAAACATTCGTTAAGTTTCTTTATTAAAACTCTCTACCAGATCTTTGCTTGTTTTGTACTCTCGTTTCTTATGCTTTCGCTATTCTCTTTCTCTCTCTCTTTTCTTGCTTCAGTTCTTTCTAATTGCACAGATGCAGCATATTCCAAACATATATGATATATTAACCATTCAATTCGATAAAATGATATTATTACATATTGACCTAGCTATTTCACGAAGTTCCGAACATATTGAGATTCCTTAATTCTGAATTGATCGGAAACCTAGATTTCGTCGTCTTCGACACGCTTCTCAATAGTACTTCTGATCTTCTTGGTGCTATACGTCAGGCCTTCGTCGTGGCTGCGTCTTATGTACGGGCACGCATCCTGAGAACTTCTGCGCCTCTTGCTCGTTCGATCATCAACATATTTTTTTTCCTATGTCAAGATATTCACTGACGGGCGAAGTAATAGAACCCGTCAGCAGAAGTACATTGCTCCATAACCCTAGCTACCACCACTGACGGGCATTATTAATAAAACCTGTCAGCAGAAGTAGATTGCTCCATAACCCTAGCTACCACCACTGACGGGCATTATTAATAAAACCCGTCAGCAGAAGTACATTGCTCCATAACCCTAGCTACTATCACTGACGGGCATTACTTATAAAACCCGTCAGCCGAAGTACTTCTGCTGACGGGCATCTATGGAAAGCCCGTCAGTGCTAACGCAACCCCAGAGGTACTGCAATATTTTGTCCCACCTCGCCGAGCGAGCTGCGCGCGGACTTGTTTAAAAGGGCAGCTGCGCGTGGTCCTTCCGAAGTCCTCACTACTGTCACTGATACATGAAGCGTCGGCCGGTCCCCTTGCGCGGCCCGGGCTCGTGGGCCTGGGTGCTGTGCTCGGGATAGGCCTCTGGCCGGTCCTCTGCGCGGCCCGGGCCCGTGGGCGTGGGCGCTGTGCTCGGGACAGGCTCGTGCGCTAAATTTTTTTTCCGATGTCAAGGTATTCACTGACGGGCGAAGTAATAAGACTCGTCAGTGACATTACGTGTCAGGGGAAAAGACAGGGTGGACCACCCTTCTGACTTCTACTGACGGGCGTAAGGTTGCCCGTCAGCGATATTGGTACCATTACGCACGGGTACTTTGTAAAGTGCCCGTCAGTGAAGCATCGCGTCAGTGGAGAGTCCAGGTTGGCATTCCGTGCCCACTTTTACTGACGGGGCTTGTTTGTGCCCGTCAGTAGAAGTTCGTCGCCTCCTCCAGAGCGCGACCATCTCTGACGGGGCCGTGTGCGCCCGTCAGGGATTTATTTAATCAGCGACGGGTCTCTTTGTGCCCGTCAGTGATGATGGTGCAGAGAAAGTGTTTTCTGGGGTAGTGATGTACTATTTGTCTAAGAGGAACGAGTGCAATCCAACAAGAAAACATGGAGCGCACTGCATAGCTAATAGGAACAATTGATTAACCGAAAGTTGATTATCTAGACGGTACTAGCTCGATCACAAAATTTTTACGTGCATATATACGAGAGGAAAAAAATCAAGCCATAATTTTATAAATTTTTACTATTTATTATATAAAAATTTGTTTAGATTTGTCGAGTGAATATAGTATTATTAGATTCATTCTAAAAATATTTTATAATACCATAATTTTATAAACTTTTTATTATCATATTCATACAAAAATAATAGTCAAAATTACACCGGAGACCATAGCTTAAAACGATATGTATTATAGAACAAAGGGATCGAGTATTTAGATGATTTCTAGAGAGAACTAACTCACCTTATGGATTAAAATTATCTGATAGTGAAATGAATGAACGTACCTTGACTAGTCATGACACATATAGGCCACTAATTCTTTGCCTTTCTCGACTCAGATTAGCTAACAAATTAAACCCTTTTGTCTTTCCTCATGGTAACAATGGTGAACTACAAACCAATAACAGACTGTACAATGCCGCCACAAAAAGAAAGCTGAACATACTCCTTTTAACCGACGTATTTTGATTGTCCGAGTTTAAGTTTTAATCAACGATTAATCCAATAACACAAAATATTAATACCATTAGATTCATATTTAAAAAACACTTTATTATAATTGTGATTTTATAACTGTTAATAAAATATTATAAAAGAAAACTATGATCATATCAAAATCTAAACTTAGATAATTAAAATAGATCTTATATTTTCGACTAGAGCAAATTAACCATCTGGGATGAGCCCACATCCTATCCTAGATGGTTCAGTTTTCGAACCGTCTCAGAATGTATCGTAGACGGTTAATAATTTGAACCGTCTAGGGTGTGGGATTATCCCAGACAATTCTTTCTTGCTACGAGATGTCTTACAGTTTTTTGACAATTATCCCCATGTAATAGTCTCGAATGTCCATAATCTCAGACGTAACTGTCTACGATGTCATGTCTGAGATAAAGGTTCTATAGTAGTGACTATATGTCACCTAGCTAGTGGTGACCATGAAAAAACTTATCTAGTTCATGCCTAACTACATTATGCACCGATTCAATTAAATATTTGTATAAATTGATGTCTCTGCCACTGCAATAGTCAAAGAGAAGCTCCACTAATTCTTTGCACCGAGATAACGTGTAACATCCTCGATTTGAGGGCTTGAAATTTTTTTAAAAAAAAAGAAAGAAGATGTGCAACTGTATAATAAGCCTATATGTATTTTTGTGGATTTTATTTCAAATTAATCCAGGCTCTGGAATTAATTTGAGAGCTATAAAGTGTTGTTTCAAATTTTAATCCCAAATCCTTTTGGAATCTCTCTCTAAAATATTTTATTTGGATTCCCCATGTCCAAATTGATTTACTGAAATTTTCTTATAATTTTTGGAACCCATTTAAATTAGTTTTGAATTACCTTGTTTTTCTCTATTGATTTAATCCGAAAATAAATAAAAAAGGTGTGGGCCCAGGTGCATGCATGCATGCATGCATGCAGCCAAGCAGCCGTGACGCACACAGGATTAGTTGCCGGTTCTTATATTTTTTTTTCTTTCTTTTCTTTTAATCTTAGGGATTATCTTCTAATCTTTATACTTATCTTTTTTTTCTTAAATTGCAAATTTCTGCATTATCTCCTCCTCTTTTCCCCTATATAAACCCCACTCCCCTTAGGGTTTCCTTTGCCTTTCCCTCCCCAAAATCTCTTCTCCACCACTTCATCTTCCCCAACTCCGGCGGAACTCCGGCGAGTAATTCCGGCCACACCGTCACACCCCTACACCGGGGATTCGTGTTGGAGCTTCCCCACGCCGTCGCGCATCTACTACCGCAAGCATTCGGGAGCTTCTTCCACTACACCGACCGTACCGTGAGCTTCTTCCCTAACTCCGGCGATCTACTTCCTTCCTCCGTTTCTCCACCCACGGTGAGCTTCTCTCCAATCCTCTAGTCTCCCCTCAACCCGTGGATCTTTTCCCCTCAACCAATTTTGACCAATATCCATCCAATTGAATCTCCAATTCTTGTGCGTGAACAGTACTCGTAGGTACTGTAGCGCGAACAGTACTGTTCATATGTACAGTAAACCCTAGGCCTTTTTCTCCCCCTAATTCTTTGGCTACATCCAAATCTTGTCCGATCTGTGAGCTTAGGATTAAAATGGAATCGTTAGGACTCCACGAATCCAACGGTGCAATCGGATTTCTAATCCGACCGTCGGATTTTTGAAATATATTTAAATTTGGATGAAATTTAAGCAAATTTCGAGATCTCTTTGTACTGGAAAGTTATTTTGAAGTGAATCTTTTTCTGTAGATCATTAGTATGATAGGGAGTGTTTCTGGGAATTTTCATGATTTTTGGATTAATTTAGAATTTCCTAGAATTAAAATAAGCTTTAAATCAATTATTAAAAATGGTAATGCTCTCTGTTATTTTTGTTCAATTTTAGTTTAGGATCAGAGAACCCTAAATACAATTTACCATGTCAACCAAAGTATTTTCCCTATAATGGTTAATGCTATAGAAATCAAGTTGTATTCTAGATCCATTTTAAATTGTTATTTAAATGCTGTTTCTAGTACTAAGTCCATTATAAATCTGTTTTAACCTCTAAAAATGCATGTCCAGTACCCAATAATTCATATTATGTTATGTTAATGTTGAAAAGTCATGAGAACCATTTTTGATAATTTATTAATGTTTTTCCATGCTTTTAATGTAATTTTCATGCTTAGAAAAATGATTTTAATTGCTTAAGTTATATTTCCAGAACACATGTAAACATGAAATATTTCTGGAATCAGTATAATAACATGTTGATTCAATTTCATGATTTATTGATGTTAATTAGTATTTTCTACTTATTTGTTACCCTAGAAATGCTAGAAAATGCTTTATTTAATTAATGTTCAGATTAAAAATTATTATTAAATAATTTTGGTACTGTTCCAGTACTGTTAACATGTTCCAAGATGTTTCAAGCTTAGTTAGCTCATGTTAAGAGTAGAGAATATAATTTAGCTTAATTTCTAGTCTTGGAAATAATGGAAAGAGCATGTGTAAATCTAGTTGTATGTTGATAATCTATTTTCTTACTGTTATTAACCATTATAAATATTTAGGATTCACCTAAATATTTATTTGTGGTTAATTATGAATTGTTTGACCTTTTATTTTAATTACTAGCATGCTAAGGTGTATGTGTGTATGTATAATTGAATATCTATTAAATATACCCGATAAGGGTTATATGCTATATATATGTCTATGGTTATGGCCAACCTTAGAAAACCATTCTTTCTTCGCGATGACGCTATCGCGTCATCGTTCCATTCCACCTCACCTTACCTTCATCGGGCTTCTCTCTCGTGTTGCTTTTCGGAATGCTTTCCTGGAGTTGGTTGTTTATTTATTTTGCTCGTTGCGTTGCGTCAATAGGGAGTGAAGAGACCGACCCGGTGCTAGAAGCAGCTGAAGAGGGAGAGTTCTACAACGAAGGCATGCCATCTTTTCTTGATCATATTTGATCCTATATTTTCAAAGTCATTATATTTTATTGTTTATAAACATGCATGCTGTTTTAATCCAGTAGCTAGCGTGTCGATTGACACAACTTTACCCTTATCCGTTGTCGCCTTTTTACTTGATACCCTGAGTAGTTTAGTAGGTTTTATTCTGAATAGAGTAGAGATGCTTAGCCATGCTCAATTATATCCCTAGGTTGTTTTTGAATTGCCTCCTCGGAGGAATGAATATCGGATCGATGATCCTTGTTGAAACTTGTTGAGCTCGCTGAGCTAGGGCCGGATGCCCGATGTTTTCCTCTCTCTCTCTCTATTCCTCCTACTCTACTCTGGGTGAAACTTACCATCTAATATGGTGCGGGCGGCAGCTGGATCATTGTGATGAAGGAGCAGATGGTTGCCTACCCGCAGAAGGCCGGTTTAAAGGAACCATAAGTCGTCCGTACCGCCGAAGGCCGAAGTCTTGAAGTTGGAGAATTGTGACAACAGTGCAACCACACGCTAAATGGGCAATGGCTTGGTCAAGTAGGTTAGTCAGCCTTTGGTGCCGATGTTGCCGTACCGCAGAAGGGGTGGACGTAGCGACGAGGACCCTCGGCACAGATGGGGGGAACGGGGTGCGGGGACGTACTCTCAACTCCGAGCCAGACCCGGTGGGCATGTCACACCTTAGGGGGGTCTAGCTAAAAAACCTCGTCACAATCTCCCTGCCGGTACACCGATGGGTGTGTACCATGCTGGCGACGGCCAGTGGCAACAAGACGAGATTGTGTCGTGTGGGTAAAGTGTACACACTCTGCAGAGTTAAAACTAATCGATTAGCCGTGTCCACGGTTATGGACAGCACATGACTCATTCTGGATGAAAAGGACCTGTCCCTCTCCCCCTTGCTACTTCCCTCTACCCCTTTGCTGATGAACCTATGGTCGAGCTAAGGCGGGAGTCCTTACTCGAGTGTGTTGGTCGTGGACCACACCTGATGAAAACACCCTTGATAATAAAACTGTTTTACATCAAAAGATGCCTTCGAATCTACCCTAATATTTCAACTAAAATCGCATTTACGCAAATAAACCCTACAGCCTTCCTTTGAAACCTTGCATATAGAATGGTAGGACCATCTGCTGTCAGGTGGCTTGCTGAGTACGCGAAGTACTCATCATGCATGTGTTTATGGTGGTGTGCAGAGGAGTATGCTGAGGAAGGAGCTAATGAAGACTTCTTCTACGATGAGCCCGAAGAGTAGGTCGCGGGGCTGCCGTCAATTGCCTGTGGCGTGGATGGAGTCGATTCGCTTTTGTTTTCCGCTGTTTGACTCTGGTGTAATAAAGTGTCGTTGAAACATGAAACCTTGTAAGCCGTGTGGCGTATTACTCTCAAACTATAGTTTTAATTTGAATGTGTGTGATGTTATTCATTTCGCCTGTGTATCGTCAGCGGGATCCTGGACTGGCGAGGATATACGCAGGGGGGTCTAGTAGTTGAAACTAGGCTCCCACATAACGTTGGCTTGCATAACTACAGATGAGCCATTGAATACGTACCGAGAGAGTCATGCATGTGAAAATTGAGACGCACATTGACCATCCACGCAGATGCGATATGTCTATATATGCACGTCTACAGCTAGCAGTTCTACACTCCACTGGCTAGCTATTACTTAGCTCAAACTTGCACCGATGCTTACAACAATTTTCGATTTAGCAATGGGAGACATCGAGAACTGGTTCATCTCGATTAAACCACTGAGGCGAATTAACACACACCAACAGATACGCCAATTTGTCAACCTCTGGAACCTCATTGCACAGACTCCATGAGACATTCATCAGGAAGACTCCATTTCCTGGAGATGGACAGGCTCAAACCAGTACTCCGCTAAGTCAGCTTATAACATACAGTTCATGGGTTCCTTCCCACGATTCAGAAGTAACGAATTATGGACAGCACACGCAGAGCCTAAATGCAAAATCCATGCTTGGCTTACTCTACAAAGCAAGATTCTGACGGCTGATAAGTTGCAATTAAGAGGCTGGCCAAACGGAACAACCTGTCCGCTGTGCGGAATTCATTCAGAAACGGCGATGCACATTTCCTTACAGTGCGCCTTCGCTCGACAGGTATGGCGAAGGCTGGCGGCGCTGCACAGCTATGACCCCCTCGCATTCCTAAACGGCACGCACGCCTCTCTCCAATCGTGGTGGCACTCCATGGACGCCCAGCCTGATAGACAAGAGAAACAAAAGCAGTTCGGCATCCTAGTTTATGGATTGTGATGCCTGTGGAAGGAAAGAAATAGCAGGCTCTTTCAGCATAAGTTTGCCTCGCCGGATGAAGTAGTTTCCCTAGCGATGGATAGCATCAGCTCCAGGCGGCGAGCTTTTCTTTCTTTTTCTTCCGAGGTCGGGCTGCCCCTCTGACCGTGTAATTTAAGCCCCCGCTATCCAGACCTATGCCGGGCTGATTCGCTCTGATTTCGGCGTTGTGAACTCTTTCCTTCTTTATAAAGAAAAAGGCAGAGCTCCTGCCAGTTCATTAAAAAAAAAGAACTGGTTCATCTGCACCATCGAAAGCAGTCGTGTCGCTCAGATTAGACAAGTAGCGCGAGCGCCATACCCGAGCGCACAGGGCATCGTAGCCTTCTGCTGACCAGCACGCCACTGGCCGGTGATGTCAGCTCCATTGTGTAACTCATGAACCTGCTGATGTCAGCTCCATTGTGTACCTCATGAACTCGCTAATTGGATAGAATACTAACCACCGACCGATTAGGCAACCTATCTGATTTACCATTCCTTTGATTTTGCATGATTTCGAGTTAATAAATTTTGCCTGAGTTTTTTTCTTTGAAGTGCTTGGGGAAATATTTTGGTATTGCTTCAGCTTCTCATGCCACGTTCTAGTGACTATGTAGATTATAAAAACCTTGCTTAGCGTTCATAAAAACTTGTTTTAAGATCATAAATATACTTAAATTAGAGCTGAATTACGCATGTGGTAAATAGTCTTGTTACTAGTCGTAAATGCTTGTTTTAGCATAATAAAAACTTGTCATATATTTATTTATGATTTGGCCGTGACTATTTACAATCAGGGAGTGGGGTGAGACAAAATATTCACCATATTTATGTATTTACGATCTGCTATGTGAGATTTATGACTGAGTTTCTAGCGTATGTATCAGACTTCCACTTACGATTTTGTTGGGGCGATTTACGATCAGGCTGTCAAGTGGTCTCCACCATTAACCATATGTGAGTGGGATATTGGGTGCGGTCGGGTGAACAGCGTTTAGAATATGTGTAGAATGTGATATTCTACACATTACTATCACATAACACAACCATATATATATATAAGCCTCTATACTGCACCATTCATATTTCTCGAGATACCACCGGTCAGATTGGCTAAATGGACGATGTGCCACCCACAGGCCACGATTTAGAATCCACGAGTTAGGAGACGGTAATTATTCAGGAGAAAGGAAGTATATTTTAATAATTACGGAAATAGTTGCTAGCTTTCAGCGAGGTTGGTACTGCGTGCGGCGCCGCTATTGTAGGGATGTTGTTTGTGCTTGCAACGTACCAAAGTTTTCTTTGAATCAGATCATTTGCCAAGGAAGGTGAGCACATCATTGATATTGTTTACGTGGTCAGCGTTGGGAGTATGCATACTTCTTGACGACGAGCAAGTATTCTACATCGTTCCATTTTTCCAGTGGTGGTAGTATATTAATTAGCACCATATGCATTTACAGAAGCCTCTATGTTGGTATATTCTGTTAAATGTATAACAATTGAATAGACGTGATAGTACGTAGTGCATGAAGTTTGACCATGGTGATCTAGCTCAGTACTCTCTCCGTCATTTTAGACACGTACATATTTTAAGACTTATAAGTAGATCTATAATATTCTGATTGTGTAACATAAAAGTGGTATCATTGGATTTAGTTTCAAAAGTATTTTCCAATGATATCACTTTTGTATCACATAACTAACATATTATAAATCTAATTAAAAAATTTAAGATACGTGCGCGCCTCATATTTTTTGATAGAGGTAGTTTTTTTTTGCAGGATTTCATAACACTGTCAATCTGAATACTCTACTCAGAAGATGGAGTTATTGAATCGGTCGGGTCTGTTGTATGGAAGAGAAATCTCGGAGCTTCGTCGTATAAAGTGCCGCCGAGAGTACACAAGGGGCTCGTACTACGGAGGCCATGTCTGATCCAAAACTAATTAGATGTTAATTAGAGAAAGATTGTTTATGGAGTACGCAGCATACTCATATATATGTCTCAAGTTTATATTTTCCTTCCATATAAAAAGTATTGTTTTCGTCTTAGTATGGAATCTTTGGTAATACAGTATTTTCGTCAGGATGACGTAGGACGATTCTATGGGTCTAGGTTGACATACTTGTAAAGTGCATCCAGTATTTTGACTAATCAATCACACTTGCTATATAGCTAAATCCATAACTACACCTGGTTGTACCGTGAATTTTTCATAGTATATATATATGAGACGGAGACAGTAAAGATCATCCAGCAACCCAAACATGGATGGTGGAGACAAGAAGCTAACCAGGGCCAAGGTATTACCACTAGGGGCGAAGGATCATATCGTTGATCATATTGGCATGAGAGGCACCAGGAATATTGTCGAGTTGGAGGACATCACCGGGTGACCAAGATCTTGCTCCCTGCGAGGCATCCGTCGTGTCGTGGGCCGTGTTCCGCAGACCGGCAGCTTGTCCGGCGAGGAAGCACGCTGTGGTCATGATTAAGCGTGGCGGACCACATCGTCGCCGAGAATGGCGCGTCTGACACAGCGGTGCTTGTCTACCGGCGGTGGGACCAGCGTCAGTGCAGCAACAACTCGGCCGTGAAGCAACTCTTGGAACTCGTCACCACCCTCGAGTGTGACACCACCTTTTGGAACTTGCATGAAAACCCGTTGCTGCTCATGCAAGAAGGATTATACGGTGCGTATGGCACCTAGAAGAATTATAATTTGGATATAATTGGAGACCGAAAACATAGTTGTATAGTAAAAGTGAAGTAGTAGTTGTATATTGTTGCTCACAATAAAGAAAAACAAAACAAAACTTCATGTTATATATAATGTGCAAATTTTTGAGCTCAGACAAACTATACATTTTTTTCTTTCTTTTTTCTGAGTGGAACTGTTCATTTTCTTTGGTGATGATAACTAAGCAAGGAGCGGATCTAATCCAAGCCAGGGCAGCCGGGCTGGGACCCCAAGCCTGCAGGGACCAAAAGCCGACATAACGCTACTGTAAAATTTTAAGAATTTACAAAGGTACTAAGAGCCCAATTGGCATAACCTACTGTCCAAGCTGATGTGGGCCAATTCTAGCTCTGTACCTACCGATAGGTGGCAAAAGGGTTTAATGTATCGTCCGTTTGCACACTATATATTTTCGAACCAAAAGATGTAAATATGCCCACATATATATATATGCAACCAATTTTGCAAGTTAGCTACCTCCTTATCCGGACCATATCCCGTACATGCAGTGTGTTGGCCCAGATGATCAACCAGTTCCGACATCGATCCTCCTAGCTTTACTTGGTTTGACCAAGCTATAAGGTTGGGAGGCATCAGGAATGATTTAGCAAGTGTTTTGTGTGAGAGGTCGACCGGCAAGCAAACAGCCCGTGGCCAAACGAAAAACAGAATAACATGAGGAATGACGTAGCAAGCTGTGGTCTCCACTGACTATGCACTCAGAATTGATAGTACATATATAGATGTACAAACGTGAATTCTTTTGTATTCATATAATCTTGCTGCGATGTGAGGAATCAATAAAGCTTTTATTATCTTTAAAAAAAGCATGTATCTGTTATTTTCTTCAAACATCGATCCAGTAGCCATTTCAACCTGACGAACTTCTGTAGCCGTTTCTGCTGGTGCTGGTCGATGGAGCGTGCATGTGTAACAAGCCGAGGAACGATGACACATAGTTGCATCAGAACAAAAATGTCGAACTTAGAAGAATGACAGTTCTCTGATAATCAGAAAACTATATAATACATAGTTGCATCAGAACAAAAATGTTGTGCAGAGTTGCTTAGCAGAGGAAAAAAAATGAGCAGAAGTTGTCGTTGCTGTCCTAAATGTATGTGCCCATCAAGCATCCAAGGTAACATATGCAGGTTACCGAAGATTATGGAATAAGAAATCAGACATTTTACACTCTCGAACTACCAGAGAAGTATGTATGATCCTCAACTACAAATAGTTTCTTAACTCCTAAACTTTTAAAACTGACATTGGTAAAAGTTGGAGGGTTAAGTGCACGGTTTTAACGTTAAGTGGTTCAGGTGGCCCAAGCATCAAACTTTGGGAATTAAATTGAGTTGTTTCTTGAATTAAGCCTGCCAGGTCATAATTGCATTCGGGAAGTCAGAACTTAGAACTTCATGTGTTATCTATATGTACTAGTAAAACTAGCAAAGGATAGCAATCATAACTAGCTACCACATGCATGTTAGCGTGTTACAACTCATTGTTGATTGATGCAAAAGAGACCGTGCACGACGCATCCAAGAAGCAACTTGATCTCTTCAATTTAACTAGTCATCAATTAATTTGAGCTGGCTATATCACCATCTATTTTGAAACAAAAGCAAGCTATGTCCATATATCTGAGGTCCGACCACTATGGCCGTAGCATAAGCATTGAAATTAAACTCGTCCTTCCAAGGAGAAATTAAGACCAAACAGTGTAAGGTGATAAATATGGAGAGGGAGCTAGGAGAAAGCAATCAACAAACTACAAGTTAGATTTGAATGGTAGGGAGACAAGAAGCCCAAGGAATAACACCAGTACAAGCCAAGATCGTGTCCTCGATCACACTGAGCATAGGCATCCGAGGCATCAGAAATATTTGGCCGTGGCACGTGGGTTGGAATACGTCGCCGGTGCCACTGCCGCCATCACACTCTCCCTTCGAGTGCCGGCCTCCCGGCAAAGTCGTGCTGGGCTCGGTGAACCGCTGGTGGCAGCGGCACTCCCACCAGCAGTTGGATCAAGCTGCGAAAACGCTGGGCCGTGTGCAGGAGCTTGCACTCCTACTTGCAGTAGAAGCCGGCGGCGGGCATGCTGGATGTGAGCCGGCTAGCCGCGGGAGCGCGCTAGCTAGGCATCACGGAATTCGGACATGAAATGTGCATCGGAACATGTTGATAACCCATTGCCACCTCTGAGTTTTCAGCGCTCCTTCCATGAGGCACCACCATTGTTCCGCCACTTCAGATTTGCTCAGTGCCTCTAGGAGTTTCCCTGGGCCTAGCGCTGCTACCGCTGCGCTTTTCTTACTCGATTGCAGGCATTTGCAGTGTAGAAGTAAACTTTTGCTTGGGTTGCTTGGTTGCGCACCGCAGATGCATGCCGCGGGAAGGTAATATCATAGGTGCGTTAGAAGAATTTTAGTTTGGAGATGATCTTTGACATAAACATTAGTTGTGTTGTACCAAAACTTGTACATTCCTGGTCCAAAGGAAAGAAAAACACGAAAGCATAGCCTGTTGTTGCTGTTCAAAAATAGTCCCAATTGGCAAGCAATGTACTGTCTTCAGTGATGCACTCAGGCATGCATACGGTTCATGGGCAATATTGCACGCATTATACGAGTAATAAGTAGCATTAAAGGATATATGAATCACTAGAACTACATGCAGTTCACAGTTGATCGATGTACAAGTGGTAGTGAATGAATAAGCCAATAAACAACTTGAGCTAGCTCGATCTGTCCATTTTCACACTTGTGATCGAGTTAAGCCAGCTACGTGCATGTAACTACTCCGGCTAGCTGGGCGTTTTAAAGGCAGAGGCATTGAAGTCTTCGTCCTAGGAAGAGAGAGAGATATATATATAGAGAGAGGTGATATATATTATACATGGAGAGGGACATAGTACAAAAACATCAACACTGTTCAAAATATATTTGCTCGTGGTGGAGAGTGGAGACAACGGAGTAATTAAGCATATGAGTAGCAAAGATCGTGGACAATCATCGTAGGCACAAGAGGCATCCGTAATTCGCCCATGTCATGGGATCAACATTTTAGCAATCTCCATTCAAGTTTTCTAGACCTGCATACAACACATTATATTAACTATAAATATTTTGGTTAGCTTTTCTGACCTTAACACATTGTATTTTTATCCTTCAAATAAAGTAGTGTATAAGTAGGAAAACAGAGTCTGTGCTATAAAATAAGGTAAAAGTAAGAAGAAAACATTGTATTATAGTTGAAGTGTTTATAATGCATGTACGAATTAATCCATGTCTCATATGCTCAAGTCACTCAGTCGGTGGTTAAATTAATAATACTCCCTCTGTCCCAAAATGTAAGGCGCGTACGCATTTCAAGATTTACGATTAGACTTAAAATATTTTAATTATGTGATACAAAAGTGATATTGTTGGATTCGTTTTCGAAAGCACTTTCTAATAATATAATTTTTGTATCATATAACTAACATGTTATAGACCTAATTGTAAATCTTGGAATGCGTGCGTGCCTTACATTTTGGGACGGAGTGAGTAGCTTACATGCATGGCAAGAATAAAAAAATTCCAGTTTACATTTACATAGATATGCCAATTGCTACTTACTTTATTACTCTACCACTCATGTGCCAACAATTACTGAACCACCAGCAGTTGTTCAATCAATTGTACTTCTTGTCCTGACCAAAATTTAATGACTGAACTAGCGACGTTAGTATTGAGCTATATACAGGTTGGAAAAACTTATAATCAGTCGTACATTTACACATTATATATATATATATGTATGTGTGGATCGCAAGGTGTAGGACGCAAAAAGGCTCACATGTTCTGCAATCGTTTCCGTTAGCTATCTCGTGATCCGGTGATCTCTTGGCCAGTTCAGCTCTAACAAGTTTGTTGCATCGGAAACCTATATAGCCATAGCTAGGGTTAGGAGGCGTCGGTAACATCTGTGTAGCAATCGAGATAACGAGGATGGCCATCACATCACGTAACAGCCAAAAGAACAAGGGTAACACCACCATTGCCAGCACCTCCTTATCATCATCCCTTGAAGCACGGTCCTACTGGGCCCGACGGATTACTGAACGGAGCATCAAACCAGCTGGTGGCTGGACCGACGCTTCACTCTGCGCTTCTGCAGCGTCGTGCATGTCTGAAACGGATGGTCAGTTGAGTTCACCTAGTGATTAATGTATCCTGAGCAAGTAAATTCGCATTAGCCAATTATATATTCAGACCAAAATGGGCGTAACAAGAGAGGAATAAAAGTAGCTATATATGTAGCTATATCATGGGCATCAAGAATTCGGTCGTCACTCCAGCTGTGCTTGAATTCGGTCATGGCTAATGTGTTTGACCACGTCGATCGCCACCTCCCTCGATTTTACTCCTCCTACACCTGTTCTCTTTGGTTCCCTGCATCAGGGTGCCGTGGAACACCTCGGTCGTCCACGGAGCTGCTGTTGAGGACGGCGTACTTCCGGTGACTTCCGGTACACAACAAACGATTGCTTAGCAAAAATATTCATACCAGTAAGGGAATTATTCAAACCAAATGGTCATCATAAGACAATTATTAAATCAAGAAAGATTTGTACTTATGTAATTGTGCACCATACACTTAACCGAGTTATTACTCGAATATATACACATCGACTTAACCAAGCAATTCACGTTTGGAGGCTTTCCTTTCAAACCTTAACCACCATATATAGAATGTGTTTGTAGCATCAATCGTATCCTAAAAGTTGAGTTACCTGACTGCCTCTGTGATCGTACTTGATCGTGCAGATGAGCAGGATGATATGATACATATGTCAGAAGAATTTATAGTATGGAGAAATTTCTTTTCGAGAAAAATGGCAGAAGCATCACCTATTATATTAGAAATACCGACAGTAGAGAGATATAATTTGTAAAATAAACATAGTTGCATGCGCTGAAACATGGTTTGAAGCTATTGTTGTTCAATGCTATATTTGAGGACCCATGCACGCATTTTCTTCAGTGATACACAATCAAGCCTACCAAATATATTTGAGGATTGGGAGTTGTCTCCACTTTATTCTTTCCTCTTTCCTCTTCTAGATTTATAAGAATCAACGGCTCCGATTGAGTGGAGACGGGGAGTTCATCATATGGTTGATCTAAGTTCAATTTCTCAAAGGCAATCTCGTTAGAGTGTATTGTTGAGAGTTGTTTCTTGAGTAGGCATCACTAGTTATCGTTCCTATCGTGAAGGTCAGAAGCCTATCCGTATCAACTGATCTCACCTGCCAAGTCTACAGATCTCAGTGCAATTTACTCTTCTTTTTATTCATATATTTTTCAAATCCTGTGAATCAAAGACCCTAAACAGCTACGTCAGCATATATCGATCAAGACAATGGTCCAACCAATTGTGAAGCCGGTACTTTTATTGTACCACATCAGTATATATCATTCAAGATCACAACGGCCTCGAAGCAACCAACGAAAGATTTTGCTGCTATATGTCAAAGAAAAGACATTTTCAACTAACTAACAATACTAAAATTCTAACATGTAGATAAACAAATAAATACATGCTCTACAAAAGGCAATATAAATCTATCTATGGGTGTATAATTCCTAAGAAACATCACTGCTCTAGCTAGATGGACATCGGATGTCGCTAGTGGCACTGAGGATTATCCGACCAACGCAAACGGTCTTTATGCCCGGTCGGTATATCATGAAAAGAGTAGTGGTTCTCCACGAGATCATTCATGAATTGCATGGATGCAAGCTTGATAGAGTTATTTTTAAAATTGACTTTGAGAAACCGTACGATAAAGTTAATTGGATCTTCCTCCTACAAACACTTCACATGAAAGGTTTTTCAACCAAGTGGCAGGCTTGGATTGATCAATTTACAAAAGGGCGAAGCGTGGCCATCAAAGTGAATGATGATGTCGAGCAATACTTTCAAACCCATAAAAGGCTAAGTCAGGGCGACCCTATGTCTCCAATCTTATTTAATATTGTGGTTGGTATGTTGGCTATATTTATTGAGAGAGCCAAAGCAGATGGCCACATTAGAGGAGTTGTTCCTCATCTAGTTGATGACGACCCTGTGTCTTGCAATATATCGATGCCATCATCCTTTCTATGAATCATGACATAGAAACGACCACGAGTATGAATATTGTTATGTGTCTTCAAACAACTTTCGAATTTGGAGATAAATTTTCATAAGAACGAAATCTATTGTTTCGATAAGGCCAAGAAATTTGAGGACAAATAGACCCAACTTTTTGGCTATGAATTGGGTTCCTTTCTGTTTCGGTACCTTGGTATTCGTATACACTATGTAAAACTATTAAACAAACACTAGAAAGGAGTTGAGGATCGTTTTGAAAAACCACTTAGCAATTGGAATGGCCGCTACTTTTCTAGTGATGGTCGCCTAGTGCTTATCAATTCTGTGTTGATTAGTTTGACTATGTTTATGCTCTCCTTCTTTGGGAGTGCGTAGGGGACTGGATTATCAAAGATCTGGACTTGGTAGAGTGCTACAAACACAAATGTAGGCTTGTAAAGTGGAGAATATTATGTATAACTAAGAACCAAGGTGGCTTAGGGATACAAGACCTCAAGCTAAAAGATAAATGCTTGTTGAGTAAATAACTATTTAAATTATTAAAAGAGGAGGGGGTCTAGCAAAATATACTACGTAATAAATATCTTAAGGGCAATCTCCTATTAGCTGCCCAAGCCAAACCTGGTGACTCCCATTTTTGGAGCGGGTAATGAAGGTGAAAGAACAGTTCGTACAGGTTAACATATTTTCTACTAATTGCGGAACTGTGGTTTGATTCTAGGAGGATAAATGGCTCGAGAGTCTACCGCTAAAAGATCAATTTTCCGTATTATATCATATCACCAAGAAAATACATGACACGGTGGCATAAATGCTGAGTTCTGCCTGTGTCAATGTCTCTTTTAACAAGGCCATTGATGAGGCAAAGTTAGTTCTCTTTTTCAAGCTTGGTGCGGTGGCCGCTGATGCAAACCAGTTCGTCGGTCTCGTCTAGCTTCTTGATGTGGAGGGTGAGGTTGAACATCGGCGAGAGCGTCGGCCGCGTGCATGAAGTCCAACGCCGACGGTCAGTCTAGGAATGGTGCGGTTTCAATCAGGTGGTTCGGTTTGGATAACACTGTGGTTCCATGCTGATTGGGTTAAAACAGGTGCAAAAATAAAATGGGTTGGAATGGTTTAGACTCAGCAGCGATACGGGTTGGTTCGGGTTAAAACCCTAGCAAATGAAACGGATTGAGTTCGTCGTTTAGCCCATTCAAAGCCCCGAAGGCCGATCCGAAGCCCTGACCTGGCGGCTGGCGCTGGCGTCGCCGGCGATGGCTCTGCGCTAGGGTTGCGCACTTGCGCCGCCGCCGCCGCCGCCGCCCTCTTGCGCTTCACGGCCTGCCTCCGGCGTCCTCCAGCTCTTCTTCCGCTGCCGGCGCCCTTCTTCCCAGCGTCCTCCTCCTCCACAAGTTCTCAACTCTCCTTCAGCTCTCCTCGCCGCCGGCGTCTCCCTGGCTTTCACCGTTGCGGCGTCCTCGTCCTCCACCAGATCTCCTCCTTTACTGAATTGGTAAGTAATTTCGGCTCCTGCTCTTGGCTGCAGATGTGGATTTTGTTCTTGGAGTTCGTTTGTGCTTCCGTTCTTGGTTAGCTCTTGTTGTCCGTCCGCAACCAATGGCCAGTAAACTAAATCAGTAGCTTAACTTGGAAGCTAAGCTGCGGGCACAGCTAGGGCATGGGAGTAGAGTTCCATCTGAACAAGCAATTCACAAACATGGAGGGCTTGCAGGATTTGATTTCTCTTTGTTTCTCTGTTATTGCTCGCTGGACTGGAAATTTCTTGCATAAATCTGTAAGTTTTGGCAGAGCTGCACAACATCCATTAGAATATACTGATATACATAAATCCATTTTAGCTCTATTTGCTAGTCTATATAACATATGTGTTGGCAGTTGCATTATGGTGCTAGCATACTACATTTTCATACTGTTACCCAATGTTTTGGAATCAAGAAATTTTTGTCCCAGTCAGTCCTGCCATTTAGGTTTTTACTCTGGTTGTTGGGCTGCAATTGCATAGTATTGTTGGTGGCCGGTGAAGAAGATACCAATTTATTCTTTCTTCTCTAGCTGGTGCATGTGCTACTGCTGTTGCAATGTTCTCTTTTCAGTGTGTTGTTTCTGGAAGAAAGATATTGGCTAATGTCTTTGTCGATTTCATTGTCATTGCCATACTTGCAGCTTCCAAAGAGTCACAACTAATGAATTAAACTTGCTGAAAACTGTAGAATCTTTGGTTACTTGTGCCTTCACGTTTGATATTTTCATTTGCAAGTATCTCTCTGACCAATGAACTGCTATTTACAGTCAATTCAAGCTTAAGAAATATGATGGTAGTTCATCGTTGCACTTAAACTATTATTTAAAGCTTGTTTCAGATAATTAGACTACTTGGTGTATATTTGGTTTAACATTCTTTACTTTGCAGGCTCAAGGACATTTTCCAGGAGGTCTATGAAGCTGGCTGGAAAGAGAAATTTGAGGCTGCCGGGATATGGTAGAGTTTCGAGTTGTGTCCTTGCTTCGAGTTCTCTTGGAAGCTTTTGTCACAGTATGTCATGATGCTGGTCTCTGGCAGGAGATGGAGCTGATGAAGAGGCTGGCCTCTTATCTTTTTCAGGGAAATCAGTGTTGCGGGAGGAGTGGGTGGCACCCTTGCTGCTCTGCAGGAACAGAAGTCTGGGAAGGTTGCCATAGTCTGATGTAAAGGAGGAGCATCAGTTTTACCGAAACATGCAAAATTAGTAGTTTAATACGTTCAGTAAATCTAGGTGAACTGTATTTAACCTGTTGTCATGTTGTGTTTCAGTATGCTTCAAGTAATCAGCAGCAAGTCTATCTTGAATTTTTTTTGTTTTGTCCTATTGTATTCACGTATGTTCATGAGTCTCTCTCAAGATTTACTGTATATGAGGGCGACTCAAAACTGAACTAAAAAGGGCAAGGAGAAAAACGTAAATGCATGCGGGCTGAGTGCAGACTAGAGTGCAGGTTGGGAAATAGTTCCAAACCATTTGAAATCGAATGGTGCAGTTTGGTCTCGAATGCAACTTGGATTGGGTTGGGTTGGTTTATAGGAGACGTTGAGTGGATTGGGTTGGGATGAGCAGGTGAAGTTTTAAGACGTGGGTTGGTTTGGATTTGAAACCATTACCAGCCTGCCGCCGGGAGCATCCCGTCGATACCGGTGATGGCCTGCCGCCTGCCGCCGGGAGCATCCCATCGATACCGGTGATGGCCACCGAGTACTCGGACGCGCGCCGCTGGGGCCAGGTGTAGATGATGCAGGCAACACACACCGATGAGACAGAGTGCCAGGAAAGCAGAAACGGCGACCTGCATCAGAACTTCACAGCAGGTCAACGATTCGTAGCCATAGCCTGCTAATGCTTGCTCGCCCATCAGCGGGAGTACGTCGGTCCGGCGATGCCTGTGCGGCGCGCCCATGCTGCTAACTAAGCTGGTCTCGTACGTGATCGTGATCCCTTCTTCTCCCCTGCCTATGGTTGATTTCCTCGATCTAGTGTTATATATCTATAAGAGACGCCTTGCATTACTGCCCAAGCAGCTTATCCACAGATGCATGGATCGCATTAAGATCGATATATACGTGTTCAAGCATCCTCGGTTGTTGGGATCGATCGGCTGTAGATAGATTGATGCCGGCCAGCTTGCATAGGTACGTCGTGTACATGGACCCTATCAAAAATAGTGTCCACCTTCTGGTTCCGCGCGTGCTGCAATCTTTTCAGCGAGATGCCTGCCGTGCTGGAGTTATTATTATTTGAAGATGCATAAGTACGGAGCTTTTTTTGTTGGCGAACTGCATCATTGTGAAGGCACTTCGTTAAGCAATGCCTATATCTATTGCATACTTACATTCTTTTTTTTTCGTAGTTTACTGTATCTTTCTATCTAGAGTTTCTTCGTGTTTCCCTGTTAGCTCACAAAGATAATTATAAGAAAAACCAGTAAGGTACCAATGAGAACTCAAAGAATAGTGAGATAAAAAAATAAGTGAAACGGTGTAAGAAAATTAGAAAGAAAACATCGTTGCGAAAAGTTGGAAAACTGAGGAAAAAATCTGGCAGAATAAATTAAAAAATAAAGAAAAAACTTTAAAAAAAGAAATTAGTCTTAAGTGGTGTCTAAAACTACTGGTAGTAGAAAGTCAATATTTCGCTGGGTGTACCTCTGTACAGTAAAAGGAAAGATAAAAAGTCCATCTAAAGCCTTGTTGCTTGTACACGTCTGGGCCATCCGAAAGAAGCGCTTACTCTTAAGTTACAGATTCTCTTAAAGCTTGATCCACTTAATTATTGAATCAAAGGATGTCATAGTTAATTTTTTACATGTTCTGTTTGCGTGGCTTAAAAATGATAATTGTTGGGTACCTGGAACGAAGAAAAAATCCAATATGAAGTTAGTGGCGCCGAATATGATATTCCTCTCAAAATAACTTTCCCAGCATGTGAGACTACCATGCGCGAAGACATCAAGGACGAAATTTATCAAAGACTTGATCAACAAACAATGAGCATGCAAACTCGATTTGACATCGGAGTTCCTGGACCATATTATTTTCAGCTAATTCTCATATATGAAGGGTGTGAATTAAAGATGATTTATCCGTGACGCTAGGATTAATTTGGATGGGAGGACATTGTAGGTAGGATTGCAAAAAAAAACTCGACCCTCGTTAGACAGTACGTCGAGTTTGACTGACTTGTTGGCTTGATCAACATACGGTCGACTCGGAAGGAAATATCTCGACTTTGAGCGTATTTTTTGGAGCTCGGATAAAAATAAGCTCAAGCTTATGCTAATGCACCCAATATCTTCTGGACGAACGCGAGAATATACCTCCTATATTAGTTCTAACATATCGAAAGTGAAGAAACCTACTTACCCTGTGTATTTTACGTGCAATTTATTATACTTTTATTTATCAATGTATGCCGTTCGAACTAATACTACTACCCATGCCGGTGCCTTAACTGTTGTAATTGTTTGTAGATATATTTTCTGTTTATAGTTGGCTCGACAATATCTCAAAATCACCACGATATGAGTATGAATTCCCTCCCTGGCTCGACCTCCTACTCGACTCACATTTGAGTTTGCTTGGTTTCTCGGGCGAGTAGATTCGAGTTTAGCATGGCTCGCTTAGACTCGATACATTTCCATAGGGAAAAGTGGCATTGAATATTTGGTCATTGTTCAACAGTTACAAAAACTATTGAAACTCAACATAATTTTATCTGATAGATACATGACATTGTTGAAAATAAATTCCTGTGAAAAACACGAGTGGGAGAAAAAAGAGAGAACAAAAGCACGTAGAAAACGAGCTTGGAAAAAGCAAAAACAAGAAAACATTCCCAACTGTCCGAAGAACCCTTCTCTCCCGGCCGGTTGGTTAGTTAAACGCGGTTTGGACCCTGACCTCCCCCTTCCCTCTCCCGCGCTTTTCTCTCTCTACCCTTCTCTCCCCCTCCGCGCACAGCCACACCACTCTCTCTCATTCCTCCCTCTTTCTCTCTGTCATCCTTCCTGGCCCCTATCTCTCTCCTCGTCCCCTTCTCTCCCGCCCTATCGACCCAAGAACTGCCGATTTCGCCGGTTCTTGGCTCGATCTCTCTCCCCGTTCGTTGGCTCGTACGTGGGATCATCTCCTGTCTCTGGCCATAAAGATTCCCAATCCCCCATCGTTTCTTGGTTCGATCTCTCAGAACCGATTCGATCTCACCAGCCATAAGAAGAAGAAGAAGAAGAAGAAGAAGAAGAAGAAGAAATATATATGTGTATCGGCAGGCCTGTTCTTCCCAAGCGATTCGATCGTCCCAAGCTCGATTTCTACGCGGCCGTACTCAAAGATAGAGATATTATTCCCCATCAGATTGCATCGGATAATTGGTGATCTCTAAGGGTGATTTTGGTTGGTGATTCTCCTAACATGGGGAGGGTGAAGCTCAAGATCAAGAAGCTGGAGAACATCAGCGGGCGGCACGTGACGTACTCGAAGCGGCGGTCGGGGATCCTCAAGAAGGCCAAGGAGCTGTCCATACTCTGCGACATCGATCTCGTCCTCCTCATGTTCTCCCCCAGCGCGAAGCCGACCATATGCATCGGAGACAAAAGGTAGTAAATGATTCCGGTTTCATGTCAATTCTTTGTAGGTTTCAGGCCAACAATCCATGTCTTGTTTCTGTAATCTGACCAGATAAGATAGATGCACGTCTGATTTTTGGTTGGACCAAAAATTGGTAGGTGTTTTATGAAGATGGTTGCGCTTCTGTACTGAATTTTCTTTTAGAATTGGTCCATTTCGTGGTCAAAAATGTAGTAGTCGTAACAAGGCAATCGATTTTCGGTGCATTTCACCAATTCTAAATTAAACCCGTACGGTACCAAGTTTTCAATTGAAGCACCACTCAATTTTTATGAATTTTTGTCGTTGTAGTTCACTCATTCCTGCAATAGTAATTCAGTGTTTTGGGCATATATCAGGCATGTTTTCAGATAAGCAATACAAGTGCTAATGATATTTAGGATGCCATAGGTTAATCAGAATTGCATGTTTACTTGATATATTGTTCCAATTGCAGCACCTTAGAGGAAGTCATAGCAAAGTATGCACAACAAACTCCTCAGGAAAGGGCTAAAAGGTATTGAAATTGCATCCTTTTTCTGTTTACCTGCTTAATTCATAAATAATCAAATATAAATGTACTAAAATCGACATTTTTTGTTTCTCTAAACAGGAAGTTGGAAAGCTTAGAAGTACGTTGTCCGAAATAATAGATTTATTTACCAAGGCATTTTTTTCCTTACCAGAGTAAGGTTGAGAATGAGCTGACTAGCCTGCTTTTGTTCTCAAAAGGCCCTAAAGAAGACATTCAAGAAGCTAGATCACGATGTCAATATTCAGGACTTCCTAGGATCCGGGTAATTCTGTTAGTATTTTATATGGTATATCAAGAGACCTACATGATGGCAGATTTGTATAGTTCTAAAGAAATATTCTCACTCTACACTGCCTTTTATCTATTGCAGGGGTCAGACGGTCGAGGTACACTTCGACATATGTGCAACTAGGACGATGAACAGCTCATGGAATTTTTAGTTTCTGGTTTTTGGTATCTAGTGCTCACTGATTCAATTGTTTCGCAGGAATTATCGAGCAATCTTGGCGCTTTGCAATGTCAAATGGCAGATGTTCAAAAGCGTCTCAGGTATTTATTTAGCACCAACTCGCTTAAGCACGGGCACAAATTGGCTGCTCTATTGAATCAATGTAATAAGTAGAGACATAGCTGTTGAAATCTTCTCATTCGGTGCTGTCAAATGTTGTTTTCATGGCACATGATCTTCATAAGGGGCCTGCTTTAAACATATTTTGCATTTATGCTAGAGTTAATTGTAGCTCTTCACAAAGAATTGGGGGTAAACCGGGAAAAGTTAGGAGTGTAACAGTGTGGCATATTGTTTCTTCAGTTATTGGAGCGATCCCGAGAAGGTTGAGAATATCGACCATATAAGAGCCATGGAACAATCTCTCAAAGAATCTCTTAATCGCATCGCCATTCATAAGGTAGAGATATCCCTAAACCTTCTAATTAACTCCGGCCGATCTTAATGCGCGATACACACGATGTCCTGTGTCATGGGTTAACTGTTTGATATCCAAAGTATTAAATTCAGTATAATTATGTATTGTCACTCAGAATTCAATCTCATTTGCAATGTTGTGGATATGTTCAGGAGAACTTTGCAAAGCAGCATCTGATGGGCCTACAGTGTGCTGCTGCTCAGGTAACAAGTTTCAGCTTAAAAATTCAAAACATCTTGGTTTCGGGTTTCAGATTTCAGATATCTGATCGAAGTGTTGCACCGTGCCATTTTGATTTCAGTTCCCGAACGACATGCAGCTGCCTCTGGGGCTACCCGGCGACCCGAACCCTTCGACGTGGTTCCACAACGGCGGCGGCGGCGATGGGCAGCAGCCAATGATGCTACCTGAAGACCCCAGCTTGCTCCATCAGAGGTGAGATCGAGATCGAGCTCAGTGCCAAGAATGTTCATGGCTCCATCAGAGATGAATTGAACAGATGGTTCCTGGCGCAGGGACATCGGGTGCTCGACGAGCACGTCGCTGCAGAGCTACCCGGGCTACTTCGGCATGAGCAAGCAGTCCACGGAGACCGGCGGCGGCGAGCAGCACCAGCAGGCGGCGGTGCAGCAGCACCAGCCGGAGTTCAGCCAGGCAGAGTGCCTGACGTCGCTGCACCTCGGCGCGCAGTTCCCGTACCAGTCCGCCTTCGACCACGCCAGCCTGCTCAACGACAGGCTCTTCAGGCCGGACATGGAGCTGCACGTCGACAACGTGGCCGCCGCGGCCATGGACTTCAGCGGCCACTACGATCTTCCGAGGCCCGGCGACGAGGCCAGCTTCCAGAACTGGGCATCGGCGGCGTGCGGCGCCACCATGTACGACCACCAGCAGCAGACACCGTCCGCCCAAGTGAGTCCTATGCCCGACCAGCTCATGCATAACAAAAAATTCTTGATTCTTTCCTGCACTAGAAATGTTTATTCTTTCATTAAAAATATTGCTTTCTACATCATAAATTTGTTTGCAGACATATAATTTTGTCAACCTGTAAAATAGTAAATACTTTTCTTGGAAATTCTTATATGAGAGAAAGCCATGATGAACAAACAGTTCTTTCAAGTATGTGTGAAATGATTGTATTTTCTGAACTCCTTTCTTCAGCTCTTGATCTTGTATCCATTTCAGCTTCTTGTTCAGAACATGACTGAATCTCTGACCAGCAGCTCCCTGAAGCAGCAACTCTAGCAGCAGTCTCATTCGACCACGCCGCTGCTCAACATCAGCAGCTCATGATTTAACGGTTCTCTGGCGAAGCAACCGGAGCAGAAAGGCGCTACCGTCGCTGCTATAAAAGATCCCTCTCACTCGGCTTACTTATCAGCAGTGCGTATTGTGTAGGAAAGAAATATGGTGTATAGGGGAAAATTGAATTGTCAGTGTAAAGTATATACTGACTATAGCCAATTCAACTTGTAAAGTATGATGAATCGATTCTTAACTCTAATGTAAAGTATGCTACAGTTTTGCCATGAAAAAATTGGGCACCTAACAGCTTCCAAGCACGCAGCATTGTGTAAGATTAGGCTAAGAATAAGCTCAAGGAAAAGGAAGAAAAATAATAAAGACATTATCACAAGCTTCTATTTTTTTTCGTTCAAAAAATAAGCTTGCGTTTCTAAGTTTTTCTAATGGTACGAGTACATGAAAATATGTACATACATACACACAAGTTCAGCCAAAAGGTTAATTAATCGGACAAAGACAAGCGAAGATTGACCATAGGAAGCAGGTATTGGTTGGTATCTCTGCTTGGCCGCTGCTCATGGCAATCATGTCAAATCAAGGTAGTTGAGTTGGGAACTGGATTTGATTGAGATGGAAAGATTCGGTGCATGTCTGATGAAAACTCAGAAGCATTTGGCATATACAGTATATCTGTTAAATCATGATAACAACCTGGTACGAAATGCTTTAATTCGGCTGTACTTTCAAGTACTTTGGGTAAGCTCACGCAAGTATGTAGGATGTTTTTACAGAATTATCACTTGCCAATCAATAACTGAACTGCAACATTCAGAAGATGCCAGGCTATTGAATCTATATTTCTCTGACTGATCATGGAGAGTCATCAGAAGTCTCGAATACATTAAGGGGATATTAGTTGGCTGGAATAGGACACTTGAACAAAATAAGGGTTTGATCAAGAGTAAGTATCTACTTCATTATAAAATAAGTAAAAGGCTTTAGTATATAGACCAAAAAAATAAGGGTTTAATCAAGAGCAAGTATCTACGTCGATATAAAAATGAGTAAAGACCAAGTGGAATCTTACGCTACTTTTGTAAATATTTTGTGTAGAATATTTTGTGAATGCCTAAGCCTGTTGGTGAGGACAATATAGAACACCTCTTGCAGCCATACAGAACATAATAAAGCCCCCAACAACCTTTTTTTGACATCAACAGATTCCTCCAATGTGTACAAGAAAAGGCCAGCATGACCAGCTCAACATCAACACAATATCATGTATTTATCAGCTGTTCAGCAGCAGGTGGCAGTTGAAGATTGCACAATTGGCAACCTAACGTGACCCCATTGGAGTACAGCATGGAAACAACGACAAGCTAATAATAATGTACCCGGAGAGGACAAAGGGAGCAATCAGCCTCAGTTTAACAACTCACTTGGACACCAAAATTATTAATACCAAGGAGACCTCTGGCTCTACATACATAGCCAGGCTGTCAAATTCCAAGATAACATGTTTGCTGTTTACTAGATTGATAATGCTCACAAGGAGATAGAATATACAGAGATAATTTAATCATGATATGATAATTTATAACCAAATGACAATAGTATTGCAGCAACTGATGTGCACTCAACCTCTACCAAAAAGAAAATTTTCTTACAGATTGAATGAAGAAATGTAGCTGTACAAGCAAGCACCTAGCTGTCCACAACCCCACTTGATTCTTCCTCATGATCATTATGCAGCTTGTAATCGGAGCGTCAGGGCCATAAGAGGGTGGACTGATATGATTCTTTTTGTCGCATTTATTGGGAAAGAATTGAGAAAAAGATGGTGATTGAGGCTCAATGTTTCTGAATTGTACAAGGACTGGGACAAGAAAAGCTAAGGATGAACACAAGAATACTCTATATATGTGATTATGCTACTGCAAGGGCACTGTAACTAGCCAAGGAGAAGCAGACTGAAGAATTTGAGGATGGTGTATGAAGTTCTGAGCAAGGCTCAGGGAAGACTGATTCAGAGTATCCAGAAATATTGGAACAAAACCAAGAACTAGAATGAGCCGAATCAGCTATCGAGAAATTGAGATTGGAAAGGCAGATAGCAGTAAATGGATCACCATCAATTCCTGATAGAACTCCAGCAACCAAGATGTTTGTCCCCACAATGTTCTTTAGGGTGATTTGATCAATTACCGGGAGCTCAGATGGATCAAAATCATCATCAGGATGGCTTGACCAGTTACCCGTGAACTCGATGGCAACATTGACACCATCCATTTCTACATCGGAGATGACCACTTCCTCTATGTAACCTCCACGGCCAGGGGTGGTCTTGAAGGAGATGCCTTTACTGGAACCATGGATCCGAAGGTGATCAGCATGAATATCTGAGATCCCACCGGACATCTCGCTACCAAATGCAAGTGCAGCTCCTGATGAGGCTTGCAGATCCACTCTGCTAATATGAACGTCTGACGTTGGCCTTCCAATAGAAATGCCATACTTGTCCCACCCGCTTTTGAGTGAGATGGCCTCATGACTGACACTAATGGTGCTGTCTTCGATGCACATACTCGAACATGAATCTGGATAAAGAATGGTCCATTAGTAAAAGAAGTAAAAATTGCTTGTCATGGCTGTGGAGTGGAGACAGAATGATGCAGTTAGAAAAAATGAGTAAATACTTGTCGTATGAGAACCTATTTAAACAAAAAAGAGTTGGAAGACAACAGCTCAACACCACTTAAAATTAGTTAAAACCATGATTTGGAAGCCAAAGTCAGAGTATGGTGCATATGAGTGGCTTAAGAATACTCATGTTTCTTGATAGATTGATTTGAGTTAACTAGCATTTTCTTGAGCGTATACTTATCCAATTTTACATACTGGCAACAACAAATAGCACAGAAAGGAAAAGGTGTATCAGTTTCCTTAAAATTCTTCTAGTAGTTCTCAGCATTGGTGCATTAAATACCAACTCGAAATAACTTCAGATGGATATGCTATCTTAAAATTAGGGTTCACTACAGAGGCCAACCATATCTAATACTCCCTCCAGTTCACAAAGACGTGACGTTTTGGACATAGGTCTAGTCAAAGTTTTAAATGTTTGACTACTCATATATTTTTAATTATTTGTATTGGATATGTGTAAATCATATGTGTGGACTTTGTCTTGAAAAGTACTTTCATAATATCCAAATTTTATTGAGTTTTATAAATATATTATAATAGAAATTAGTGGCCAAAGATGTGTTTTGGAGACTGTCCATGTCCAAAAAGTCAGCTTTTTATGAAGTGGAGGGAGTACAAAATACATGTGATCAATCACCAAACAGTGTGTGAACATAAAAAGATGCATCCAGACTAGAAGCAATCATACCTGGAACTATGCCATCAGTGAGTGGAGCATCCAACGAGGTCTTAATTGTGACATTATGGACCTTTAAATTGCTGGACAACAAAGCAGAAACAGTATGAGTTAGTATATACCCAAATAACACTCGCCAAATCACACCTCATGCATGAAGCTAATTAATGGCAATGCACCTGCAGTACACCGGATGTATGCTCCAAGCTGGCGAGTTTAAGAATGTCAAGTTTGAGATCACAATTTCTTCGGAATACAGAAACTCCACCAGATGAGGGCGACTATGGTTCAGCTCATGGGAACGAAACCAATCCCACCATACTGAGCCCTGGCCATTGATAACTCCATTATTCCCTGGAATAAGTGGAACAAGCATGTAAGGCTTGTCAAAACTGAAAAAACACATGTGACATAGAGCAGCCCGTATATGTGACAGAAGAATTACCAGTAATAACAACATCGGTTAAATTGTATCCATTTATTAAGCTGCGATGTCTAGGACCTGGAAGGTCTAGTCCCTGGCCATAAGATGGCAAAGGTTCCACAATTGGCCATTGTGATGACTCCTACAGTGAGGGCAAAAAAGAAGCGCATGTGGTTAGTAATCAAAAATGGAGAAATCTTCACACATGAAGAACAAGGAACAGTTTTCCACAACTCAAAATACATCTTAATTAAGTACAACTAAAAATGTATATTTTTCATCTATTGAATTTTGTACAAGGAACTAAAGATAGCAACATGGCATGCAAGGAATTTATATAAACAGACAAGCAATCGCAATCTGTGTGGCAGCACCAGAGCAGCACACCCATGCTTTTGTTCACGCATAATAAAAGAGCGCAGCTTGACTTCAAAACAATGCAAAAGGAAATTGTCTTCTTCTTAGAGACTGCCCTCACACCAAACAGGTAAGTTTCACCTTCCAAACACTCGCTGCCTATGGGCAAAGCAGAAGGAAACAACTAAAAGCCTCAGCCAATAGAACCCTGCTGATTGGGGCATTTGCGTAGGATTTCCTCTTGCCATCCAAAGCACCAAGAAACAGCATAACCAAACCAAAATTCGTCTCCTGGACGAATCCATGGTCTGTGACCTCACATTATACATGTCAAAATCACTATTTCATCAGGTATATCCACCAACCATATCCAAACAAACTAACATGATCTGATCAGCGATGCCTATCCTAATAACTAACAGTTCAATGCAAATGCAGCTGAAAACGATAGGTATCCTCAGATTCATGGAACCAAAGCCCTCATCTAACACACTCCCTCTCCTAAAATCAATGCCAAAGCAGAATCTGTAACTACCACCATAACAAATTCCATGAAAATTAAACAAGAACTGCAACCAAATTAATCCCACCATTACCTTTGAGCCGATGATGACGGCGCCTTTCTCGAGGAAGAGGGTGAGGTGGCTGGTGAGGTTAAAGCTGCCGGTGAGCCACCGCCCCTTGGGGACGTACAGCTGCGCGCCGCCCTTGTCGGCGAAGGACCGGGCGTAGAAGACGGCGTTCTGGAAGGGCAGCGTGTTGAGGGTCCTACCGTCCCCGACGGCGCCGAACTCGGTGATGGTGACGCTGTGCGGCCGCGACCCCGGCGGCGCCTGCTCCCCCCATTGCCACAGCACGTCGCCGTGGACCGAGCCGAGAACAACGGCCAGCGCCAATGCCAGGACCACCTGAAGGACGCCATTGCCATGGACACAGCAAGAAATTAGCACTCCTTACGCACATAAAGCATCGCTCTTTCAGATCAAAGCTCCAAACTCTGCTCAAAGAAACGCAAACACATACTCGCGAGCCACACATCAAGAAGCGCGAGAAATCGCATCTTCGTTCGCAAAGATCTCAGCAGGAGCGATCAGGAAGCGAGGAAAGGATACGCCATTCCCCAGGCAGAGATCCCAGACCAGGCACGGATCACACGGGAAGACGCACAAATCAAGAACCACATGCGCATAAAGCACCAAAACGAGAATCCAAGAGCGAGACCCATCACGGAGCGGCAAGCCACGGGGAGCAAGAAAATCGCAACAGCAACAACAAAAATCCACCACGCCAGCGAGTGATAAAAAATCACGGGAGAAAACGTACTTACTAGCCTCTTCATGAGTCCACTCTCTTCCCCGGCGAGAGAGAGGGAGACGAAGCAGCGGCAGCGAATCCGAGAGCAGCGGCGGCTGATGCAGGCGAAGAGTCGCCGGCGCAAAGAAAAAGAAAAAGAAAAAGAAGTGATTTTTCAGCTAAATTCGTTGGGATTTTCTCGGGAGAGCGGCGCCGGCGGAGGATGGGGGGTTGCTGCTGCCGCTGCTGCTGCTGCAGCGAGGAGAGGAGATGCAGAGGAGGTCAGGAGGAGAAGGTTTTGCTATTACTAGTGTCTAGCAGCAACCAAGCACCTTGGTTTTTTTTGTCAAGTCTTTGTGTCTCCTCTTATTCTTGGTATAATTATCATTAGGTTTCCTGTTTATTTATGACAAAAAGAGAAACAAATTGATTTTTTAGGTGTGGAAAAATGGAAGGAGATGAAGGAAAAAAGATTGGGGTGCGCCATATAAGGTATTGGAATGAGTTGGCGATTTTAAGGAGAGGGATTCAGGGGAAAGAAATATTCAAAGGAGAGAAATGAGGGAGGGATATTTATTTATTTGGGTGTGGTTGTTTTTGCTCTGTGATGAGTTGGCATTTGGAAGGGAGGGGAGATGATGGGAGCACTTGTTTAATCATATATCATGATAGGAAGATTATAAAAGCCTTAGACTGAATATGGGTTTTTATCATCGAGTCTTGTGGAAAATGAAATGTTGATCGGATATTTCTGTAAAAAAAATTGTTATAAATAAGCCCTTAATTTGTGTTTTTTTTAGCTTGAGAAACTAGCGGTCATTACCGTGAGAATGTGATGTGGCTTCTACTTCGGATACTGTGAAATAAGAGAGATGTATGGGCAATACAAATATTTTCCTCTCCAAGGGAGTTTTTTTTTCGAGGATCTCCAAGAGAGTTAACAGAGCTAAATCCTTATTTGCTCCAGCAAAATTGAAAGAGGAATTCTCTCAAAAAAAATTGAAAAACGAAGGGCGCATTTCTATGACATATGGGTCCGAACCAATGTATCATTGATAAGGTAGATGCGCTACATAACAGGAAGTCCATAAGTACACTGTAGATCTTATTTTGTTAAGTGTTGCTTTAAGAATTTGTAGTAATTTGTAAATACTTGTACTTGATAAACATCTATGACGGCATGCACTTCAAATAACTTTACCTTTGTCACTAAAGAAACTTAATGTGCTTTTCAACTTGAGCTTGGATGTTAAATTAATAAGAAAAATTCTCTCCGGAAAAAAAAATACAGTATGTACGTTTTACGCTCAACACTATTCTAAGCTTCAACTTTGTTATTGCTATTACTCGAAGTGCAGGGAGAAAATTGTAAATTTTCAGTAACGGAATTCTAACCATCCTGGGTACAGAAACCTAAGATAGGGTCCAGTGCAGGCATGTAACCTTGGAATGGACCCACAAGGCAGCTGGGCAAATCATGGTGACAGGTGGGGCTGATGTCTTTCTGTGGGTCCATGTGCTTCACATCTGATAATGGGGCTCATCCAATACCTTCCTTGGATGCTTAATCAAACCAATTTTCATCACATGTTGACAATGTACTAGTACCACAGAACCATAGACTCCTGAATTTCTATTTACTTTTATATATATACTATGCTGTGTACTAAAATTAAAGTAGGAAAAAGGAGAAGAAACAAGGACACTATACATGTTGGGGGAAGCCAAAGGGCCTTTAATTTGTGATGAGTAATCCAGAGAGACACCATCATCATGCTCTTCAAATTAATCCAAATGAAATACATAATTTTGGGTGAGAATGTGAGGGGATTTTATTTAATTTAATTTATTGAAACCCCTTAAATATGATGAGTGCCACGTGGGCAAGCACACCAATGAGAGCATCAACTTGTGCTGCATTTTTGGTAAGATTTTTTTCCTTGTGCATTTATTGGTTTCGATGGAGCAAGAGAGGCTAGCTAGGTGGTGTGATTCCTATGTGCACATCCAGCTATGCATACCAACTGCAGGACAGAAGAATACGGTGGGAGGAGAGCATAGTTGGTGAGCCATAATTGTTGCAAGGAATGTTCCTCGAGGGAACGACATGTTGTTCAATTCGTAGAGAAGAAAAATAGCCAGACAGATAGGAGTTGCCATGGGTGAATTCGATTTGTTTTGAAGCTATAGATGCTGCACACAAGTAGATTCTTGTTACAATAGCTATTTTTGAAAGGAAATGATAGATTCATGATTGTTAAATATGAGTAGCTTTGATCGATAATAATTATTTCAACAATATGTGATTATGTGATATAAAATTGATATCGTTAAAAAGTACTTTTAAATACGAATCCATCGATACTAAGTTTTAATCACATAATACGTATACACATGTTGTTGGACTGATTGTTGGTCAAAAATAAAATCTTAAAAAACGTGTGCACTTAATATTTCCGAATAGAGGGAGTACTACTATTATATTTTGGTGGCTAACTAATTTGTCTATTCTCAATGCATCCACGACTTTAGATGATACATTTTGGATTTTAGATACTTGAAAGGAGTACATCAAACGTACACATTATGATTCTTTGGGACGTGTGGACAACTCAACCTAAGAGATTGTCATATGACAAAAATACCCTCTGGATGTAATAGAGTGTTATAGAGATGAGAACAACCTCTTGGTGGAGTGGTGAAGTTATAAGAGTATTATTCTACCACCAGGGTTTAAATCCTGATGCTAACATTTAAACACATATGAGTATGTTAAGTAGGAATTACTGGAATTAATGCGTGCATCCTTGGTATCCGTTAATTTTAGCGTGTAATTAAAGGTGTACTTAGGTGGCTATGTGCATATGGTGATATATGTGCCTGCATGTCTCTTTCTTGTAGTCTATTTTTTTATAGAGATGTCTGTGATGGGCAATACATGATCTTGGGACCATATATTTTCTTTGTGCATTGTATAAATTTCATACATGCAAATATTCGAGTACTTTGTGTACTTGTTAATATTCGAAATTTTTTGTGGCATTTTTGTGACCTATGCAAACAAACAAAAAATTGGAAGGGTTAAAGTGGAATTTTCTGACGCATTTATTTCGAGTGCCCAAGGTGACAAAACAACTACATATGTATACATGGGACTATGGGAGTGTGTACGTATAGCAACACGCATGCAGATAGAGAGTGTAGAGGTTAGAGAGGAAGAAGAAACAAAACAAAAGAGTGAGCGAGCGAAGCCAGGTTAGGAGCAGTCGGCGGGCATGATTGATCGAACCGCTCCTCCCCGCTCACTGACACCACGGGCCCACGCGGCCGGTCGAGGACCATGGTCCCACGTGTCGGCATGAGGGTGGTAGGCCGCGTACGAGTCCCAGTCCACCCGGTCACGTTAGTTACGTTATGCTCCCCACGCTGTGTGTGATCCCAGGCCCACACACGTGGACAGCTATGTGCTCCAGCTGCCTGCTGACACGTGGCCCTGGCCCCACCGGCTCGGTTTTTTTTCCTACGTGTACGCTCTCCGTGACGAAAACGGCCTATTAAAGTGAGAGATAAAAATATGGGTATTGTTGGATGAAGGGGATGGAATCGCTTTTTATTATTTCGGTTAGTGTGTGTGGGCCCAAGCATGTCCGCACGTGCGAAATACTATTTCACATGACCAAGGAGAAGGTTCTGTGCAAGCCATTTCATCGTCGGCGAAATTTCTGGTGGATAACTGCGAGCTAGTCAAGTTCGCCGGTCTTTGCTAATTTGTGATAAGGCGCACTATTTCTTCTTATCTTTCTCTATGTATATGTGGATGTATTTTCTTATGAAGTACTCCCTCTGTTTTAGAATGTTTGTTCTTTTAGCCCCTTCAAAAATTTCCAAAATGTTAGTTCTTCTACAACCCCAATGCACATTTGCAATTAATATTTCCCGTTTTACCCCTAATTAACATCCACCGAATACACCCAACCCGTGCCCGCATCCACAATTCTTTCTTCCTTCCTCACCTGGACACATCCACAGCGCATCCATCTTCTCTTTCTCTCTACACCGCATCCGGCGCCTCGCGTACTCCGTCTCCTCGATTCCCTTCAATCGTTAATGGCTGCTCCCAGATCTGAAGAATTTAAGCACATGCCGAGGGCTGTGGAGGGCTACGGTGCGGTGCGGCGGCCTACGCGGCGGAGGGCTGCGAGGTGGAAGGATGAACGGCGACGGCCCGCACGGCGGAGGACTACGCGGCGGCGGCGAGGAGCGCAGAGGGCTACGCGGCCGCGGGCGTCGAGGCGACGACCGGCGGGACCGATGGCTGCGAGGCGGCCGCGGGATGCGAGGCGGCGACCTGCGGGACCCGTGGCTGCGAGGCGGCCGCGGGCTGCGAGGCGGCGACGTGCGGGACCGATGGCTGCGAGGCGGCGACCTACGGCACCGATGGCTGCGAGGCGGCCGCGGGCTGCGAGACGGCGGCCAGTCCGACGGCGGGATGCAGAGCGGTGGCCTGCGCGGCAGAGGGTTGCGGGGCGTGTGGTGGCTGCGTGACTCGGGGCGCTCCCCTGGGTTCGACGGCGAGGAGCTCGGTGCACCGGTGGAAGAGGGGGTGGATTTCATCCCTGATTCTGAAGATGGTGGCGGTGAGGAAGTCATTTTCATCCCGGACTCGGAGGAGGTTGGCGATGATGAGCTTCTCGTCGTCCCCGACTGGGAAGACGAGATCATGTTCGTCCCCGACTCGTTGGAGGGGCTCGGCTATGATGACAAAGGCTCTGAAGAGGCACAAGATGAGAAGGTCGGCGTTGGATTGCAAAACAGTGAAGTGGCAGAAGACGAGCTCGACGAGGATTGCAAAATAGTGGTAACAAGTATGCTCAAGATATTATGTCCTCTGTATTTCAAGAGGCCTTCAGTTTAGTTGGAAAGTTTGAAATTGCTTCCTTGTTTACTTCTGTTGATTGCCGAAGATAATGCTTTGTTGCTTCAGTTCAGTTGCAAAGATTGAAACTACTCCCGTGTGTTGATTGCCCTAGATAATGCATTGTTTCTCTTCTGTTTAGTTTTGTTTGTCTAAGTTAAACAACGAGTTGAGCTAACAAAACGTCCAGATTAAACATGACAATTTCAGCTATAACGAAACGTCCAGATTAAACATGGACTACATCTCAGTGGCATCTAAATTTCCTCTCACAGTTTCATACAAACCCATGTCACATGAAAGGCATGAAGGAAGAACACCTTCACGCTCGAGGCCCTGTTTGTTCATATGCGGTACCTTGTAGCCATTGCCTCCTCCACACTTCATTATTTCAATCATGCAAGATTGCAAAGTGACTCTTTGATTTTGATTTTTAGAATACTCAAAGTTGGCGGTACTACTTGATTTGGAGGGAAGCTTAAACTGGCGGTAATCCTTGATTTAGAGTACAGTTCGTGTTGGCGGTAATGCTTCAATTCGAGTAAAGCTGTGATTTTCACAGCGGCTTGTGACATGCAACCTTTTAATACTGTCAGAATCGAGGAGGCTTTTGTTTAACTCTTCACGTGCAAGGACTTCGACAAACGAACTGGTTTAGCAATTTCCAACATTTGTTCTGCAGTTAATGAGGGCAGAAGTGTCATTCCATCATCCTTCTTATTCTGTCTGAGAAATGCTAAAAGAACAAACATTTTGAAACAGAGGGAGTAGATAGTATTTCATCTCTTCAATTTTACTATTTTATAAGCATTGCAACCGTGTGACACGTGGCATTGAACTTCTTTTTCCTCTCCTCTCTGTTCCTCACTTTTATTTTCTTAGGGCATGTACAATGGTTGATAAGACAGCTTTATCTTAAACCTGCCACCAAATCTAGCGATGGCAATAAAAACATGATGTACAATGGCTTATCAGTCTACCTAATAAATATGTGGTGATCAACTCTAGCCCAAGCACATCTCAGAGCCTTAATAGGAGATGACAAGAGATCATCTCTTAATTAAGAGAAGGCAAGCCTTTTTTTCCTATTTCTCTCTCCTCCATCTCAGCATTTATCCTACATGGCACTCCTAAGATAGCACCATTGTACACGCCCTTATGTTCTTCGCCCTTTGAAATCGCCATGCTATCATCGCTCTGCCTATCTGAGAGCCCTCCGACACCATCATAGGGAGTTCACGGGAGCCTTAGCATTTTTGTTTGAAATCGTTTGGATTCTTTGAGTCATAAGTTAATTTCAAGAATTTCGTTTTAGCGAGTTTGGAAGTTGGTATATCGATGAGAGCAAAACTTCAATAGGGAGGTGTGAAAACAAGATGAGCTGACAGATTGAGCGATAGATGATATGATATCTCTTCCATTTGAAGGGAAACAAAAACCCAGTTCTTACAGAAATCAATCTGTTCTGGTAAAATTCCCGTGAATCAAAGTGCTCCTCCATGTTTCCGCAATCTCTTTCTCCCTCATGCACTGTTCGTGTGGGGTCGCATGAATTATGAGACAGCATGGGCAATTCTGCCGGTCTGCTCGCGCAACCTCATATGAACGAACGAAGATGGAGGAAGCGGAAGGTTTGACCAAGTTAGCTCTCCTGCTTTGACAAGCATGCATCCGGCAACCTAGCTTCTTATATATGCTTCCGTGCATGCATGGTCTGAATCGATTCTACATACTACTAACGTACGCGCGTAGCTAACACGCGGCCCACTATATGCAACAACGCTTAACAGCCAAAAGTCCATTGCTACTAGTCTAACACAATGCCAACGCCCAAGTCCGGTGCATGAATGCGTCCAGCATCTTAGATTCTTACTCTGCTAGCGTGGCATCGGTGGCGATTCTACCTGCAAGCGACGTGTTAATTTTCCTTTTAGAAACGTTTGGTATAACTTGAAGACATATATACACTGTACAATGAAATTGAGACATCCCTAATCAGTTACGTGGACCTCTGAAGGTGCACAGGAGGACTCGAGCAAGGAAGAAGCGAGCGTTGCTGGATCACAAATGTAGAAAAATCTTTATTGCTCTAGAATTAGGGTTACAAGTGAAAAAAGTCTCTCCCTCTCTTCTACACTTAAGGCCCTATTTACAGGGGAGAGGTGGAGATAATAGAAGATTAGAATCTTGCCCTTGCCCTGTAGGGCTTACAATGAGGACATTTTAGTGTTTTCTCCCTGTTTAAGGAATTCTAGGAGGGATATTCTCCAACCATGCTTAAGAAATATTCATTGAGAATTTTCGGTAATACGACGACGACGCTTGATGGCATGCCGTGACGGGGCTCGATGGCACTTCACGGCAGAGGGACATGACGGCGTCTGGCGGAGGAGCATGTATCACAGAGGTATCCGAAACATATTACAGAAAGTAGAAAGAGGACGTCAAAACAGCATAGCGCGACAATCCTTCCTCCAATATACACATGTAGTAGAAAAAAGATACAGCCACCTTCAGTTTCAAAAAAAAAGATACAGCCACCTTCAATAAACCGTCTGAACAGTACTTGGTTCTCAAGCGACGTGTTAATTGACCGCCACGGCTTTCGAAAGGCATAATGCAACTCCACAGTCATCGATACCAGTACGAAACTCCATGCATTGTAAAGAGTCTGAACGAACTGGCCCGTTTGGCACCGCCTCCGTGTCCAGGTAGAGCTATTGTCCATCACTGCATCGGAGACCTCCTCAGAATCTCCCTAGAAAGAAAGAAAGAATCTCCCTAGTTTAAGAAGTATAGCAAGCTGAATGGGAACTGAATGAGACGTGATGGGCCGGCCGCCGTGACAGAGAAAGGGCCTGTGCTAGTCCAGCTACCGTTTCAGCTTTTTCGTGTACACTTTTGGGCCGTGCAATCAGAGGCAAGCCAATTTGGTTTCCTATAGCTATTTTTCTCTCCCAACTTTAGGTTTCCTATGGCTAATACGTGTATATATGTAATCTAAAATAATACTGGTAGTAACAATAAGCTAATGCGTGACGGAATTTGATATCCAAAAACAAGTTTGCGTTCGAGCTCGACACGCAACTGTTGCGGACCAGCAACGAAGAAGAAGGCACAGGCGCAGGTATCTTACCACTGGAATATCCGGATACCCTTGCTGCCATTGGGATTGGGATTTCGAAATTTCCTTTTCCTTACAAAAACAACGACGATTCCATATATGCCAGTTCTATTATATACTCCGTAATATTGATTGAAACGTGACCACCATCTTGTAATGAAACTGATAAAGAAAAGTTCCCCACTGTATAATAAATAAAATTGATGAAGAAAATATGGGTTTAATCAACTGTTAGCTAGCCCGGTTTTGAGTCTTTGCAGGCTAGAAGCTGAGATTAAGATGTACCGTTTAGTAGCAAGCATTTTGTAGGTATTCTCGTTTAATTGTCGATTCTGCGCATGGGCTTGAGTCCCGCTGAACGATTGAATTAGATAGATCTAACAGGTATATGTATGACATGTCATTCGAGCTAAGTGCAAAGTTCAAGCTGCATCTAGTTTAGTGTACACGAAAATGGGCCATTTCTTATCATGTTGTCTCCCAATCTCTCTTTTTTTTCGATTTTTGAGAAAAGAGAGAGTGAGATGCTTTGATACCTTAAAATTAAAAATCAAAGCGTCTCACTCTCTCTTTTTTCTTTCAATTTTTGAGACTCGTCAAATCAAAAAATCGAAGATGAAAAAGGATTAAACTCACATTAGAAGAAAAAATATATATAACCAAACTCGAGAGGGGTAAATGTGTCCATCTCTCTTCTTCTTAGGCGCCTCCGCTCCATAACGTCCTCCCGCGCCCAAAGATGGGGGCGAAGGGGGTGGCATCGGCGGCGGCGGGGACGGCGACGCTGGTCTACCTCGTGCTCTCCGGGCGGCTGCCCGAAGGTGCCGAGGCGGCGGCGCTTGCGGTGAAGACAGTTGGGTTCACGTACGGGGAGACGCTTGGGAAGTGGCCGCTCGGGGACATCACCTTCGGGATCAACCACGACATGCGCGCCCAGGCAGTGGCGGAGCCAGGATCGGGCTGGGCCCTAGGCAAGCCTCAGGTGAACAGTGCCAAACAGTGTCAAACAGTGCCAAAAGTGCTACAGTAAATACTACAGTATCAAAGAGTTCCAGCGACACGACCCAGGCCGTGGCCCCCTCCTGCCTGGGACCTGTCTCCGCCCCTGCGCCCAGGTGATCATCACAATCATGTGCCATTCTGCTTGCTGATCATGAAATTCTGGCTTGGGTAACGAAAAGCGAGGGGAGAAAAGTGATCTTGGCGTGTGAAGCCTACTTGATTTATTCTGCTATTATGTCTGTGATTTGATCGATGCATGAGGCCTTTGGTGATGCTTGGTCTTGACTCTGACATGTCATTCTCCTGCAAGAATCAAATCCAAGAAATTATGAACAGATCCTCCCAAACCCCAGTGCATGATGGATTCATGCAAGTTGCTTAATTTTTTGTAGATGTGGAACTGATTAACTCGGTAGGGGCACATGATGACTAAGGACCCCTTAAACAGCATGTCACTTTGCTTCACTCCTGACCTGAAAGATCTCCTGGAATAAAATGATGTCCATTTGAAAGTATCCGGGAGTGGAACGCACCGATTTGTTATATGTGGCTAGAAATGTGAAAAATCAATGCTAGTCTAATTGTTTCGTTACTTATGAAGAACTCATGGTGTTACCCATCTAATTTGGTTGACATTATTTGGTGGAAGAAAATAAAGTATTGCTTTTTTCTGGTTAACTATTCCGTTTCTTCAGGGAAATTTGCAGCATGAGTACACCGGTAGCAATTGTGTGCCCTTGGAAGGTCATGGAGTAAGGCAGGAGCTGATTGCACTTCTCAGATACCTGAGACTCTGCATGTTCTTCTCAAAGAAGCCCTATGAAGTGTTCCTAGAGTTCAGTGGATATGACCAGAGTGATATTTTGATAAGGAAGTCCAAGGCAAGGGTATCTATCTATCACCCTGAGCCAAATTGCCGATCATCTTAGCACAGGTTGTGAACTGGAAACATCGTAAAGTAATTCCTGTGCTGCTGCTATGCAGCTTATGAAGCCTGCCTTCACGGTTGTCCATGACGAAAGTACCAGATGCTTCCTCCTCTTCATCCGGGGGGCTATCCGTGTTAAGGATCACCTGACGGCAGCAACAGCTGCAGAGGTTCCGTTTCACCATATAGTGTCGCAAGAAGGCCGTGTACCGGCTGTTGTTTCTGGGCATGTTCATTGTGGAATGGTTGCAGCGGCTCGCTGGATTGCGGATCAGGCCATTCCCGTAATCCGCTTTACTTTTCTCTACTGCCATGCACCTTATCTGTTGTTTTCGTCGAAGACTATGAATCCAATGCAGGGTAAACAAGTCATCGCTTTGTTTTAATTCGGCAAAGGAGCGTGATTATTGACCAACAATTTCAAATGTGGCGTTTGCTGTCAATTTGTGTCAAAACATGAGTACCCTTCGTCTACGTACGAGTACGTGACGGGACAAGTACAAGGTAAGTATATGCATGCTCAACTATGTTTGTGGGAAAGCTAGCTTAAAACAATAGAAACGGTCGAAAGCGAAGCTAGAACAACCGTCTCGAACAAAATTCCAAAACAAGAGAAATGGGTGTGTTTTGCATTCTCACCAATGCAAAATGCATGCAGAGTGAATATTAGTACTGTAAAGGCTTCATTTGTTTGGTACCCAGGGGGGTGGGGGGACTCCAGGGGAGCATTGCCGCGCTCGGTGCCCAAAGCGGAAACAGCTAGCACATTTGATTGGATGCCTGCAGACAGCTGCTCGGTGCCAGGGAACTGGCAGATTATCCGGTGGGACAGCAGCAGGCGGATGCTCTGTTGTGGGGAAACATCCCTTCCAGTCCCCCCATCCGCCGACAGTGCGCTCGTCGTAGGAGTTAAAGGCGAACTCCGCTGGCAAGCACTGGTGCTTGAAGGCGAGCGGCTGAGCAAGGTGGAGGTGCAGGCGCGGGCACTTGAATGCGGGCAGCTGAGGAAGGTGGCGGTGGAAGCCGGTCGAGCGCATTGACGGCATTGAAAACTTTTGGGGGCAGCAGAAGCTCCGGGGGGTTCTCGAGGACGATTTCCGCCGCGTCTGCTACGGACGCGAGCGCCTGGGTAGCCTGTGGCGTCGCCAGATCCGGATCTGGGGCGGCCAAGCAGATGCGGAGTGGGGGCAGCGGGAGGATGAGCGGGGAGATACCTGCAGGAATGAATGGCCGGGGCGGCGGGAGCTGCTGGGGTGCAGGGAGACCGGAGAAGGAGGTGCGCGGCGGGGCCGGAGTGGCCGCCGCCGTGGGGGCCGGTGGGTGTTCATCCATTCTGTCCTCCCCTGTTGAGGCTACATTTTAGAGATGGTATCAGTGTCCAGAACGACACTGTCCTTGACTCAAAGGAATGGTAGCCTCATACATAAGTTAGTCAATTTTTACTCATTGGAATGACAGACAACAAAGTTTTGAACGTACCAATTTTATCTTTACATTTATATGTTTGTGATCTTTGAACCTAGCAAGCAAAGAATGTGTTTGCAATCTTTCAACCTAGCAAAAAAATGGCACAAATGGTCCCGCGACCGGGGTCAATGCCAAAAATGGTCCCGCTCGCAGGGCAATGCCAAAAATGACGCCGCGACTGGCCAGACAGTCGCCACGTGTCCATAATCGTGCTCGCAGTCCGCGATTGGCCGTTATCACGCTCGCTACCGGGCGGTCAGACCGGCTGTCGCGGCCGGGACATCCGCACCGCCCACCTGTGACAGCTCGGTGTCGCGGCTGGCAAGCGTGATAACGCAACGTGTCGGCTGTCGGTCCTATCGCGGCGACATTTTTGGTATTGCCCCGCGAGCGGGGCCATTTTGGCATCGACCCCGCTCGCAGGTTGATGGAGGTAGTGTGGAGCAAGCAAAGAACTTGTAGCATTTATTTAGAGAAAATAAAGAGAATATAACAAAGCAAACGCAAGGAATGCTACTAAGCTTACATCCAATCCTTAGATCACTTATGCATAAGCATGGGCAGTACGTTTCGCACAATAGCTACCTAAGCTTACATATATCTTCCTGACTATGTGAGGCATATGTCAACATACAATTTCGTTCCCTCGTCCACCTCATCGATCTAGCTATTTGGCCGTGTAGCTAGCTAAGCTTCAATTCAACGCCGTAATCAAGGTAAAATTTCCACTCATTCAGTCTGTTGTGTTAATCAATCCGTTGTACTGTGCCATTTTCGTAGAAGATTTCTTTTTCTTTTTCCATCTGGATTATTTATTGAGTAGCGATCTAAGTTATACTTCTCTTTTTACCTTGATCTCGCATAAGTGCACATTGCTACCTTGCAAGCATTTTATATCTAATCCAGTAGAACCCACGCAGAATGTATTACCGATGTTTCATATCGTATATATTTTGATTTCCGGTCGAAAATATATAGAAATTTGAGAATGAACTTCGAAATATTGAATTACATGTATCCGGGAACGCATAACTTTCTTTGCAACAATCTTTGCAAGTGTCCTTAAAGTAATCGTTCTTGTATCCATTTCAGTGGAGAAACAATGGAGGGAGTAGAGCTGCTAGTGGGGCTTTGGAAAGATTGGGGGATCCAAGTGCTGGTGTTGCTGAGTTTCTTACTGCAGGTCCTGCTCCTCATCTTGGCGGATATCCGTCCGCGCAAAGACTCCCGCCTGCTAGGTGCCGTCGTTTGGTCAGCGTATCTGCTGGCCGACACGACGGCGATATACGCCCTCGGCCACATGTCCCTGATTAGCATGTCGCCTGAGCACCAACTGACGGCGTTCTGGGCGCCGTTCCTACTGCTCCACCTTGGCGGCCAGGACAACATCACCGCCTACTCCATCGAGGACAACCGGCTGTGGTTGCGCCACCTGCAAAATTTTGTCATACAGGTCTTTGCAGCTGCCTATGTCCTCTATGAGTCTTCCATCTTCGGCCGCCAGACCATGCTCCGTCCCGCCACTATCCTCATGTTTGTGGTTGGTGTTGTCAAGTACGCGGAGAGAGTATGGGCGCTCAACTGCGCCAATAGTAGTACCCTATCGGGCAAGAATTACCAGAGTTTTGGCGAAGTGAGTTTTGAAAAAATCTATCACAGTCCACTCAGGCTTGTAGGTGGCGAATTCAGAATAATTGTAGCTCAGGAGATGTTGAATGTTCCCAAGCATTTGTTGAAGGGGCCGTTACCTCTTGTGAAAGGTCACTCCGATCTAAGATCCGATTGGGAGGACTTGTACCAGGTGGCCGAGATGCAGCTCTCGCTGATGTACGACGTCTTCTACACCAAGGCTGAGGTGATCCACACTTGGTACGGGTACTGCATTCGAGTCATCTCGCCAGTGGCTACTGTCGCCGCATTCCAGCTGTTCCATCGATTCAATGAGAAAGATGGTTACAACAGAGTAGATGTCGCTGTCACTTATGTTTTGCTAGTTGGCGCCGTCGTACTAGAGATCACATCAATGCTGAGAGCCATCTTCTCCAGCTGGCCATACCAGCATATTGCAGCACTAGTTGCTTGTTTTCCACCTGCTAGTTTGATTATCATTCCGGTTCTCGTCGTTCGCAGATTTGTCAAATTTGCAATGCGGAGAGCAGGTATACATACAAGGTACTGGTCAGGCTCCATGGGGCAACACAACTTTATTCACATGTGCACCCACAGTAGAGGCAATCCAAGCTGCAAAATCGCGAGATGGTTGGGACGGGAGGACTGGTGGAACACCTTGGCTTACACGTCATCCGTCCCCGTCCCGGCTAATTTCAGTCACCTGCTCAAGAAACAAGTCTTGGAAAATGTGGGCGACGACAAGAAGAGCCCATATCACATCCAGAACTCACGAGGCCGGGCAGCACTAAAAAGGAGGGGATTGGAAGAGGAACTAGCCTGGAGCGTGGACACTGAACTGGATGAGAGTATCCTCGTGTGGAACATCGCCACTCATGTCTACCTCCATTGGTACAAGGAGACATACCCAGAGCAGGAGTCGGATCTTGTTCAGGCGACCAAGACGCTCTCCAACTACATGATTTTCCTGCTTGCCGCACGTCCCCTACATGCTGCCTGACAATGTTAGTCGCCAAAGGTATATCGAATTGTGCAATAAGGTGATCAATCATGGCGAATACAGGTCGGCCGAGGATCTGCTCAGGTTTATACCGGATGCTCCGACCAAGGATGCTGATACATTTGATAGAGGATCTCAGCTTGGTGCAAAGCTGATCAGCAAGGAGTTAGACACAGCTACTGTTAACATGCTGGAGCTGATCGCCCAAGTGTGGATGGAGATGCTATGCTACGTGGGCTACCGTTGCAGACCGGATTCTCATGCCAAACGGCTGAGCAACGGCGGCGAGATCACAACCATTGTTGCCTTTATGTTGGAATATATGAAATCAGATTTGCTGCGCTTCAAAGAAGAAGTAGTAGTAGTTTGAGCAACTATTTCATTTTGTTCAATCAGATCTATGTACTATTAATTCGTTGATTTGAGCATCACGTTCTGAAATAAAATGAGCACATCTTATCTTTCCCATCGTGTAATGAAATTGATAAAGAAAAGTTCCCCACTGTGTAATAAATAAAATTGATGAAGAAAATATGGGTTTAATCAACTGTTAGCTAGCCCGGTTTTGAATCTTTGCAGGCTTACAGCTGACTCACTTGCATTGTTGGCAAAAGCCGCAAAACCCTGCACTGATATAAAATCTCTAGTCTCGCTGTATCGGAAGCCAAAAAACTAGATCTGTGTTTTCTTTGCTCACATTCATTTTGAGAAAAGTTTGCACATAAGCATCTACGGTACAAACTGGGAGCTCAAGTATTTTCAACAACCGCATTTTTCTTTCGAGAAATATTCGACAGTCACATTGGCGTTGCCAACCCAAGCAATAGACCTACTACACAACTGTGGGTAAAGGAAGAATTAGCCTGAAATGAAGCAACTGATGTCCACAACAATGTCACTGTCCTTTTTTGTTTCGAAGATATTCTTTATGAAATTCTGGTGGTTTGAGATGTATAACATACTAACATTTCAAACTGCTACTTTCCAGGTGCTTGCATGACCTGGGATTTGGCCGAGTCGAGCAAAGACTTTGTTACCACTGTTGTCAACAGAAACGATCTGGTGCATTGAGGTTTTGCCATCCATGTTTAAGTCTTACAAAATAAAGCAAGCATCAAAATGACCAAAAGCTAGCCAGTTAGTATGAGTTCACACATCTTACATATTACATAGACAAAAGCAAGCCAGTTTTAGTGAGTTAACGTCTCACATATTACATAGACAAAAGCAAGAAAGTTCAGGTGGATGCGCCGGACCTGCTTACTTGCTTGTGAAGACTAGGATTCCCTTGACATTGAAACTTAAACATTTCACAAGTACCTCCTCTCCAACCTCAAAATTCTGCCGGCCATTTGCCTGCAAAAGATTGTCGACAATTTAGCACGGAAGGCCCAGAAATGAAATTATAATGCTGAAATATACATGCTCAGATTACTGAAAGAAGCATAAACATTCCCCTAATGTCCCAATGGAACAACAAAGATAGCTAGATAGGAGAATGGAAATCATTATCTCTAGTAAATTCTACAAATAAGTGTAAACATCTGAATGCAAGAGGAGAATAGACACCTTTGGCTTTGGCTTTGGCTTCCTCTTGCCGGATAATATTGGAAAGCTCCGAAAGCTCCCTATTCTTGGCCACCTGTTCATTGTACTTCATGTTCAGATCCTCGGTCTGTGCAACTGCAATAAGAAAACCACGCAATGCTTACAAATTTTTTGTTAAACAAGTGTAAAGTTGTGTAATGATGCCACTTCAGATATTACCTAAGGCTCGAACAGATTCCATAAGAAAATCAGGAATTGAGTTTGCATAGTCATGTTCTTCAAGAGAAGACAATGCTTGCTCTTGTTCCATGTCCTGAGGATTAAGATGTGAAATCAAGTTACAACTACTGCATGAAATCAAATCACAACTACTGCAGTTACTAACTATTGCAGACAGCAAATCAACTTTACCTTAGCCAAGGCTTTTACGAAAGCAATCCAGTCCCTTTTGTCACTTTCATAGTTCTCAGAAACACTTGTTAGTTTATCTGTAGGCAAAGGGAAAACAGTGATAGAGTATATATAAACTGGATGAGCAAATCTTTGTATGTGCTTGTCATGTCTATGGACCAGCCACACTTTTCTTTTCTTTCTTTGAAGAGAAGCCACACTTTTCTTTTGTGCTGCCAAGTACTCTGCTGATGTTTTAAGTTTGCCTATTTTGTGCTTGGGCTCAGGCATTAACTTATCTGGAGGTGCGATGCACCGGATGTTCTCACTGCTTGACAAGTTCTTTTATTTAACATGCTAACACAGGCTTTCCTTGTTATTAATTTATTTTATACATCTTTTTGTTTGGATTTTAAGATTCTAACTCGTTCTTTCTTTCAGGGTTTCTGCCAGGGCCTCTAATGCGTGCACATTTTATATCCTAAAGGGCCAACACAAGAAGGTACCTTGATCGGTCGCCGTGGCCTTCTCGCCGACGCGTTCTTCCTCTCCCCCTGCACTAGCCAAATTAAGAGGAAAATTAGTATCCCCAAAACTCCAATTCCTCCGACGGCATTGCGCAGAAAGTCGCCGCAAAACACGCACGAAGGAGAAAAGAAAACTTTTGGCGCGAGGGAACAGCGCAAAAACACGAGCAGGGCTCGCTCGCCGGCGTACGGATCCGCACCTCGGGAGGCCTTGGTGATCTTGATGGTGACCTCGTCGCCGACGGCCAGCTCCTGGAGCACGGCGAGCAGCTCCGGCTCCGTCACCACCTCCGCCCTCCACACCCTTCCGCCGCCACCTCCTCCCTCCACACCCGCCGGCGCCACGGCCACCGTGGCCTTCTCGCCGCCGCCGCCATTGGCCCTATGGTTTCCGCCGGAGACGACGAACTCTCTCGCGCTGTGTATGTTGGTGGGTTTTGCCGTAGGCGGTGGTGGAGGTGACTCTTGGTTTTATTAATTCTGGACATGTACGTCTTGGGTACGTACAACGTAGGTTTCGCAAGAGCAAATGTCTAGGCGTACGTATTTGCTACGACTATCCTATACACTGACCACAACAACTTTTTTGCTACCCCTGGGTGCAGTCACACTAATTCTACCTGGACAAATGTGATTTTAACAATCACCATACACCCAATTAATATCAGCTTGATAAGATTGAACAGCACATCGATCACATATGTCTAGAGAAGCCTGCAGCTAAAGGATCTTTTGATGAGATCTTCTTTCGTTTACTAGCTATCTAGCTATGGGCCAGTTCTTTTCGGTTTAAGTTTCTCCAGAAACGGCTTAAGCTTCTCTACCCACAGAAGTCAGCAGTGGAAATAAGCCTTTGAGAAACTGCAGTTCAGTTCTTTTCGGCTTCTGTCGTCTGAGCTTATTGTCTGAGTTGTCTGATAAAAAGTCTGTAATGCCCCTAGACTGAAATTGTGTCCTGACTAATTGACATTGAGTTATTTCGTACTGTTTTGCCGCAGATATGAGCACGAAAACGATTTCTGAACATCATAGCATCCATTGCATTAAGAACAATTATCTCCTATTGCATTTCACAACATTCAATTATCTCCTATTGAAGAACAATTGTCTTTTGACTGTGCTTTACTTGTTCCCTTATTTTGCCATAAATCAGTGTGTATAGGTGAGCTGGTAAAGCAAATAAGCCATGCAATGGTCGCCAGCAGTAACAAAAGATCTGATTAATTGTCATATACACAGCAGCACTCACTCCCTTCTTTCCAATGCAAGCACAGAAATACACATACATGTATACACAGCACAATTCAAAATCAAAATTTTCACAAACTCAACCTTTGCACAAGCGCTGGAGAAGGCTGGTGCCGGACATAGCGTGGAGGCGGCGTCGGGTGACCCGGGCGGCAGGGCGACGAGGCCGGGGGTGGGGACGGCGGCGGGGATGGCGGCGGGTGGAAAAGCGGGGCGGCGCGGCTTCGGGCGACCCAGGCGGCAGGGCGGCGAGGATGGGGACGGGGGCGGGGGTGGGTTGGGGACGACGGCGGGTGGAAGATCGGGGCGGCGAGGCCGAGGGCGAGGCCGGGGGTGGGGACGGCGGCGGGGCTGGGGCCGAGGGCGGGGACGGCGGCGGGGAAGAGCTCGGGATGTGAGGGGCGGGGAATAGCTCGGGAAGCTGGTGCCGTGCGAGCTGTGAGTGGCAAAACAACGTAATAATGGTTCGTTCCAGGGATAGAAATGGAAACCGGAGATTTCACTTAAAATTGGGAGCTCGGGAAGCTGCTCTTGAGTAGCTTATTTTCACTACACAGGAGGAGGCTTAAGCTGTGAATTTAAGCTATTGATAAATTTTGTGTTCTTTTTGGCTTAAGCTTAAATTCACTTATAAGCCTCTCTATAAGCCAAAAAGAACTGGCCCAACCAAATGGCCAGCTTTTCAGCAGTTTTTGCCAACGGTAGCTGTGGGTTTTGCAATGTAAATTCAGCTGTTTGAAAAAGTTGCCTTCTGCTAGCTTTTTGCAATGTGTTGAAACTTCAGTGCTCATTTTTCAAAATATTGTAGATGATTTGGATCAACCAAAAGCCATATGTTAACTTTCTCACAGCCACAGTAGTTTTTCCAGACAGCCAGCTAACAGCAGCTTTGTCAACAGCCACAGCCCAACCAAACAGGCCCTAATTCTACCTGGACAAAATGTGATTTTAACAATCACCACACACCCAATTAATATCAGCTTGATAAGATTGAACAGCACATCGATCACATATGTCTAGAGAAGCCTGCAGCTAAAGGATCTTTTGATGAGATCTTCTTTCGTTTACTAGCTATCTAGCTATGTGCAGTCCTACTCCTGCCCAACCAACCGAGCCTGGAGAGAGAGAGAGCTTTTACTCCAGCAGAGAAGGAGAGGGAGCTAGAGCTAGCTAGAGCTTAAAGGTCTTCTCCGCCATTTGTCCCAAAGCTCTTGCTGTCGCTGTGTAAACGGTGATGGCTATCTACACTACTAGTAATTCAGTAATACATATATCATGATCCGCCATGTAAATTCGTATCTCTTATTATAAATCTGTGAAAAGTGCAATTACTACTGAGTCTAGCAGTTAATTAAGCCAGCATGTGATATGCAATTTGTCGGGCCAGACGTATAGATTGATTTGAGCCCGAAAATATACAGCGGACATATATGAAAACAGACCTTCAGTTACAATGTAAATTTAAGGGGCCAGATAGAGCCGCGAGCCAGAGATATAAAGTTTACTCGATCAACTGTGATTTGTATGGAGGGAAATGATTTTACAGCGCATCACCGAGCCGCTAACTCCAATGTGTGATCCGATTAAATGTATTCAGAGATTAATTCGTGAGATCGAGATGGAGATGGAGATGTGTCATTGGTTTTTTCCCCGTCCGCGATGCATCACCTGCTCTTGGATTGCAATAATTGACAAGACAAGACCGGCGGCCTGACTTTTGCGTACGTATCTCTGTCGCGCGATTTCCTCGATGACGTCACGTGTGTTCCTAGCTAACTAGGATCCCGAGCATGCAACTGCGATCCCGTGGATAATGTATGGGAGGCTGGCCGGCCAAACAACTGGTGGTGGTGCATGCATGCTTCGCCGGCCGCCGGTGAGCGCTAAGATCGATCGCCGACTGCTTGTCCTTGCAGACATGCATGCCCGGCCAGCCGGCCGCAGCTCATGACGCGCGCGTAGCTAGCAAGCTAGTATTTTTGCTTGTTGTCTAGCTTAGAATTAATCTTGCTGCAGCACGTAACGTACCTAGCTAGTGAGAGTGAGAGATCTCTTCTCTCTCCCTGTCCTCTTGGTTCGATCTTGAGCTGCTGATCGAGTCACACTCATCACCTCAGTCAATACCCATGTTCGATTTGCCCTTTCCTTTCTCTTCACTGCAGCCAACCAGCTAGCTAGCTAAGCGTCTTCTCGGTAGCACTGACCCAACCCACCCTTGACCGTGCTATGCAGCGTTTGCCCGTCCCGCACGTGACTTGACTTGCAGTTCCAAAGGGGTCAGAATCCGGTGAAACACCAAAATAATCATACTACTATATAATATACTAGCAAACAGTACGTGCAATACACGCAGGTACTGTAGATGGTACTGTTTATAAGGTACTATTTACGGACACTGTTCATGGGTACTGTTCATGCGAACCCCTCCAATCTCAGCTATCGGATTTATGGGATCAATGGCTCAGATTGCTTGACAGGTCTAGTTCAAATTTGGTACACTATATAGTAGTATAGATATGAATTTGATCCGTGTTCAGATAATACACTTCTAAGTTTCTTTTCAATAATTATATGAGTTACCTTTTAGATGTGCACGGTGGGATTATGTCTGGACTTCCCAAGTTTGCAATGACCATCTAAGTCATGTAAACATACAATAAACTATCTATACCAACACTTTCTATATTACACCCTCCTCTCGTCTTTTTATGCACATCACAGAGATTGACATACGCTTGTCCAAAGATTCACACCAAATCCCATATTGTATATACCGAGAGTTTTTCAGATTTTTCCAGAACTTTTAACTGTGCCTTCTATTTGCACCAGGCTGGTGTAGAAAATCAACACTCTAATTGATGATGTGCATATATATGTCACTTGTGGGTGGACCCCAATTAGCTATGACGGTCATAGGCTTTCCAATAATATCTAGCATACTAGTATGTAGTTTCGTGAAATTATAACTTTAATGTGTAGTTTGTGGTATCAACAGCGCTCTTGGACACACATCTAGTCCAATTGATCAGCATAGGAACTACACCGCGTTGCTACCTGAAAGAAAACAAGTTAATTAGTGATGAACTGATGATCGATGCAACACTGGAACAGTCAAGACAGATAGCATGATGCTAATCTTCTCGCTAATTCTTGGACATTCTGTTCACTGATCTCGCCGCTCATCCCTTTACTCCGCTGCACGCGCGCGCACCGTCGCCTCCTGCTCCATGACCAACGCCGCCGACCGCCAAAGCCACGCATCAAACAATTGGAAGAAGGATAAAGCTCGCGCATATTTTCAGGTGCCACTGCATGCAGTTCCCGAATATAACCTAGTACACACATCGGCTGGGGTCGAAGAACGAGGCCGAGGTAGCAACAGAGAAACGCAATCAGGAAAGAAAGGAAGAAACAAACAAACAAAACGGCCAAGTTGTTTCCATGCAGTTTTGTGCTGCATCTTGGCCTGGGCTTCTTTATCTTCGATAGCTCGCTTAATCAAGTTCGCAATTCAAAAAGGATACAAAGTTAAATTATCATCGCCTTCTTCTACAGCTTGCTGTGCGAAGAACTGAGACTCCAGATTCGATCGTGAAAGGTTACTCGGATGGGGTAACACACGCGCCACGGAGACATCAGGTGCCAACGGAAAGGACCTGAGACACTGTTACCATGCATGGAACATACATGCATACGGCCGGTGTTGTACTGGAAATATCACACATGACCTGATGTTCATACATTAATTCGTGCTTGTCATATGTTCAACGTTGATTCGTGCTCGGTCTGTTTCAAGTATGAAGTTCTCTTCTGATTATGCTTTAAGACTTCGACATCTGTTTGACCAATAAGTTACAAGGTCTTTTTTTCTTTGAGAGCAAGCAAGACTCCTTATTCATTACTAATCATCATGCCTACCAACACTTGCTATAGTGTTCACATCCCCAGCCACTTGATCGATTTTGCTTAACACACCTACAGTTCTGCTCCCTACATTGAATGGAAAAGCATCACTTACTATGAAATGAAATGGTAATGGAATTATCGATCATATATATCTATTCCGATTGAAAGACAAACCATCTGAATCAATATCCATCGCCAGCATAAGAGCATGAGATGATGCAACAGCAGGTGCTTGTATTGCGGGTATCACAACTAGCAGTACTGCATCATTGTGCCGAGCAAAATCGTTGATCTGAATTAGGAAATAATCAGCATTCTACAAATATAAAATAAGCAGGTATGGCAAATTTAAAGAACTAAGGCAAGTATGAACAGTTCAAAAGGCTTCATGAAGATATAATCAATCTATAGTGACATAACTGAAAATTCCGATGTAACCAAGATAAGATCCGTGTTCATATTATGTCACCTTTATCAGATAAGTCCTATCACGGATGGAATAAGATGTTCAGGTCGGTCGAGATTATACTGATATATTACGCAAACTGACCATGATAGTGGGTATTCCAAATATATTTTTTTTCGAACTTACGGCAGGAGCGCTGCCTTTCTCATAGATTAGGAGAAACCGAAAACAAGGTAGCTATATACAGGAACCAAAGATAAAAGGGTGAACGAACTAATTACAAGGAACAGAGGAGGAAGAGAGGGAGGAAGAACAGCAAGAAGCAGCTAAATGATCAAGGGGGGGTCTCCTGTGTCGCTCGAGGTTTGAGCGAATGCCATTCTCTGAGCCGCAATGTCCTCCTGAGCCCTGAGGGCTACTCTGTCTATGTCCGTAAATACATTGTTGAAGACTCGAGCGTTCCTTTCTTTCCATACATTCCATAACACATAGATGACCATGCCATAAATCTTGCTTCTTTCCTTTCCTGCCTTCCCATTACCGCAGGACTGCCACCATTCCATTATATTGTTTTGTCCTAAGCGAAGGAGGACGTCTTGAGGTAGGCTGTTCATGGTAGAAACCTTCCGTAGGACTCGTCTTGCAAATGGGCATTCAACCGAGATGTGTAGGGCGGTTTCTGGGTCAGTGCCACAAAGGATGCAAGTAGTTCCGTTCTCCCATCCGCGTTGTTGAAGCTTATCTGCTGTGAGGACTTTCTGTTGGATCAAGAGCCAGGTGTGGATTTTACATTTCTGTTCTGCGTCTGCCGTCCAAATTGTTGAGGCATCGAAACTGGAGAAGGATCCTGTAAATTGCGCCCTGTAGGCTGACTTTGCGGAGTATTGCGCATTGCTTGTCCAGCGCCAGGTGGTGGAGTCATCCAGAGGTTGAAGCTGGGTCTGTTGGATGAGATTCCATAGGGTAATAAACTGGTGCGCTTGTGACGGCGTGTTGATCTGTCGTAGTGGCCTCAACCACCTGTTTTCCTCTAGCTCATAAGATACGGATCTGTTCTTTCTTTTGATCAATCGGAATAGGTCTGGAGCGATCTCGCTTGGGGCGGTTTGTTGAAGCCATTTGGATGTCCAGAATTTAGCTGTTTTCCCATTCCCGATGTGGATTTCTGTGGCGGCTGCAAAGAGTGCTGCATCTGTGTCGTCGCAAGGCATCTGTTGGCCGTGCCAAGGTTTCTTTACTGTGTTCCACTCGCCCCATAACCATCTCAGGCGGAGAGCCGCGCTAAAGCGTTGAATGTCTTTGATTCCCAAGCCTCCCAATTCTTTGGCCTGCAAATCTTCTTCCAACCAACAAGGCAATGTCCGCCTGAGCATGCCTCTTCGCCTCTCCAAAAGAAGGATCTGATTGTCTTGTCTATCTTTTTTATCACCCATTTATCTGGCTTAAAAGCCGAGAGAAAGTACACTAGACATGGTGAGAGAACCGAATTTATAAGGGTGAGTCTGCCTGCTCTGGATAGAAGTTTGTCTTTCCAACCTGCAAGCCTGGAGGATAGCTTGTCGAAGATGGGTATTCCAAATATTTCTTTAAGAATTTACCATACAGAAGAACATATTTTAAATACTTACCACTGAATCGTCCGCAACTTGCCGTTCTATCCCAGGTAAATCAATCAGTTTTAGCGGGGGAGCTGAAAACAAAACAAGAAATGTACGCTGACAGGCTTACAGAAAGCAGTAGAACCAAACAAAATTAAAGGGAAACAAAATAATAAAAACAGACTTAGTACAGAAACGAAGCATAGGATTCATCGACAATCAACAGCAGAACACACAGCACATACAGTGTAACAAATATAAATATTCCATCCTGATTTTTAATTGTTAGCTGTTCCATGACTAGAAATATCACTTCACCATGTCCTAAAAATGTCCAGTTTATACCAGTCTGTATTACTAATGGACAAGCCTGTACTCGTCCTCATGTGTGCGGCCCCTCTCAGATCCACTTGACGCAGCACTGGCGAGCCTATCCTGCAGAGAATGCCGCAGAGCACCTGCATGGACGGTGCCGGCCCCCGTGCAGCGCCGCCCCGCCCACGCCCCCGACCCCCGTACAGCCGCTGCAGCGCCCCTCCCCCGACCTCCCTGCAGCGCCGGAGCACCCTGCCGCCCCCCGTGCTGCCCGGCCCCGCCGCCCCCGTGCTCCCCCGTGCAGCGTCGCCCCCACCGCCCCCCGTGCTCCCCCGTGCAGCGCTGCCCCGCCCCCGCCCCGACCCCCGTACAGCCGCTGCAGCGCCCCGACCCCGACCCCCGTGCAGCGCTCCGCCGCTCCCGGCCACCCGGCGACGCGCGACGCGCGACGCGCGCCCTCCGCCCCCGGCCACCCGGCGACTTGAGGCCCCGGTCATCCGACGACGCGCACCCACCGCTAGCCGGCAACGCCGCGCCTCCGCCCACTTGACCACTCCGGCGACGGTATGTACTCTGCCCTCGGTTGTGAAAATTTTCATTTGAACTCTACCAATCTATTGATTCGCTGGCCTGGTGCAAATTTGTCAGTGTTGTCACTTATTTAATCTGAAAACATTCTTCTCACACAGACGACGCAGCCGCCGCCTATTCCCCTTCCCAAACCCTCACCAGCCCGCGACGGTCGAGTTGACGGCACTGATTGGCGAGCCGACCAGGAGGCAATGCCGCGACGACGGCGACGAGGGGGAGGCGGGCACGGTTACATGGAGCAGGACCACCCACTGGCGACCGGTCACCGCCTCCGCCGCCGCGAGGAGGAGGCTCCATCCCATTTGCCGCCGCCGCCGCCGCCGCCGCAGGAGCAGCCGCCCTCGGCGAGCCTCCCAGACGACGTCCTCTTCGAGATCCTTTCGCGGGTGCCCTACAGGTCAGTCTGCCGCTTCAGGTGCGTCTCGAAGCCATGGCTCGCCCTTTGCTCCGACCCTGACCTCCGCAGAAGGTCGCCGCAGACCCTCTCCGGCTTCTACTACTACGGCACCGGCGACCTCTGCTTCCACAATCTTTCCGGGAGGGGTCCGCCCCTGGTCGACCCTTCTCTTTCTTTCTTGTACGGCAGCTATGAACTCGTCATTCTCATCGAATTCTGCCGCAGCCTTCTACTCTGCAGATGCTGGAGATTGGGTTCCCAGATAGATAAATGCGATTATGTTGTGTGCAATCCTGCGACTCAGGAGTGGACTGCGTTGCCTCCGATAGAATTGCTGTACCAAGAGGACGCTCACCTCTTGGATCTCGACCAAGCCGAGCGCTATTTGGGCTTTGATGCCGCTGTTCCCTCCCGCTTTGTGGTGTTTGTGCCACTATACAATGATGTTGAAGACCAATTTGTAGAGGCGGCGACCTACTCATCAGAAACTGGACGATGGACATCAATGCAGAGTGACTGGTTTGCGAACATTGCTGGTAATTCAGAATGTGTCTTCCTGAATGGCAATATCAATAGTCACATTGGAAGAGGAGGGGAAGGCTTGGAGGGAAATGATGATAGATGGCATGCCAGACAGCCTCCATGATTGTGCTTCTATTGGGCAGTCTCAGGGGCGCTTGTATGCTTGGCATTTAGATAATCTTAATGATTGCCAACTCTCTGTTTGGGTTCTTGAGGATTATATTAGTGGACAGTGGACCCTAAAGCATACCATTAATGTTTTGGAACTCTTCGGGAGGCATTGTCGCAGAGCTGATGACTACTATGAAATGTTTGCAATTCATCCAGATTGTAATTTGATTTTCATTTCTGATGGGCACGAGAAGACAGTGTCATACGATATGGACACCCACAAAGTGCATGTTATCTGCACTGATGGAGAACTCGTGGGATGTCTTCCTTATATTCCCTGTTTTGTGGAGTGGTCCTCAGATGGTCAGTAAAAGTCAGTGCAGCTTCATGCAATTAGCATGGCACTACTGCCTTGATAAAAATCAGTTGTTGGGTATGGGTCAAATCTTCTAGTGGCACTGGCTTGGGTATGTCCTATATCCACTTCAATTTGGTTTTCTTATTTATTTGTGTTTGGGTGCATGCCTTTTTGTGGCTTTGAACAATGTTGGTTAGTGATACAGAGTTCTGAAAGCAACCCTTCAATGGGTAATGTTTAGTTATCTAAATGAACCTAGCCACTTAATCTATTTGCTTTCATGTACTAATTATTGTGGTCACTTGTTAGCTCCTCATGTGGGGTAAATGTGAGAGTACATTATCTATGTTTGAAATATTTGCATTTTTTCCTCTTTATTTCCATTCATTTCATGCATGTATCCTTAGTATGCAACTTGTCATTGATGGATGTTAAATATTGATGTTGCCCTGTTTTTATGCATTGGAAGATTGGAAACGGTTTTTCTCTTTTGCAGTAATATAATATTGCGGATTGACTTCTCTATATTGCTGCATATACAGAGAGGGTAAAGAGAAATGCCAGGTTCCTTCATGAAATCTGTGTGGTGTTCCGTTCATGGTGTCAAACAATATGCAGCTTAACAGACCTAGAGAACATAATTCTTTCATCATTTCTTTCCTTTTTTGAGGTGAATAGAATTTTTTTGAGGTGTAGAGAACAACATAATTCACTCAATGATATGTTTGTAGTTAAGATCGGGGTAATACCATACAAGTTCGTTGTTCATTGCGACCACTCATGCACCCCTAGTGTGTTTTTTATTCTTGTTTTGATTAAGCTTGTCCAGGACCAATATTTTCTACTTAAATTCTGAGTAGACTTAAATTTTTAGGTTGTTGTCCAACTAAATCTATTTTTGAGTCGATCCCAATAGCGTTGGATATGGCGGCAGACAGTGGAGGAAAAGATCCGGACGTCTTCCCCACGGATATACCAGCTGATATACCAGCTGAGGCTTCCCCACGGACGTCTTCGTCGAGATCCGGCTACGCCTCCGCCGATTCCGCCTCGTCTGCCGGCTGTGGCATGACGTCATCGATGAGTGCACCGCGACGAACCTGCTGAGCCGCGCCAAGACTCTCGTCGTCACCGAGAGCTCCCCGTACGTTGTCGACGACATGTCGGTAGGGCGCCGCAGCCTGCAGGGAGCTAGCCGCTCCAGAGTCATGAGCATCGTCGCCACGTGCAACGGCCTGGTCTGCCTGTGCGACAGCAGGGTACCTGGCGGCGCCATCACGCTGGCCAACCCGGTCACCGGCGAGACGCTGGCCGTCCCGTCACTGCCACTGCCACTACCACTCGACGACGGGGCGGTACAAGGTCGTGCACGTCCCGTGCCGCTTCGACCGGGTCTGAGAGTTCCATACGGTGCAGGTGTTCACGCTCGGGGAGGTGTCTTGGCGGGATGCGTCCCCTGTTTCGGGAGCCCGGTCCAGTGCACGTGTTCACGCTGGGGGAGGCGTCGGCGCCGTCGTAGCGGGACGTGCTGGCGGGCCCCGACGCGAGGTGCAGCCTCGGCGCCTGCTGCCTCGTCAACGTCGATGGCGCGGTGTACTGGTTCACGGAGGACACCGGGAAGGTCATGTCGTTCGACCTCAAGAACGAGCGCCTCGCGCCCACCGAGCCCCTGCCCGTGTAGGCCGGAGTGCCAGACCCAGCAGCTGCCGGCTGACGAAGGTGCACGGAGGCTGGGCATCGCCATTGGCAATGACGACTCAATGAGAGGTGGAGCCGCCGGTACAGTGTGGAGATGCACAGGATGCGCAGGAGGTGCACTGGCTGAGGCGGGGTGAGCGACGCGGCTAGGTGGTCGCAGGGCGGCGTGGTGCAGATCGGAGACAAGGACCGAGGCGAGGTGGTAGTAGCCAATGTCCCGGGCTGCGTGTACTGGACATTCGCACGTCCAGACCAAGGAGCCGTTGAGTGTTTACAGGCCGGCTTCGGTGCGTGACTGACGGTGTTTACAGGCCTGCAGGGTCTTAGAGATGAGAATCACGGCCCGTCCATCCAGCTCGAATGATGTATATTCGGTGCCGTGGTTGTTCCTCAAAAAATATATGTTTGTTTGCTTGTGCTGATTTCTACTAGCTTTTGATAATGAAATGAATATATTACTTCCATTAGTTGTGAGTATAAATGGCCGGAGCGCGAGATCTTGCGAGATTATCGGATTAGCAGCCTTTTCGGGGTGGTTTTCCGGTTTTGAAATCTCCGATTTGCCCTGTATAGTTTCCTTTTCTTTCTTTTCTTTTCTTTTTTTTTACAGTTTTTGTACAGGCTAACTCTCCACTTTAAATGAAAATGACTGCTAGTTGTTCCTTCAAAAGAAAATAGTGTGTACACTATATGTAAAATTTAACATCGTATCTGTTTTGGGACTATTATATGTACCACCATATGTAAAATTTATAATTGTATCTGTGTGGCGATCTGGTCGCAGCTAGATTTTATTTAGAGAAAGTAAAGAGAATATAACAAAGCAAACGCAAGGAATGCTACTAAGCTTACATCCAATCCTTAGATCACTTATGCATATGCATGGGCAGTACGTCTCCCACAATAGCTACCTAAGCTTACATCCCTTGCTGACTACGTGAGGCATACGTCAACATACAATAGCGGCCGCTCATTTTGAGCACAAATTCCTGGAGGTGAGGGACACAAGAATCCAGCGCCGGATCAAGGAGCTCAGCAGGATAATCATGAATGGATAAGGACCGAAGCTTGTTAGACTTTGCAACCTCGTCGAGGAGAGACACCAATTCCTGTTGCCGGTAGCCACTTCCACTGCCAGGGGTCTCAAATTGTATGCCAAGCATTCTCAGCTGCTTCGACTTATTAAGCAGCGTCGCCACAAGCTGGCAACACTTGGCAGAATCAAGGGTGATCATTGATATTTCCTGTATGCAGCTACTCTCTACTTCACATAGCAGCTTCACACCTTGCAAAAGCAGATGGGCCAATATTGAGAGTTCAACTGTGTGCGGAGGTATTTCACTTATTTCGGTTCTTCTCAAGTCTAAGGTTTCCATGACCGGAGGCGTCACTGGGGTATATATGAAATCCTCGCGGTGCCCACCAGAGCCTGCAGAGGAGCAGTGGCTGCTTCTGGGTCCGATCCGGGATCCCCGCTGTGCCAGCCGGAGCAAGCGAAGGTACCGGCGGCTTGGGCATCAGGCGCCCTTGAAGTTCACCGACGGCCGCTTGCAGATGTGCAACGTGCTGCTCCATCTTGGGCGTCCACTCATCGAAGCACGCGCGGATGCCGCGCATCTCTTCGGCCAGGCCTCCTACCTGACCGACGGTGTCTCGCACCCCCGCCATCTTTTGCTCGAGAAGCAGATTGATCTTCTCGTCGGTGGTCATGCTTGGAATTGGTGGGGAAGCAGTGGAGCTCCGATCAGGACCGCAACAGCTCTAATGCCAAGTGTTAAGATCCTTGGTACCACCACTCGATTAACACGAATACAGAAGTATTGGAAGCAAGAATTGAGAGGGTTGAGAGAGTAGCAGTGAAGAAGGTTCAGAGATGGAAACAGGAGAAAGGATTCTTGAGGTTCTGGTCATTCGACAGCTTCAACTGGGCAAGGATTCTTGATTCGCTCCTGGACTTGGGCTGGCTCACCATGACTTGCCTCCGCCGTCTTCGGCATCACCTCCTGGACGTTGAATGAATAAAGAACGGTTCGATCTGCACCTTCTCTCCACGTTAGAGGAGCCACGCGCGTCCCCCGATAGTTGCGACGTGCAAGTGAGGATGCATTGTCTCGATAACTAGCTCGTGGTCTTTTTATTTTTATTTTTATATTTCTTTTTCTTTTTCTTTTTCTTTTTCCACGTGGGTGACCTTTTCTACTGAGTAGTGGGTGACGTTTTATGTCACGTCCTTTTCTTTTTCCATGTGGGTGACCTTTTTTATTTACTGGGTGTGTCTATATCACGTCGCGCTGCATTGTCAAGCTTCATCCGGCTGTGTGAGGACTAATCCCCCAGCGCTACTGATTTCCTCTCTTGATCCACCTCAAATTTGTTGGCCCTCTGCCAGCTGCACTCGATGGGTCATCGCATCAATCACGCCATGTAAGTTACACTCGCTTCGTTCCAGAGGATCGGATGTCATTCTAGCATTCAATTTTGTTTCTATATACGTGTATATAGAATAACTTTGCAACAAATTTTTCTTGTACATAAACCCCTTTTCTTCTTAATGGAATGGCCGTGCTCCTACCTCTTCTCTCAAAGAAAAAAAAACCTTGAATTACGTACGTGTATTTGGGAACCAATGGAGGGAGTCGATCGTATTAACTTCCTTTGCGACAATTTTTGCAAGTGTACTTGAAGTCATAATTCTTGTATCCATTTCAGTGGAGCAACAATGGCAGGAGTAGAGTTGTTAGCGGTGTTTTGGAAACAATGAGGGATCCAAGCGCTGGTGCTGCTGAGTTTCTCACTGCAGGTCCTGCTCCTCATCTTGGCGGATTCCGTCGGCGCAAAGACTCCGTTGTGCTAAGCTCCGTCCTTTGGTCAGCGTACCTGCTGGCCGCATGACAGCGATATACGCCCTCGGCCGCATGTCAGTGACAAGCAGGTCACCAGAGCACCGACTGGTGGCGTTCTGGGCGCCGTTCCTGCTGCTGCACCTTGGTGGCCAGGACAACATCACCGCCTACTACATGGAGGACAACCGGCTGTGGTTGCCCCACCTGCAAAATTTTGTCATATAGGTCCTTGCTGCTGCCTATGTCCTCTATGAGTCTTCCATCTTCACCCGCCAGACCATGCTCCGTCCTGCCACCATCCTCATGTTTGTGGTTGGTGTTGTCAAGTACGGGGAGAGAGTATGGGCGCTCAATTGCGCCAGTAGTAGTTCCCTATCGGGCAAGAATTATGTAAGTTTTGGCAGAGTGCATATTGAAATGCCCAGCGTTAACGTGTCTATGACGTATGAAAGGGACGAAGATGGCCTAATTAATGACGAAACCGAACTACTTAATGCTCACCTCCTGTTGAATTTTCCCAAGCATTTGTTTAAGGGGCCGTTACCTCTTGTGGCAGTTGACATGGATTTGAGCTGTAAGTGGGAGCACATGTACCAGGTGGCCGAGATGCAGCTCTCGCTGATGTACGACATCTTCTATAGCAAGGCTAAGGTGATCCACACTTGGTACGGGTTCTGCATCCGAGTCATCTCTCCGGTGGCCACTGTCGCCACATTCCAGCTGTTCCATCGATTCAGTGAGAAAGATGGTTACAACAGAGTAGATGTCGCTGTCACTTATGTTTTGCTAATTGGCACCGTCGTACTAGAGATCACATCAGTGCTGAGGGCCATCTTCTCCAGCTGGCTATACCAGCATGTGAGACTAACTAGTGTACGTTATCACCGTTTTTCTTTTATTCTCATTCTGTTATTCAAGCTTCGCAGTTTTGTCAAATTTGCAATGCGGAGAGCAGGTATACGTACAAGGTACTGGTCAGGCTCCATGGGGCAACACAACTTTATACACATGTGCACCCACAGTAGGGGCAATCGAAGCAGCAAAATCACAAGATGGATGGGACGGGAGGACTAGTGGAACACACTGTATTACACGTCGTCCATCTCCGTCCCAGCAAATTTCAGTCAGCTGCTCAAGGAACAACTGTCGAAAAGTGTGGACGATGACAAAGAGAGGCCATATCACATCCAGAGGTCACGGGGACGGGCAGTGCTAAAAAGGAGGGGATTGGAAGAGGAACTAGGCTGGAGCGTGGACATTGAACTGGATGAGAGTATCCTCGTGTGGAAACATCGCCACTCATGTCTACCTCCGTTGGCACGAGGAGAAATACCCAGGGCTGCGGTCGGACCTTGTTAAGGCCACCGAGGCTCTCTCCAACTACATGATTTTCCTGCTTGCCGCACGTCAAAGGTATGTCGAATTGTGTAATAAGGTGATCAATCATCTCAAATACAGCTTGGCCGAGGATCTACTCAAGTTTATACGACAGCACGGGAATACACTCAACACAGGACCTCCGCCTGTGGAAGCTTCGTCTGTGGATGGTGATACTTTGGAAAAGAATATAACATTTGATAGAGCATGTCGGCTTGGTGCAAAGCTGATCGGCGAGGACTCTGACATGTTGGAGCTGATCGCCCAGGTGTGGATGGAGACACCATGCTACGCGGGCTACCGTTGCAGACCGGATTCGCATGCCAAACGGCTGAGCAACGGCGGCGAGAACACGACCGTCATTGCCCTTATGGTTGAATACATGAAATCAAATTTTCTGATATTCGAAGAACAACAAGAAGAAGTTTGAGCAACTATTTCATTTTGTTCAATCAGATCTATGTACTATTAATTCGTTGATTTGAACATCACGTTCTGAAATAAAATGAGCACATCTTTGTCTTTTTCTTGTTTTTCAAGGAATTTGGTGAACAAAATGTCTTATAGAAACTCAGCCGAATGGTTTGGTGAATCCAACGGTACTGATGTTTCACCACATTATACAAACTGGTCGTCTCTAAATCATACAAAAAGAAAGAAACAATCAGCAATATATCTTCAGTCTAGCAAACCAAAACTATATACTAATGTTTCACTACAATGAACACCAACACCGATACCAGCCACGACTTGAACCTTGTGAGTCGCAAAGCGTTGAAGTGCGGGCCTTGGCGCGACCGCAGCTTGGAGATGAACATTAAAACCCAGAACTGTTTCTAATTTCCTATGACGATATGACAGCAGCCCCATACTCACGCAGGCTAATAACGTTGTCCAAAGATCCTATGCGTAGATTACTCAAGTTATTAGCACTCTGCAGAATTGGACCTGACGAGTTCAGCCCCTGTAGACGAGAGGCTTGACGTCGCGCGCCGCCGCGCAGCTGACCAGACGGCTCGCCGGCCTTGCGGTCCCGCGTCTCCCCCACGCCGGCGAGCGCGCGGGCGAGCAGGTCGAGCGGAAGCGCCTCGACGCCGCCTGAGGATTGGATCCCGGACTTCTTGGCTCATCGGGGGGATCGATTCCGTCGAACAGTTGGTGAGCTCCGCCGCTGCCGCCACCGCCCCTCTTCGCGATATTCTCCATCCTCTTCAATTCACCCCACCTAAGTAGCCATCTCAAGCCACAGAACCAGTGATGACTAAATCCTCCAGGGCCAGATAATCGTGACAGGATGTAGCTAGACCAACTCATGTGTTTCGCATGAATACCAGACCAATGCAGATTGGGTGAGCGCTACTGAAGGAAATTCACTTCGTCTTTTTAGTCAGTTTGGCAATTCATGGGCCAGCGCCTAGATAAATCCATACCTATGAGCCCCTGCATCTTTCTCATTTCTTCCTGGAGGTCGAGGATGCATAGCTGATAGATCATAGCCGTAAGTTAGACACTCACAGGTTGAAAAAACTTGCAGTGATTCTATGGGATATTGGAGACAAACAAACCACAATGATGTCAACTTCCAGCTCAGTCTTCCGAGCGGTGTTCTCGGACATGAATGTCGCCACGAAGGATGGAGTAGGTAGAGAGACGTCCTCCTTCACATCTTGATCGCATCTATCAGCTCGCAACATGCGGTGCGTTTCATCTGAAGTGTAGTTCAAATGTGCATCAGCTAGAAGGGGAGGAGCATTTCATGTGTTCGAGTCAATCTCCAGGCAGGATGAGCTAGAGTTCAAATGCGGCAACGGAGGAGCATTTCCGTAAAGGAGCACGATTATTGACCAACACTTTCAAATGTCGCGTGTGCTGCAAATTTGTGGCAAAACATGAGTACCCTTCCTCTATGTACGAGTACGTGACGGGACAAGTACAAGGTAAGTATATGCATGCTCAACTATGTTTGTGGGAAAGCTAGCTTAAAACAATAGAAACGGTCGAAAGCAAAGCTAGAACAACCATCTCGAACAAAATTCCAAAACAAGAGAAATGGATGTGTTTTGCATTCTCACCAATGCAAAATGCATGCAGAGTGAATATTAGTACTGTAAAGGCTTCATTTGTTTGGTACCGAGAATCCATGGGAGCATTGCCGCGCTCGGTGCCCAAAGCGGAAACAGCTAGCACATTTGATTGGATGCCTGCAGACAGCTGCTCGGTGCCAGGGAACTGGCAGATTATCCGGTGGGACAGCAGCAGGCGGATGCTCTGTTGTGGGGAAACATCCCTTCCAGTCCCCCCATCCGCCGACAGTGCGCTCGTCGTAGGAGTTAAAGGCGAACTCCGCTGGCAAGCACTGGTGCTTGAAGGCGAGCAGCTGAGGAAGGTGGAGGTGCAGGCGCGGGCACTTGAATGCGGGCAGCTGAGGAAGGTGGCGGTGGAAGCCGGTCGAGCGCATTGACGGCATTGAAAACTTTTGGGGGCAGCAGAAGCTCCGGGGGGTTCTCGAGGACGATTTCCGCGGCGTCTGCTACGGACGCGAGCGCCTGGGTAGCCTGTGGCGTCGCCAGATCCGGATCTGGGGCGGCCATGCAGATGCGGAGGGGGGGGGGCAACGGGAGGATGAGCGGGGAGATACCTGCAGGAATGAATGGCCGGGGCGGCGGGAGCTGCTGGGGTGGAGGGAGGGGGGACCGGAGAAGGAGGTGCGCGGCGGGGCCGGAGTGGCCGCCGCCGTGGGGGCCGGTGGGTGTTCATCCATTCTGTCCTCCCCTGTTGAGGCTCCATTTTAGAGATGGTATCAGTGTCCAGAACGACACTGTCCTTGACTCAAAGGAATGGTAGCCTCATACATAAGTTAGTCAATTTTTACTCATTGGAATGACAGACAACAAAGTTTTGAACGTACCAATTTTATCTTTACATTTATATGTTTGTGATCTTTGAACCTAGCAAGCAAAGAATGTGTTTTGCAATCTTTCAACCTAGCAAGCAAGCAATCTGTTGATGGAGGTAGTGTGGAGGAAGCAAAGAACTTATAGCTTTTATTTAGAGAAAGTAAAAAGAATATAACAAAGCAAACGCAAGGAATGCTACTAAGCTTACATCCAATCCTTAGATCACTTATGCATATGCATGGGCAGTACGTTTCGCACAATAGATACCTAAGCTTAATTACATCCCTTCCTGACTACGTGAGGCATATGTCAACATACAATTTCGTTCCCTCGTTCACCTCATCGATCTAGCTATTTGGCTGTGTAGCTAGCTAAGCTTCAATTCAACGCCGTAATCAAGGTAAAATTTCCACTAATTCAGTCTGTTGTGTTAATCAATCCGTTGTGCTGTGCCATTTTCGCAGAAGATTTCATTTTCTTTTTCCATGTGGATTATTTATTGAGTAGCGATCTAAGTTATACTTCTCTTTTTACCTTGATCTCGCATAAGTGCACATTGTTACCTTGCAAGCATTTTATATCTAATCCAGTAGAACCCACGCAGCATGTATTACCGATGTTTCATATAGTATATATTTTGATTTCTGGTCGAAAATATATAGATATTTGAGAATGAACTTCGAAATATTGAATTACATGTATCTGGAAACGCATAACTTTCTTTGCAACAATCTTTGCAAGTGTACTTAAAGTCATCATTCTTGTATCCATTTCAGTGGAGAAATAATGGCAGGAGTAGAATTGTTAGAGGTGTTTTGGAAACAATGGGGGATCCAAGCGCTAGTGCTGCTGAGTTTCTCACTGCAGGTCCTGCTCCTCATCTTGGCGGATATCCGTCGGCGCAAAGACTCTGGCGTGCTAAGTGCCGTCCTTTGGTTAGCGTACCTGCTGGCCGACACAACGGCGATATACACCCTCGGCCACATGTCCCTGATTAGCAGGTCGTCTGAGCACCAGCTGATAGCGTTCTGGGCGCCGTTACTATTGCTCCACCTGGGTGGCCAGGACAACATCACCGCCTACTCCATCGAGGACAACCGGCTGTGGTTGCGCCACCTGCAAAATTTTGTCATACAGGTCCTTGCAGCTGCCTATGTCCTCAATGGGTCTTCCATCTTCGCCCGCCAGACCATGCTCCGCCCCGGCACCATCCTCATGTTTGTGGTTGGTGTTCTCAAGTACGGGGAGAGAGTATGGGCGCTCAAGTGCGCCAGTAGTAGTACCCTGTCGGGCAAGAATTACCGGAGTTTTGGCACAGTGCATATTGAAGTACCCAACGCGTCTTTGGCGAATCACGGTGACGAAGATGAACTAATTAGAGCTCACCAACTGTTCAATTTTCCCAAGCATTTGTTTAAGGGGCCGTTACCTCTTGTGGCAGTTGACATGGATCTGAGTTGTAAGTGGGAGCGCATGTACAAGGTGGCCGAGATGCAGCTCTCGCTGATGTATGACATCTTCTATAGCAAGGCTGAGGTGATCCACACTTGGTACGGGTTCTGCATTCGAGTCATCTCTCTGGTGGCCACTATCACCGCATTCCTGCTGTTCCATCGATTCAGCAAGAAAGATGGTTACAATAGAGTGGATGTCGCTGTCACTTATGTTTTGCTAGGTAGCGCCGTCGTCCTGGAGATCACATCAGCGCTGAGAGCCATGTTCTCCAGCTGGCAATACGACCGGCATATGGCAACATGGGATGCTTGTTATCCTTGGATTATCTTTCCGGTTTTCAAGCTTCGCACTTTTGTCAAATTTGAAATGGGGAGAGGACGTATACATACAAGGTACTGGTCAGGCTCCATGGGGCAACACAACTTTATTCACATGTGCACCCACAGTAGGGGCAGTCAAAGCAGCAAAATCGCGAAATGGATGGGACGGCAGGACTGGTGGAACACGCTGGCTTACACGTCGTTCGTCCCCGTCCCAGCATATTTTAGTCAGCTGCTCAAGGAACAACTGTCGAAAAGTGTGGATGTGGATAAAGAGAACCCAGATCACATCCAGAACTCACGGGGCCGAGCAGTGCTAAAAAGGAGGGGATTGTACGAGGAACCAGGCTGGAGCATGGACATTGAATTGGATGAGAGTATCCTCGTGTGGAACATCGCCACCCATGTCTACCTCCGTTGGTACGAGAAGGAATACCCAGGGCAGCGGTCGGATCTTGTCAAGGCGACCGAGACGCTCTCCAACTACATGATTTTCCTGCTTGCCGCACGTCCCTACATGCTGCCTGAAAATGTTAGTCGCCAAAGGTATATCGAATTGTGCAATAAGGTGATGAATCAGCTCAAATACAGCTCGACCGAGGATCTGCTCAGGTTTATACAGCAGCACGGGAATGCGCTCAACACAGGACTTCCACCTGTGGATGGTGATACTTTGGAAAAGAATATAACATTTGATAGAGCATCTCAGCTTGGTGCAAAGCTGATCGCGAAGGACTCTGACATGCTGGAGCTGATCGCCCAAGTGTGGATGGAGATGCTATGCTACGCGGGCTACCGTTGCAGACCGGATTCTCATGCCAAACGGCTGAGCAACGGCGGCGAGATCATGACTGTCGTTGCCCTTATGATGGAATATATGAAATCAGATTTGTTGCGCTTCAAAGAAGAAGTTTGAGCAACTATTTCATTTGTTCAATCAGATCTATGTACTATTAATTCGTTGATTTGAGCATCACGTTCTGAAATAAAATGAGCACATCATTGTATTTATCTTGTTTTTCAAAGGAATTTGTTGAATAGAATGCCTTAGAGAAACTCAGCCGAATGGTTTGGTAAATCCAACTGTACTGATGTTTCACCGCATTGTACAAACTAGTCATCTCTAAATCATGCAAAAAGAAAGAAACAATCAGCAGTATATCTTCAGTTTAGCAAATCAAAACTATATACAAATGTTTCACTACAATGAACACCAACACCGAGACCAGCGACGACTTGGACCTTGTGAGTTGCAAAGCGTTGAAATGCGGGCCTTTGAGGGAAAGCAGTGCCTTCAACCTGCCGATCGGCGCCGATGAGTTAGGGTCGCCGAGCCAGAGCCCAGCGACGACGCGGAGCAGCGGCGCCGTGCGGAGACGAGGCGGAATCACCGGGAGCCGTCGGGTTAGGGTTTAGGGTGGGGGTGCGGAAGCGAGCCGGAATCACCGCCGGCCACCGGGTTTAGAAGAGAGGCCTGATCCGGCGGCGACGACTACCAGACAGAGCATCGAGAGAGCGCGCGATGGAAGACAACGGAGGTGGAAGACGACGCGCTGGATGTTGGATCTCAATCCAACGGTCCAGAACAAATCGACTAAGATTTAAAAAAAATCTCAGTCAACTGTGCTCCAGACAGACCCATAAGATAAAAGATGTGAAAGGATGAGAGAGAAAAGACTACTATCTCTTGGTGATAGGTGGGCATGTTATTAGAATACATGCTCTAAACCGATTTTTAGAACACGTACTTCTTTCGAAAATGAAAATTTGCAAGTAAATTAAGATCGGAAAAAGCGGTGCTGCAAGTGTGATCGTTTTGCAACTATGCATCCTTTTCTAGTCGAAGTCAAGAAGCTGTTTCACCCATCTCAAGTTACATAACCAATGACTCAATTATTTAGGGCCTTGTACTCGTGAACTTGGGTCTAGATTCTAGACCAATCCATGCGTTTGGCATGAGCGCAAAATACAACTTAAGTGAGCGCTACTGAAGAGAGCCCATATCACATCCAGAACTCACGGGGCCGGGCAGCGCTAGAAAGCAGTTGATTGGAAGAGGAACTAGGCTGGAGCGTGGACATTGAACTGGATGAGAGTATCCTTGTGTGGAACATCGCCACTCATGTCTACCTCAGTTGGTACAAGGAGAAAAACCTAGGGCCGTAGTCGCCTCTTGTTGAGGCGACTGAGGCGCTCTCCAACTACACGGTTTTTCTGCTAGCCGCACGTCCCTACATGCTGCCTGACAATGTTAGTCGCTAAAGGTATATCGAATTGTGCAATAAGGTGATCAATCATCTCAAATACAGCTCGACCGAGGAACTGCTCAGGTTTATACGGGATCACGGGAATGATGCACTCAACATTGGACCTCCGACCAAGGATGCTGATACATTTGATAGAGGATCTCAGCTTGGTGCAAAGCTGATCGGCAAGGAGTTAGACACACCTACTGTTAACATGCTGGAGCTGATCGGCCAAGTGTGGATGGAGATGCTATGCTACGCAGGCTACCGTTGTAGACTGGATTCTCATGCTAAACGGCTGAGCAACGGCGGCGAGATCACGACCATTGTTGCCCTTATGTTGGAAAGAAGAAGTTGTTTGAGCAACTATTTCATTTTGTTCAATCAGATCTATGTACTATTAATTCGTTGATTTGAGCATCACGTTCTGAAATAAAATGAGCACATCTTATCTTTCCCATCGTGTAATGAAATTGATAAAGAAAAGTCCCCCACTGTGTAATAAATAAAATTGATGAAGAAAATATGGGTTTAATCAACTGTTAGCTAGCCCGGTTTTGAATCTTTGCAGGCTTACAGCTGACTCACTTGCATTGTTGGCAAAAGCCGCAAAACCCTGCACTGATATAAAATCTCTAGTCTCGCTGTATCTGTCACGACCCCAAATTTCGGAGCCGCGAGGTGACGCCCACGACTGCCAGGATGTTCTTCAGTCGCGGGGTGTAGAGATGATACATTGCCAGCATCGCATTAAACAGTCGATATATATTACAACACAGTAAAATAGGTTTAAAGCGAGGTTATCTTACATATGACTGGAGCGTCTGAGCTCAAAACTTACAACACAAAAGGAACCTAAACCACAGGCTCTTTGAGCGCGGATGAGACCTAAAACTCGTGATCGTCGGCATCGAAATCATCCTCTGCAAAAGGTTCTTCCCAAACATCCTGCATATCTGAATTATGGGTGCAGTAATGAGTACGCGACGTACTCAACAAGCCACAACGGAAAGCCGTAATACTTAACTACATGCATTGAATTGCAAGGAAGGGTGTAGGGTTTGAGTATTGTTGGATCGGTGGCTTCCGACAGAGGGGGGGTGAATGTCGAACTAAAAAATTTCTTCTCAAGATTAGAACACAAAACTATTGATTAGTTATTGTGATCAAATCAAGGAATGCAGCGGAGAAGCAATCGACAAATGGGTTTAAAAAAATTACGCAAAACACAGACAGATCGGAAGTTCCGGTGTGAATATCAGAAGTTCCGACCTAACCGGAGGTTTCGGAGTTACCCCAATTTTGAACGCTCTGGAAAAATCGGAACTTCCGACTCCTGGATCGGAACTTCCGATGTGGCCGGAGGTTCCGGTGTTACCTTGATTTTGAATGCTCGGGAAAAATCGGAACTTCCGACTCCTGGATCGGAACTTCCGATGTGACCGGAACTTCCGGAGTAAGAAAATCGGAACTTCCGGTTTTTGCGAAACAGCAGATTGTCGCTCGGTAAAACGTTCGCAGATTTTGATCCACCCAACGGAATTGAATGAAATTTTGCACAGAGGTAGACAAAAGACTTACGGAGCCGTTCCAATTGGAATCATCTCAAAAGCTCATCTGTGCTGAGAGAAAACCCCAATCTACTAACAGCTGTTCCAAGAGCAAACGAGAGGAAAAACTTACACGAAATCAAATCAATTGATTCTTAGAACTTGTGAGGGATTTTGATACTCAATCAACATGGAAACATCTCACACGTCCTAACAACCTATTCCACCAACCAATCCTCAAGAAACCAAAACGAAAATCCAAAGAGCGAAGAAGAGAAAAACTCACAATCACAAGGGGAGACTCATGGCTTTCCTTGGAAATCTTTTTGTATTGATTTTCGTGGAATTTCTAGTGTTTTTACATGCCTCTCATCTTAGGCAAAGCACTCTCTTAGTGCAGCTCTCAAAGCTAATCAAAAAGGGTCAAGGGTTAAGAAACCCTAATCACCTATTTATAGTGGGGAGGGACAACCCCCTCTTCCACTCTTGGGCCTCATGCCCTAATGGGCCTAACTACTTAGCACGCATCTCAAAGCGTCTAAATAGCTTAGCCACCTCTCGATTTTCCTACCACCCTAAGCTACCAACCCTAAACTGCTTCCGGCCGCCGCCGCAGTTTCTTGGTTGAGCTTCGGTGGTTTCTGTGTTTTTACCAAAACGCCCTCGCACTGACTTGGTCCTCACGTCTCGTCTCCACCCGCTTTCTTGTCATCCGCGTCCATGCTTTTAAGCCACACGATGTCGTCGCCACCTCCTCAACCGCTTCTCAGCCCTCCAAGCTATCATGCCGGTCCATATGGCCGAACCATCGCCGCACCCAACTCGCACCTGCACACAATAGACCAAGCAAAGCGTCGCGAGCACAAGTTTTCCACTTGACCCAAGTCAGTCGAGAAAAATCCTTTATCCACTCAATTTTTCCTTGAGACAAATTGAGAAACTCAAACAATCAATCACAGATTCAAAACCGAATTCATGCAACCTCAAATTCAACGCAACACAAAGTGGCAAGATATTCATCACACAGATGTACACGTCATCACATGACTCACAAGTATACTGTTTGGTGGATGCATAACTCTACTTCAACTTAGCATTTGAAAACATATCATTTAATTCATAAGCATAGCAATCTCTTGAGTTTAAACATCACATCAAGTTATCATCGGATGCCATTCAAACATCACAAGGAAAATCTACTTGTGCATCGCATCGAGTGTCACCTCTAAACACAACTCCATTAACCGGGAGTACGGCGTATTCGAATACCATTTGATTTGACTCTGCAGAGTTGCTCAGCTTTACCCACACGACATCTATACCTCTTGTGTCATGCGCAATTAACACACTCCCATAAGTGTGCCGACAGAGGTAAGATATCAAGGCTTTTTGTCTACTCTATCTTCCGAAGTTCCTACCCAGGAACCGTAATCACTCGCTCTCCCGAGAGCCGACGGGCCAATGTCAACTACGCGGTTCGGGATTTGAGTGGATTCCAGTTGTGAGTCCCCCAACCTGTGGGTTATCACTCAGTCGCTTCTGCGGGGCATTCCAACGGAATGTCAAGCTAAGGTGTAGTTGTCCATTGGGTAGAGCAGAGGTACTAAGCCAGGCTCGACGAATCGAACATGTGGTTGAGCGATTTCTTATGTTTTTCACTATGCACAAGGGTTTCGTCCTTAACTGCCCTGAGCGGTAATTCTCCCGATTACCCTCAGTTCACGGTCAGGGGAATGGCTGCCCATTCAGCTCGTAAAGGCCCCACTTCGTGGTCCCTACCGTCGGCATTTCCATTTCCAGAAACTGCATCCTCCGAGTTTGACTAACATGCCCGACATTGTCATTTTACCGTAAGGACTAAACCCTATGTTGATAATACCTGTGGCTATCCTACAAGTTCTCAAACAATTATGGCTTGCAATCATTGATGGGGCTGTGTAGGTGGTAGGTCATAACTATGTCATCATGTCATTCGAAAATATTGCATACGGGATTGTTATGCAAAAAGTAATAACTAAACTAGCATCATTACGAATAATAATATGGCGAGTAGGTTCAACATGAACAAGGTTGTGTTGTGACTTGCCTACTGCTCCGGGTTCAGCTGAGGGGAAGTCTTCGGGATGTCCTTCACCTTCTGGATCCTGTCCTTGCACCGAATCGTCACTATCGATCCCTAAATTGCAAGAAATTCAAACATGCATGTATAAGTCCGGGCTCCACAAAATGAGCTAGGACATAAAGTAACTTAATTGAAATGAATACTGAAATTAGTGTTTGGACTGCTCTGGATTGGAACCGAGGTGTTGAGGATCGAAAGAATTAAAGCGAGAGGATTTTAGGGTTTTCGGATAAAGGGTTTGAGAGTAGGTGGAGGGGTTTTTGAGGATTTTGGGTATCAAACAGCAGGGATTTGAATCAATGGATTGCATATTCGGGACCGCATCATCGAGACGATCGAAACGATGTACCATATTGCATTTTAGGGTTTCCGGATGCTGCAGAAATTAAATAACGAAAAGGAAATAGAAAAGAAAATGAAAAAGAGAAAAAGGGGTGGGCTGGCCGAACCGGCCTGGCGTTCAGGCGAGGCCCAGATGGCGTAGAGGGGGCGGTGGCCTGCTAGGGGAGCACGGCAGCCTGCTAAGGGCGCGCGGCCTGTTAAGGGTGAGGCGCGGCGGCCTGCTGGGAAAAAAAAGGGGGGCGACGGGGGAAACAGAGGAGATGGGCGGTGGTTGCCAGCGGCGGCGGGAATGATTCTTCGCCGGAGAAGCTCGCCAGGAAGATTTGGGAGATCGGCAAGCTAATTGAGGTGGTGGGGAATCCATTTCTTGAAGAAAAAGGAGGCTTTGCCATAGGGGATTGGGTCGGCGGCGGGAAGAGGCGGCTCGGCCATGGGTTCGCCGGAGAAGATGAAGATGGCGGCGGTTGCGAGCTCACCGGAGCTCAGGGATGATGAAAGGATAGGTCGGGTTGCTTGGGGAGGAGGAGGAGACACCTGGGAAGGGAACTCAGGGAGGGGGAGGTGGAGCCGGCATTGGAGACGGGGTGCTCGGCGGCGGTGGCTCTCAGCTTACCTCGCCGGCGAGAAAATGGAAAGCAGGGCGGGGCTCGGGAGCCCTCTGGACGGCGGCGAAGTGCTCGAGAGTGTGCTGGAGAAGGTGGAGTGGGGGCTCAGTGTGTTGCGAACGGGGAAAGGGGAAACCGAGGGGTTCGGTGCTCCGGTTTCTTGAAGCTGCTTGCGAGTGGACTCAGGTACAGCGGCGATGGCGAGGTGGCATACACTGCGGTGAGCAGAGCTGAGCAAGAGAGGAATTTGGCGACGCATGGCTCGTGGAGGTGGCACTGCAGCGAGTGAGAGGAGAACGGGAGAAGGGAAGAAGCAGAGGAGATGCTGGGCTGCTCGGGCCGGGAATTTGAAGTGGGCTGAGCAAAGAAAATGGGCTGAAGAAGAAAGATTTGATCCAGAGCCGAATTTGGGTTTTTAAATCTTTTAAACTTTGCAAAAGTTTTAGGGTTGTTACATCCCTCCCTCCTTAAAATTAATCTCGTCCTCGAGATTAAACTCACTTGGCGAATAGCTGTGGATGATCTCTTCGTAGGTCTGATTCCTTTTCCCACGTAGCTTCTTGCTCCGAATGATTTTTCCAAAGGACTCGACAAAACTTTACATTCCGATGTCTTAGCTGTCGCTCTGTCGTCTCGAGAATTTTGATTGGCGCTTCTTCGTAGGTCAGGTCATCCTGGAGCTCTATCTCCTCTAGAGCTACTTTCTTCTCTGGAGGTTGAATACACTTGCGGAGTTGGGATATGTGAAATACATCGTGTATCCCTTTAAGCTTCGGACTCAGCTCTAGCTTATAAGCTACTTCACCAACTCTTTTTATTACCTTGAATGGTCCAATATATCTTGGTGCTAACTTTCCTTTGGTTTGAAACCGACGTACTGCTTTAAACGGGGTGACCTTAAGGTATGCATATTCTCCTTCTTCCAAGCTGAAATCTAGTCGGTTTTTATCCGCATATTGCTTTTGGCGGGTTTGAGCGGTTTTTAACTTCTCTCTGATTATTCTGACATGAGCTTCGGCATCTTGAATAATCTGTGGACCATATAATTGCTTCTCACCGGTCTTAGTCCAATTCAGTGGTGTTCTACATTCTCTCCCATATAGGGCCTCAAAGGGTGCCATTCCTATACTTGCTTGGTAACTGTTATTATAAGAAAATTCTGCAAATGGTAGACAGGTATCCCAAGTTGCTCCATACACTATGGCACAAGATCTTAACATATCTTCAAGTATTTGGTTCACTCTCTCAGTCTGTCCTCCGGTCTGCGGGTGGTAAGCTGTGCTAAAAGCTAAATCTGTTCCCATGGCTTTATGTAACTCCTTCCAAAATTTTGATGTGAACTGTGGTCCTCGGTCTGAGACTATCCTTTTGGGAATTCCATGAAGGACTACTATTCGAGTTAGATATAGCTCTGCTAGCTAGTCCTTACCATAAGTTTGCTTTATTGGTAAGAAGTGTGCCACTTTGGTTAACCTATCGACGATTACCCATATGGTGTCGTATCCAGCTCGGGTCTTTGGGAACCCGGTAATAAAATCCATTCCAATCTCTTCCCACTTCCATTCTGGTACCGGTAATGGTTGAAACAATCCGGCTGGTTTTTGATGGCTTGCCTTCACTTGTTGACACACGTCGCAAAGCGCGACATATTCTGTGATTTCTTTTTTCATGTTGTTCCACCAAAATTTCTTTTTCAAATCTTGATACATTTTAGTTCCACCTGGGTGTATGGAAAATTGTGACGAATGGGCCTCTTGCAAAATCAACTCTTTCAGTTCCTTTTTATCTGGTATGCATACTCGATTATGAAATCGTAGCATTTCCTGACCATCTACGGTAAAACCTGGTATTTCTTTTTCTTTTAGTCCAACCTTAAGTTTTTGAATACTTTCATCTTTTCCTTGGGCTTCCTTCACTTGTTCCATCAGAGTTGGTTGTACCTCTAATGTTGCTACAAATCCTTGTTCTACAATTGCTAGGTTCAATTTTTGGAAACTCTTTCCATAACTCGGGCTGTTCTTTTTGCACAACTGCAGTGCTATGGTATACTTTCCGGCTTAATGCATCGGCCACGACATTTGCCTTGCCTGGCTTATACTGGACATCTAGGTCATAATCCTTTATTAATTCTAACCATCGTCGCTGCCATAAATCAGATCTGGTTGAGTGAAGATATATTTTAAACTCTTATGGTCTGTGAACACTTCACACTTATTTCCTAGTAGGTAATGTCTCCAAATCTTCAATGCATGCACTACTGCAGCTAATTCCAAATCGTGCGTTGGGTAATTGTTCTCATGTGGCCTGAGCTGTCGAGAGGCATAGGCCACTACTTTTCCTTCTTGCATTAACACACATCCTAAGCCTTGTTTGGATGCATCACAATATATGTGGAAGTCTCTACTAGTGTCAGGCAATGTGAGAACAGGGGCGGTTGTTAACTTGGTTTTTAGTTCCTGGAATCCCTTCTCACATTTGTCGGTCCATTCAAAAGGTTTATCCTTCCTTAACAACTGGGTGAGAGGGCGAGTTATCTTTGAGAAACCTTCTATAAATCTTCTATAATAACCTGCTAATCCCAAAAAGCTTCTAACCTCAGTTACTGTGGTCGGCGGTTTCTATTCCCATACTGCTTTAACTTTTTCAGGGTCTACTCTAACTCCTTGCTCTGTGATAACATGGCCTAAAAAGGCTATTTCTTTTGTCCAAAATTCACACTTGGAAAACTTAGCATATAGCTGATGTTCTCTCAACCTGGTTAACACTAATCTCAAATGTTGCTCATGGTCTTCTTGATTACTGGAATAAATAAGAATGTCATCCACAAATACTACCACAAAACGGTCTAGGTAATCCATCAATACTTTATTCATCAAATTCATAAAAACTGCCGGGGCATTGGTCAGTCCAAATGGCATTACAGCAAACTCATACAATCCATATCGGGTTGTGAATGCAGTCTTTTGCCAGTCTTGAGGGCGGATTTTTAACTGGTGGTATCCAGACCTTAAGTCTATTTTTGAGAACACCTTTGCATCTTTTAGTTGATCAAACAGGTCATCTATTCTTGGGAGAGGGTATTTATTTTTGATGGTTACGGCATTTAGTGCTCGATAATCTACACACATTCTCAATCCACCATCTTTCTTTTTAGCAAACAGCACTGGGGCTGCCCATGGCGAGGCACTGGGTTGTATAAATTTCTTCTCTAATAACTCATCTTTCTGCTTCTTAAGCTATATTAATTCATCCCTGGACATACGGTAAGGTTGCTTGGTTATGGGTTTAGTTCCAGGTAATAGTTCTATTGTGAACTCAATTTCCCGGTCTGGTGGTTCTCCTGGTAAATCCTCTGGGAACACATCTGGGTATTCACTCACTACTGGGACTTGACCTAGTTCTTCTGCTGTCAAACTGTATATCCTTTTATCTTGATTCTTCAACAGTGCACGGTCAGTGGTTATTTCTACCCGTTGACCGTCAGAATTTGTAATGGTTACAATCTTTTTCTCACAGTCCATTTTTGCTTTGTGTTGGGACAGCCAATCCATTCCTAAAATGACATCTAATTCTTTCATCTCTATGATCAATAAGTTTGCTTCAAACTTGACTTCCAGAATTTCTATTCCCATCCCGCAGCTCTTATATTGAGCTTTCATTCTAGCTCCCGGTGAATCAATTATATAAGGTTCTTCCAGAGAAGATAATGGAACATCATTTCTCAAGGCAAACTCTAAAGAAAGAAATGAATGGGAAGCTCCGGGATCAAACAACACTAACGAAGGTTTGGAGTATGTCAGGAACTTACCGATTACCACATCTGTCGCGTCCGCAGCTCCTTCGGCAGTGACATAATTAACTCGTCCTTGATTCATTCCAGCTGCCGGTTTTCCTTTGTTCATCTTCTGATAGCCTTGTCCTCTGTTTGGTCCATTTAAATTCAGCATTCCTTTTCCTTTTCCAGGTGCATTCTGTTGATCCTTCGCTTGAGCCTTTGCAGTCTCAGCTAGCAGGTGCCTTCTTGGACACATCTGTCTAAGATGGGAGGGATCCCCACAATGGAAACATGTTGTATTCTTGTATGGACAATCCTTACGCATATGATTACCTCCGCATTTGAAGCATCCAGTTTGTACTCGCGGTACTTGATTTTGTGGCCTGGGCGCAGGGGTGTTTGCGACTCTCTGCTGTCCACCTGAGGTTGGAGGGTTCCATGTTCTCTGTCGTGAAGTGTTAGGATAGTTGCTGAATTGCTGGATCTTTCTCTTCCTTGTTTCTTCTAATGCGCTTCTAGTAGCTTCAGATTTCAGTAAACTGTCAATCATAGTTTGAAAATCAGAGTATACTTGAGAGGATATGTGGTATTTGAGTGACTGCTGTAATCCATGCTCAAATTGGTCCATCTTCTTTTTCTCTGTGTTGATATCATCCTTAGCATATCTGGCGAGATAGTTGAACTGATGCAGGTATTCCAACACAGTCCGGTTTCCTTGCTTGAGATCAAGGAACTCTCGCCGTTTTAGTGCAAATATTCCTGGAGGAATGTGCACCTTGCGAAACTCTTCTGAAAATTCCTTCCACGAGATATCATCCTTTCGCTGATGGGCTTCACGATAGTTGATCCACCAGGAAGAGGCTGGACCTTGAAGCAGGTGAGATGCGTACATGACTTTCTCTTTGTCTGTGCACTGGGTGGTCTCTAGTTTTCTTTCTACATCTCTCAACCAATCATCAGCATCTAATGGCTCAACTGAGCTAGAAAAGGTAGGTGGATGTGTCTGCTGAAAATCACTCCATTTGCTTCTCCTGGCATCTTCCTGTGCGGCTGCTGATCCTGGCGTTGGCGTGGCTAGCTTTGCTGCGATTTGTTCCAACATGTTAGCTTGCATCTCCATCATTCTTGCTTGATTCTCTTCAGCTCTCTGCCGTCCTCTCTCCATGGCTGCCATGATCTCTGCTAAGTTCGGCACTTGTCCAGTCTGCTCATTTCCTCCAAAATTGCCACCTTGATTTCCCGACATTGTTGACTTGCTGCTTTACGGTCTCTTCTGCATGATTTTTAAATTGTTATTAGACTGAATGGCTTTTATTAGAAGGTTTTTATCTTTGGCACAGATAAGAAAAGGAGACTTCAAGAATTAAAAATCAGATTTGGGTATTTGAAGTATAGATGAGAACCATTTATACGAGAGGCAAATAAATTGTTTAAAACATGGATATAATTCACTACACACACTAACAGACTTATAATGTTGAAACTAATCTCACTATTATTGTTAAGCATTGAGGAATTAATTTCATGTGTGCGTGTGCATGCTGCAACCTGGTATATGCATAAGTGAACCCATATACACAAATTTCAGCATGATAAGTAATTAAACTTTTAGCAGTTGAGCTGATTTATAACATGTGCGTGTAGACAAGATAAGAGCTAGCAGTTAGCTAAATTAAAAGGTTCTTTGAGCTGGGAATTTAGGATCACTGGATGCAAGAATTTTAGACACTAAGGGTTTGCTCACGCATAAGATTCTTACTAATTTACATTCACACATACCACAAACATAACACACATTACAATCAGCTCTCAAACAGCACACAAGTTCACAACAGTACATTAAAAGCACGTCTACAGATTAGGGTAGATTCTAACTACTCTAGTGCTACTACAACCATTCACTTCTAGGGCTTAACACACCAAACTTTATTTTCCAGACGTCTTCCTTACTCCTCACCAGAGGGTGGGTTGCTAGAGGTGTACCACACGCGTATTGAAGGGTCTTCTTCTTCCTCATCTGCGGCAGGTGGTGCTGCATCTTGTCTTGCGTCGTTTTCTCCTGTCTCGTATCCCGTGAATATAAAGCTTCCTCTGAACACCTTGACCTTAACCCATCCTACTAGACAGAATTTTGAAATCTAGCAGAGGAGTAGAAAACCTTTTTCAAACCAAAACTTTGAAAATTATTCCCTAAGGAAGATGAGGTAGCAAAAATTAGGATTAGACAGCAATAATACTTATATTTTTCGCAATCCTTTTTATTTTATAAATAAATTTTGTAAACACTGATCCTAGGCCATCCTACCTTAGGTCTTATCCTACGGTCAAAGCTCAGCTCTGATACCACTCTGTCACGACCCCAAATTTCAGGGCCGCGAGGTGACGCCCACGACTGCCCAGGATGTTCTTCAGTCGCGGGGTGTAGAGATGATACATTGCCAGCATCGCATTAAACAGTCGATATATATTACAACACAGTAAAATAGGTTTAAAGCGAGGTTATCTTACATATGACTGGAGCGTCTGAGCTCAAAACTTACAACACAAAAGGAACCTAAACCACAGGCTCTTTGAGCGCGGATGAGACCTAAAACTCGTGATCGTCGGCATCAAAATCATCCTCTGTAAAAGGTTCTTTCCAAACATCCTGCATATCTGAATTATGGGTGCAGTAATGAGTACGCGACGTACTCAACAAGCCACAACGGAAAGCCGTAATACTTAACTACATGCATTGAATTGCAAGGAAGGGTGTAGGGTTTGAGTATACTGTTTGGTGGATGCATAACTCTACTTCAACTTAGCATTTGAAAACATATCATTTAATTCATAAGCATAGCAATCTCTTGAGTTTAAACATCACATCAAGTTATCATCGGATGCCATTCAAACATCACAAGGAAAATCTACTTGTGTTTCGCATCGAGTGTCACCTCTAAACACAACTCCATTAACTGGGAGTACGGCGTATTCGAATACCATTTGATTTGACTCTGCAGAGTTGCTCAGCTTTACCCACACGACATCTATACCTCTTGTGTCATGCGCAATTAACACACTCCCATAAGTGTGCCGACAGAGGTAAGATATCAAGGCTTTTTGTCTACTCTATCTTCCGAAGTTCCTACCCAGGAACCGTAATCACTCGCTCTCCCGAGAGCCGACGGGCCAATGTCAACTACGCGGTTCGGGATTTGAGTGGATTCCAGTTGTGAGTCCCCCAACCTGTGGGTTATCACTCAGTCGCTTCTGCGGGGCATTCCAACAGAATGTCAAGCTAAGGTGTAGTCGTCCATTGGGTAGAGCAGAGGTACTAAGCCAGGCTCGACGAATCGAACATGTGGTTGAGCGATTTCTTATGTTTTTTACTATGCACAAGGGTCTCGTCCTTAACTGCCCTGAGCGGTAATTCTCCCGATTACCCTCAGTTCACGGTCAGGGGAATGGCTGCCCATTCAGCTCGTAAAGGCCCCACTTCGTGGTCCCTACCGTCGGCATTTCCATTTCCAGAAACTGCATCCTCCGAGTTTGACTAACATGCCCGACATTGTCATTTTACCGTAAGGACTAAACCCTATGTTGATAATACCTGTGGCTATCCTACAAGTTCTCAAATAATTATGGCTTGCAATCATTGACGGGGCTGTGTAGGTGGTAGGTCATAACTATGTCATCATGTCATTCGAAAATATTGCATACGGGATTGTTATGCAAAAAGTAATAACTAAACTAGCATCATTACGAATAATAATATGGCGAGTAGGTTCAACATGAACAAGGTTGTGTTGTAACTTGCCTACTGCTCCGGGTTCAGCTGAGGGGAAGTCTTCGGGATGTCCTTCACCTTCTAGATCCTGTCCTTGCACCGAATCGTCACTATCGATCCCTAAATTGCAAGAAATTCAAACATGCATGTATAAGTCCGGGCTCCACAAAATGAGCTAGGACATAAAGTAACTTAATTGAAATGAATACTGAAATTAGTGTTTGGACTGCTCTGGATTGGAACCGAGGTGTTGAGGATCGAAAGAATTAAAGCGAGAGGATTTTAGGGTTTTCGGATAAAGGGTTTGAGAGTAGGTGGAGGGGTTTTTGAGGATTTTGGGTATCAAACAGCAGGGATTTGAATCAATGGATTGCATATTCGGGACCGCATTGTCGAGACGATCGAAACGATGTACAATATTGCAGGATGCTGCAGAAATTAAATAACGAAAATGAAATAGAAAAGAAAATGAAAAAGAGAAAAAGGGGTGGGCTGGCCGAACCGGCCTGGCGTTCGGGCGCGGCCCAGATGGCGTAGAGGGGGCGGTGGCTTGCTAGGGGAGCACGGCAGCCTGCTAAGGGCGCGCAGCCTGTTAAGGGTGAGGCGCGGTGGCATGCTGGGAAAAAGAAAAGGGGGGGGCGACGGGGGAAACAGAGGAGATGGGGGGGGGCGGTGGTTGCCGACGGCGGCGGGAATGATTCTTCGCCGGAGAAGCTCGCCAGGAAGATTTGGGAGATCGGGAAGCTAATTGTGGTGGTAGGGAATCCATTTCTTGAAGAAAAAGGAGGCTTTGCCATAGGGGATTGGGTCGGCGGCGGGAAGAGGCGGCTCGGCCATGGGTTCGCCGGAGAAGATGAAGATGGCGGCGGTTGCGAGCTCACCGGAGCTCAGGGATGATGAAAGGATAGGTCGGGTTGCTTGGGGAGGAGGAGGAGACACCCGGGAAGGGAACTCAGGGAGGGGGAGGTGGAGCCGGCATTGGAGACGGGGTGCTCGGCGGCGGTGGCTCTCAGCTTACCTCGCCGGCGAGAAAATGGAAAGCAGGACGGGGCTCGGGAGCCCTCTGGACGGCGGCGAAGTGCTCGAGAGTGTGCTGGAGAAGGTGGAGTGGGGGCTCAGTGTGTTGCGAACGGGGGAAAGGGGAAACCGAGGGGTTCGGTGCTCCGGTTTCTTGAAGCTGCTTGCGAGTGGACTCAGGTACAGCGGCGATGGCGAGGTGGCATACACTGCGGTGAGCAGAGCTGAGCAAGAGAGGAATTTGGCGACGCATGGCTCGTGGAGGTGGCACTGCAGCGAGTGAGAGGAGAACGGGAGAAGGGAAGAAGCAGAGGAGATGCTGGGCTGCTCGGGCCGGGAATTCGAAGTGGGCTGAGCAAAGAAAATGGGCTGAAGAAGAAAGATTTGATCCAGAGCCGAATTTGGGTTTTTAAATCTTTTAAACTTTGCAAAAGTTTTAGGGTTGTTACAGTATCGGAAGCCAAAAAACTAGATATGTGTTTTCTTTGCTCACATTCATTTAAAGAAAAGTTTGCACATAAGCATCTACGGTAGAAACCGGGAGCTCAAGTATTTTCAACAACCGCATTTTTCTTTCGAGAAACATTCGACAGTCACATTGGCATTGCCAACCCAAGCAATAGGCCTACTACACAACTGTGTGTAAAGGAAGCATTAGCCTGAAATGAAGCAACTGATGTCCACAACAATGTCACTGTCCTTTTTTGGTTCGAAGATATTCTTTATGAAATTCTGGTGGTTTGAGATGTATAACATACTAACATTTCAAACTGCTACTTTCCAGCTGCTTGCAATTCCTCCGACGGCATTGCGCGGATAATCGCCGCAAAACACGCAGGAAGGATAACAGAAAACTTTTGGCGCGAGGGAACAGCACAAAAACTCGAATTCCCCCGGCGGCATTGCCCCCAAAAATCGAGCCCTAACCACGGGGAAAACACGAGCGGGGCTCGCTTGCCGGCGTACGGATCCGCACCTCGGGAGGCCTTGACCTTGACGATGGTGACCTCGTCGCCGACGGCCAGCTCCTGGAGCACGGCGAGCAGCTCCGGCTCCGTCGCCACCTCCGCCCTCCACACCCTTCCGCTGCCACCTCCTCCCTCCACACCCGCCGGTGCCACGGCCGCCGTGGCCTTCTCGCCGTCCGCCGCCATTGGTCCCAAGGTTTCCGCCGGAGACGTCGAATTCTTTCGCGCTGTGTATGTTGGTGGGTTTTGCTTTTTGGGCGTAGGCGGTGGTGGAGGTGACTCTTGGACTGTTGGTTATTAATTCTGGACATGTACGTCTTGGGTACGTACAACGTAGGTTTCGCAAGAGCAAATACGTACGCCTATACACCAACCACAACAACTTTTTTGCTAGCCCTGGGTGCAGTCACACTAATTCTACCTGGACAAAATGTGATTTTAACAATCACCATACACCCAATTAATATCAGCTTGATAAGATTGAACAGCACATCGATCACATATGTCTAGAGAAGCCTGCAGCTAAAGGATCTTTTGATGAGATCGTCTTTCGTTTACTAGCTATCTAGCTATGTGCAGTCCTACTCCTGCCCAACTAACCGAGTCTGGAGAGAGAGAGAGCTTTTACTCCAGCAGAGAAGGAGAGGGAGAGACAAGATGTGGCAAGCCGGGGTTGGAGGCTGAGCTAGCTAGAGCTTAAAGGTCTTCTCCGCCATTTGTCCCAAAGCTCTTGCTGTCGCTGTGTAAACGGTGATGGCTATCTACACTACTAGTAATTCAGTAATACATATATCGTGATCCGCCATGTAAATTCGTATCTCTTATTATAAGTCTGTGAAAAGTGCAATTACTAGTGAGTCTAGCAGTTAATTAAGCCAGCATGTGATATGCAATTTGTCGGGCCAGACGTATAGATTGATTTGAGCCCGAAAATATACAGCGGACATATATATGAAAACAGACCTTCAGTTACAATGTAAATTAAGGGGCCAGATAGAGCCGCGAGCCAGAGATATAAAGTTTACTCGATCAACTGTGATTTGTATGGAGGGAAATGATTTTACGGCGCATCACCGAGCCGCTAACTCCAATGTGTGATCCGATTAAATGTATTCAGAGATTAATTCGTGAGATCGAGATCGAGATGGAGATGGAGATGTGTCGTTGGTTTTTCCCCGTCCCGTCCGCGCGTTTGGGTGGCGTGGCGATGCATCACCTGCTCTTGGATTGCAATAATTGACAAGACAAGACCCGCGGCCTGACTTTTGCGTACGTATCTCTGTCGCGCGATTTCCTCGATGACGTCACGTGTGTTCCTAGCTAACTAACTTCTGGCAAGGTTTTTAAGTTTTGCTTAATTAGTTTGGTCGTCAGGGACGCGAGCATGCAACTGCGATCCCGTGGATAATGTATCGGAGGCTGGCCGGCCAAACAACTGGTGGTGGTGCATGCATGCTTCGCCGGCCGCCGGTGAGTGCTAAGATCGATCGCCGACTGCTTGTCCTTGCAGACATGCATGCCCGGCCAGCCGGCCGCAGCTCATGATGCGCGCGTAGCTAGCAAGCTAGTATTTTTGGTTGTTGTCTAGCTTAGAATTAATCTTGCTGCAGCACGTAACGTACCTAGCTAGTGAGAGTGAGAGATCTCTTCTCTCTCCCTGTCCTCTTGGTTCGATCTTGAGCTGCTGATCGAGTCACACTCATCACCTCAGTCAATACCCATGTTCGATTTGCCCTTTCCTTTCTCTTCACTGCAGCCAACCAGCTAGCTAGCTAGGCGTCTTCTCGATAGCACTTCACCGTGCTGTGCAGCGTTTGCCCGTCCCGCACGTGACTTGACTTGCAGTTCCAAAGGGGTCAGAGTACGGTGAAACACCAAAATAATCATATATACTACTATATAATATATATGAATTTGATCCGTGTTCAGATAATACACTTCTAAGTTTCTTTTCAAAAATTATAAGAGTTACCTTTTAGATGTGCATGATGGGATTATGTTTGGACTTCCGAAGTTTGCAATGACCATCTAAGTCATGTAAACATACAATAAACTATCTATACTAACACTTTCTATATTACACCCCTCCTCTCGTCTTTTTATGCACATCACACAGATTGACATACTCTTGTCCAAAGAATATAGATTCACACCAAATCTCATATTGTATATACCGAGAGTTCTTCAGATTTTTCCAGAACTTTTAACTGTGCCTTCTATTTGCACCAGGGTGGTGTAGAAAATCAACACTCTAGTCGATGATGTGCATATATATGTCACTTGTAGGTGGACCCCAATTAGCTGTGACGGTTATAGGCTTTCCAATAATATCTAGCATACAGTATGTAGTCCAGTTTGTCCTCCGTCGTCGTCGTCCTGGGACCAACTCAACTGAGACACATACGCACACGTTGAGCACCAACTCAACTGAGACTCACGGCTAGATCACAGATGCTAGCTCACCGTACTAACTAAATTAAACTAACTCTATGTCTACCAACAGCCTCATGCAAACTAATCAACCACTAACAAACTTTGTACATGATATGCAACACACATAGCACATGCTGTCGTAGATATAAGTCTAGACAATAGATTTGTGGCACCCCCGGTCGGTTACAATGACCTCCGGGCGTGCGAGGGAAAAAACGAGCGAGAAGCCAAAACGACGCGTCAGGCAGTCGTCAACGTAACTCGGTATTCGTATTAAAATATGGAATTGAGAGCTTCACAAATGAGAAGAGAGATCCCCCTAACACTACCCCCCAGGGGGGTATTTATAGGGTTTGAGGGAGGGAAAAATGGAGGATTACAATTTTGCCCTCACATGAGAGAAAATTTACAAGGGTATTATGGTCATTCGCCCATCCTTAGAGGATATTGGGAGAATATTCCCGGACATCTTTAGAAGAATCTTCTTGGAGAACGTGACGGCCCTGCATGTGGGCTCGTTGGAGACAGCCCTGACGCGGAGGGCGGGCTCGTCGGAGACGGCCCCGACGACGGGGAGTAGGCGCGTCGGAGACAGCCCCGACGCGGAGCTTGGGCTCGTCGGAGACGGCCCTGACGACGGAGAGTGGGCTCGTCGGAGACAGCCCCGACGAAGGGGAGTGTCGATGAGAACCTTAATAGCGTTGCAGTGCTCCTGAACAGCGTCGATTCGGAGTAGCGCGGTGACCCTCCTCCAATAGTAGCCCCTTGCCGGTTGGGGCGGTTGAACAGCGCCCGTCCGAGCCGGCACACTAATCCCAAGGGGTTGGTGCGCAGGCCGGATCGACGACGAGCCCTCCTCCTATTTCCTTTTTTTTCTCTTTTTTCTTCTTTTCCTTTTTCTTCTTTCCCCGGGTTGAACCTTTCCTGCCCACTTTGGGCCGTGGCCCAGCTCAAGCCGTGGGGCAACCGATGGGGTGAGTGTCAACGTCGGACGGAGCATATCGACGCTGAAGAGCATGTCGACTTCGGCGGAGTATGTCGATGCCGGACGGAACATGTCGGCGCCGGGTGGAGCGTGTTGAAGCCGGCGGAGTGTCGTCGCCGGAAGGAGCGTGTCAACGCTGAGGCGCATGTTGACTTCGGCGGAGTATGTTGCCGCCGGACGAAACACGTCGACGCCGGGGAGCATGTCGACTTCGGTGGTGTATGTCGACATCGAGGTGCATGTCAAAATTCGGCAGAGTATGTCGATGCTGAGAAGCATGTTGACTTCGGTGGTGTATGTCGACGCCGAGGTGCATGTCGACGCTGAAGAGCATGTCGACTTCGGCGGAGTATGTCGACACCGAACGGAACACGTCGACGCCGGGTGGAGCGTGTCGACGCCGGGCGGAGTGTCATCGCTGGACGGAGCATGTCGATGTTGAAGAACATGTCGACTTCGGCGGAGTCTGTCGACGCCGGACGGAACACGTCGACGCCGGGCGGAGTGTCGTTGCTGTAAGGAGCATGTCGATGCTGAGGCGCATGTCGACTTCGGCGGAGTATGTCGCCGCCGGACGGAACACGTCGATGCCGGGGAGCATGTCGACTTCGGCGGTGTATGTCGACGTCGAGGTGCATGTCGAATTCGGCAGAGTATGTCGACGCTGAGAAGCATGTCGACGCCGGATGGGACACGTCGACGCCGGGCGGAGCGTGTAGACACTAAGCGAGACAATGATGCCGGCCGCTCAGCTTTGTTTCTAGGGGAGCCCCTTACAAGGATGGAAGGTGATGAGGTACACATGAACCGTGCCCATGGAGGGCATTGAGGCACATGCGGTACACTTGGCACTCGATGGCGATAAACATATGACACTCGATGGTGGCAAACGCTTGGCGCTCGATGGCGACAAACAATTGGTCACTCGTTAGCGACAAACACATGACACTCGATGGTGGCAAACACTTGGCGCTCGATGGCGACAAACAATCGGTCACTCGATGGCGACAAACACATGACACTCGATAGTGGCAAACACTTGGCGCTCGATGGTGCGTGCAAGAACATTTCTGCCTTACTTTGATGTATATATGCCTGTTTCGACGTCGCGGGGAGCTTACTGTCGCACGACCTCGGAGGGAAGGGACATTCCATCCCAGACGGAGATGGCTCGACATCGCGGGGAGCTTATCGTCGCACGACCCCGGAGGGAAGGGACACTCTATCCCGGACGGAGGTGGCTCGACGTCGCGGGAGCTTACCATCGCGCGATCCTGGAGGGAGGGGACACTCTATCCCAGACGAAGATGGCTCGACATCGCAGGGAGCTTATCATCGCACGACCTCGGAGGGAAGGGACACTCTATCCTGGACGGAGATGGCTCGACGTCGCGGGGAGCTTATCGTCGCACTACCCCGGAGAGAAGGGACACTCTATCCCGGACGGAGATGGCTCGACATCGCGGGGAGCTTATCATCGCACGACCCCGGAGGGAAGGGACACTCAATCCCGGATGGAGATGGCTCGACGTCGCGGGGAGCTTAACGTCGCACTACCCCGGAGGGAAGGGACACTCTATCCCGGACGGAGATGGCTCGATATCGCGGGGAGCTTATCGTCGCACGACCCCGGAGGGAAGGGACACTCTATCCCGGACGGAGATGGCTCGACATCGCGGGAAGCTTATCGTCGCACGACCCCGGAGGGAAGGGACACTCTATCCCGGACGGAGATGGCTCGACATCGCGGGAAGCTTATCGTCGCACGACCCCGGAGGGAAGGGACACTCTATCCCGCACGGAGATGGCTCGACATCGCAGGGAGCTTATGGTCGCACGACCCCGGAGGGAAGGGACACTATATCCCGGACGGAGATGGCTCGACATCGCGGCGAGCTTACCGTCGCGGGACCCCAGAGAGAAGGGACACTCTATCCCGGATGGAGGTGGCTTGACGTCACGGGGAGCTTGAGCCATATCGACGCGTTAAGCCCTTTGCTGAGACAGAGTTGTCTACACTTGTGGATGAAGTGTGGTGACGCTAACATAGATGTCCGCTACTGACATGCTTGATCGAAGCGGCATGGGCAATGCGGACGTGCGTGTGACTGATGTCGATATCGATCCCGTGCAGAGTCGACGACGATAGGAGCGAACGACGCACAGTCTAAAGTGGCAGGTGGTCACCAGGATGACGAGGTCGCGCGATGTCACAGAGGGCGAGTGTGCTCGTATGCAAGTCCGAACACACGCTCGCAGGTGGCGCAGTCATGCCCTGACAATGTTGACGTCAGGTTTGAGCGATGTTGCTGAGAACAGCCATTGAGGCCACCAAGCCTGAACCTGTGCGGCTGTTGATGGCGTCAAGCTCGTGCGATGTCGCCAAGGGTAGGGCGGAGGACAATTAAGTCCGAGCGCATGCACGGGCAATGTTGATGAGGAGCCCCTAGTGTCGCCGAGGGTGCGCAGGCGAGCGAGCGAGCCGCAATCTCGTAGGCAACCGAGCGCGTGGGGCGTGGGCGATGTTGACGAGCCCCTGATATCGTCGAGGACGGGCGCAGAAGATGCCAAGTCCGACAGCGCGCGTGATGGCGATGTCAACGATGAGCTCCTGGTATCGTCGAGGACGGGCGCAGAAGATGCCAAGTCGGAGAGCGCGCATGATGGTGATGTCAACGACAAGCCCCTGGTGCCGCCGAGGGCGGGCGCGGAGGATGCCAAGCCCGAGAGCGTGGACGAGGGTGACGTCGATGACGAGCCCCTGGTCTCGCCGAGGGCGGGCGCGGTGGACGCCAAGCCCGAGAGCGTGGACGAGGGTGACGTCGATGACGAGCCCCTGGTGTCGCCGAGGGCAGGCGCGGAGGACGCCAAGTCCGAGAGTGTGGACGAGGGCGATGTCGACGACGAGTCTTTCGTGTCGCCGAGGGAGAGCACGGAGGACGCCAAGCCCGAGAGCATGGACAAGGGCGATGTTGACGACGAGCCCCTTGTGTCGCTGAGGGCGGGTGCAGAGGACGCCAAGCCTGAGAGCGTAGACGAGGGCGATGTCGATGACGGGCCCCTGGTGTCGCCGAGGCCGGGTGCGGAGGACGCCAAATCCGAGAGCGTGGACGAGGGCGATGTCGACGACGAGTCCTTCGTGTCGCCGAGAGCGGGCGCGGAGGACGCCAAGCCTGAGAGCGTAGACGAGGGCGATGTCGATGCGGAGCCCCTGGTGTCGCCGAGGGCGGGCGTGGAGGACACCAAGCCCCCGAGCATAGACGAGGGCAATGTCGATGACGAGCCCCTGGTGTCGCCGAGAGCGGGCGCGGAGGACGCCAAGCTCCTGAGCATGGACGAGGGCGATGTCGACGACGAGCTCCTGGTGTCGCCGAGGGCGGGCGCAGAGGACGCCAAGCCTGAGAGCGTAGACGAGGGCGATGTCGATGACGAGCCCCTGGTGTCGCCGAGAGCGGGCGCGGAAGCGTGTGGGCGAACGCGCGCGACGTGGGGGCGACGCGCGTGCGACGTCGGGGCACTAAAGCACCGGATCCCATCAGAACTCCGAAGTTAAGCGTGCTTGGCTTGGAGCAATTTGGGGATGAGTGAACGACCGGAAAGTTCGCGCGCGACGAGCGGACGACATGCAGGCGACGCGCGCGCGAGGTGTGTGCGACGCGTGGACGACATGGGGCCGATGGGCGGGCGAACGCGCGTGATGTGGGGGCGATGCGCGTGCGACGTCAGGGCACTAAAGCACCGGATCCCATCAGAACTCCGAAATTAAGCGTGCTTGGCTTGGAGCAATTTGGGGATGGGTGACCGATCGGGAAGTTCGCGCGCGACGTGCGGGCGAACGCGCGCGACGAGCGGACGACGTGCAGGCGACGCTCGCGCGAGGTGTGTGCGACGCGCGGACGACGTGCGGCCGACGGGCGGGCGAACGCCCGCGATGTGGGGGCGACGCGCGCGCCACGTCGAAGCACTAAAGCACCGGATGCCATCAGAACTCCGAAGTTAAGCGTGATTGGCTTGGACCAATTTGGGGATGGGTGACCGACCGAGAAGTTCGCGCGCGACGTGCGGGCGAACGCGTGCGACGAGCGGACGACGTGCAGGCGACGCGCGCGCGAGGTGTGTGCGACGCGCAGACGACGTGCGGCCGACGGGCGGGCGAACGCGCGCGCGCGACGTCGGGACACTAAAGTACCGGATCCCATCAGAACTCCGAAGTTAAGCGTGCTTGGCTTGGACCAATTTGGGGATGGGTGACCGACCGGGAAGTTCGCGCGCGGCGTGCGGGCGAACGCGCGTGACGAGCGGATGACGTGCAGGCGACGCGCACGCGAGGTGTGTGCGACGCGCGGACGACGTGCGGCCGACGGGCGGGCGAACACGCGCGATGTGGGGGCGATGCGCGCACGACGTCGGGGCACTAAAGCACCGGATCCCATCAGAACTCCGAAGTTAAGCGTGCTTGGCTTGGAGCAATTTGGGGATGAGTGACCGACCGGGAAGTTCGCGCGCGACGTGCGGGCGAACGCGCGCGATGAGCGGACAACGTGCAGGCGACGCGCGCGCGAGGTGTGTGCGACGGGTGGACGACGCGCGCGACGTGTCGGACGTGTGCGGCTTGTCGGCGAGCTCGAGCAGAGGCAGACGAACGCGAGCAGCACGCGGACATTGCCCTTTTCCTTGGGCTCCTTTCGACAACGTCGAGGTTCAGCTCAGTTGAGGTGAACCCCGACGCGGACGCAGGGAACGTCGACCGGAACCTTGACGCGGAAGCGTCGAAGATCATCCTGGTTTACATGACTTCTTGCCCGTGTCCCCACGGACGGCGCCAACTGTCGTAGATATAAGTCTAGACAATAGATTTGTGGCACCCACGGTCGGTTACAACGACCTCCGGGCGTGCGAGGGAAAAACGAGCGAGAAGCCAAAACGACGCGTCAGGCAGTCGTCAACGTAACTCGGTATTCGTGTTAAAATGTGGAATTGAGAGCTTCACAAATGAGAAGAGAGATCCCCCTAACACTACCCCCAGGGGGGTATTTATAGGGTTTGAGGGAGGGAAAAATGGAGGATTACAATTTTGCCCTCACATGAGAGGGAATTTACAAGGGCATTATGGTCATTCGCCCATCTTTGGAGGATATTGGGAGAATATTCTCGGGCATCTTTAGGAGAATCTTCTTGGAGAACGTGACGGCCCCGCATGTGGGCTCGTTGGAGACAGCCCTGACGCGGAGGGCGGGCTCGTCGGAGACAGCCCCGACGACGGGGAGTAGGCGCGTCGGAGACAGCCCCGACGCGGAGCTTGGGCTCGTCGGAGACGGCCCCGACGACGGAGAGTGGGCTCGTCGGAGACGGCCCCGACGAAGGGGAGTGGGCTCGTCGGAGACGGCCCCGACGAAGGGGAGTGTCGATGAGAACCTTAATAGCGTTACAGTCACTACTGCAGAATGGGCTACCAGTGACGGGCCTAAAAAGCCCATTAGTGACGAGCGGGCCGGCCCGTCACTGGTAACTCGTCACTGGTAATGGGATACCAGTGACGGGCAGCTCGTCCGTCACTGGTATTTACATACCAGTGACGGGCTCTAAATTCTGCTCGTCACTAGTAACATTTTCAGGATTTAAAAAAAAATACACAGAGCAATAGCCTGGAGAAGACCAGTGCTGCACTGCTAATTATTGCTACAAATTGTAGTGCCCTTGCTGGTTACGACGTTGCTAGTAAACATGAACACATACAACAAAGAATCAACACAAACTAAATCTGCAGAAAATCCTAATTAACTGCGAAGCAAATCACAGGGCAAGCAGAAGAAGAAGAAGAAGAAGAAGCAAATCGCGACCATGTGCTTGTAGATCAGCGCCTGGTGTTCCAGCTGCATCCACTGTGTTGGGGTGAATGGTCCCCGGACCCTTGCCAAAACCCCCTGCATGCTTGTCACATCTGAGTTGCCACAATCCAATCCTGCAACACAACAGCAGCAAAAGGGATGAAGAACAACCGACGCAATGGGGATGGAAAGCAAATAGGATCAGGGGAACGGAAAAGGTGCAAGCAACCAATCCACCAGAAGGGCTGCCTGATCCAAGAAAGAAGCAGCCACCGGGAAGGGGCGCCATTGCCATCCTCGATTCAAGAACCAGCGCGGCCACCGGGAAGGATGAAGGGGTGCTCGGGACGGCTTGGATGCGAGAGGAAACGGAGGGGGACGTTTGGGGAGGAGGCTCGGCGGCGGTGAGAACGTTCGGACTTACCTCGCCGGTGCGGGTGAAGGGATGACGGTGGGCTCGCCGGCGCTTGGCGGGGGGTCGTCAGGAGGTGGAAGTGCTAAAGGAGACGAAGAAAAGCTCAGAGAGGGAGAGAGCTTGGGAGGAACGGAGGGATTTGGGAGTGAGGAGGTGCGGGTAGAAAAGACGGCGGCGGAGGGGAGAGGAGGGGAGGGAAGGTGGGGGCGGCGGCGGAGGGGAGGGGAGGGGAGGTGGGGGCGGCGGCGGAGGGGAGGGGAGGGGAGGGAAGGTGGGGGCGACGGTGGAGGGGAGGGGAGGGGAGGGAAGGTGGGGGCGGCGGCGGAGGGGAGGGGAGGGGAGGGAAGGTGGGGGCGGCGGCGGAGGGGAGGGGAGGGCAGGGAAGGTGGGCGCGGCGGCGGAGGGGAGGGGAGGGGAGGGGAAGGTGGCGGCGGCGGAGGCCTGATCTGGATCTGGATCCAGATCGGCCCCGTGGAGAGAGAACGAGAGAGAGAGAGAGAGGGGGGATTTTTAACGTGCGAGCTGTATAGATAAAAGTAATGGATGTTTTACCAGTGATGAGCACAAAAAAATGCCCGTCACTAATAAATTATTACCAGTAACGAGCACAAAAAAATGCCCATCACTGGTAATTGGGACATACCGGTGACGAGCAACTATAAGAGCCCGTCACTGGTATAGTACATACCAGTGACGAGCGCCCATAAGTGCCCGCCACTGGTAATTGCAAAGTTACCAGTGACGAGCGCAAATTACCGCCCGCCACTAGTAATTCATTACCAGTGATGAGCACGAATTTTTGCCCGTCACTGATAATTTTTTCAGTTAGCAGTGACGATCTTTTTGTGTGCTCGTCACTGGTAAAGTGGCGGCTATAGCCATTTCTGCAGTAGTGAGTGCTCCTGAACAGCGTCGATTCGGAGTAGCGCGGGGACCCTCCTCCAACACATGCATACACGTACACACGACTCAGATTGCACATCTACTACACATGAACACGGACCTATTACGTGTATATAGTGCCACAGCTTAATTTACGTAATACATAAACTCATACGCAAACATAATTAAACATGGAAACACTTAAATAATAAGATTAATTCTAACAGTTTTTGGAGGACATTAAGTGACACCGGCCAAAAGACAAAAGCGAAACGCCTAACACAACAAATTAGCTTACTACTGGAAATTAACTGACTTGGACGAGCTCCACCGTGGGGCTGTTGGGGATCTGAGATACTTGTTCCCTGATGGCACCCTCCACAGCCTCGACGGTGGGTACCGAAGCACCGTTGCAGTTGATGGCCGCACGGACTTGCCTGACGCAATGGAGATGCTGGATGCCGAAATCATAATCACCGGAGTAGCAGCTATCTGTTTTCGAGGCTTTGAATTCAAGCTGAAGCCTCCACTCCTCTAGAGCTGCGGCATAGATCATGGTGTGAACTGCAGCGCCATGGCTGTATTCTCAGATGCGAACCAGAGCATCTTAAGACACTGGAACTCATCGCTGCTGACGCTGAGCTAGCCTTGCTGGGGCAGGAGAATGTCTTGAATCTAACCTGAGAAGGAGTACATTAGGCAAAGCCCCGTGAGAACTGAGGCCTTGTGCAGTTGTGCATCCACCTGATCAATGTTAATATGCAGGTAGACGAGGTTGACGAGAGAGGCCATCTTGTCTGGGACGCGTGGAACGCGGCCGCTGATTTTGAGCACCAATTCCTTGAGGTGATGCGGTGGGCGAGGGACACAAGAATCCAGCACCGGATCAAGGAGCTCAGCAGGATAATCATGAATGGATAAGGACCGAAGCTTGTTAGACTTTGCAACCTTGTCGATGAGAGACACCAATTCCTGTTGCCGGTAGCCACTTCCACTGCCAGGGTCTCAAATTGTATGCCAAGCATTGTCAGCTGCTTCGACTTATTAAGCAGCGTCGCCACAAGCTGGCAACACTTGGCAGAATCAACGGTGATCATTGATATTTCCTGTATGCAGCTACTCTCTACTTCACGTAGCAGCTTCACACCTTGGAAAAGCAGACGGGCCATATTGAAAGTTCAACTGTGTATGGAGGTATTTCACTTATTTCGGTTCTTCTCAAGTCAAAGGTCTCCATGACCGGAGGCGTCACCAGGGTAGTCACCACCCCCGGGGGCGGATGAAATCCTCGCGGTGCCCACCAGAGCCTGCATGTCCGCTCCCCTGGCCAGATGGCTCGGGGTAGGAGAGGAGCAGTGGCTGCTTCGGGGTCCGATCCGGCCGGGATCCCCGCTGTGCCAGCCGGAGCAAGCGAAGGTACCGGCGGCTCGGGCATCAGGAGCCCTTGAAGTTCACCGACGGCCGCTTGCAGATCTGCAACGTGCTGCTCCATCTTGGGCTTCCACTCGTCGAAGCACGCGCGGATGCCGCGCTTCTCTCCTACCTGACCGACGGTGTCTCGCACCCCCGCCATCTGCTCCAGAAGCAGATTGATCTTCTCGATTCGCTGCGACGCACGCCGCTCCTGGACTTGCCTCCGCCGTCTTCGGCCCACCTGAGCCTGGCATCACCTCCTGGACGTTGAATGAAAACCCCGGTATAAAAGCCGTGCGAGCTTCTGCCCTCCTAGGCTATCCACGTCAGTGCCGTGTTCCTGGGCCGCTCGGTTGCTGCCGGGCTAAGTTTTGGCCTGTCTGGCCATGCGTTGGCCTCCCTGTGTGTCCTGTTTGTCAAGTGCCGCGCCTCCGTGTTTGCCGGGTCTCGTTGTGCGGCCGGGAGCGGATCCCATATCATGGGTCCTGTGCATTGTCCACCGGTTGGTGTTGACGTATGCGCGGCGTGTAGTCTCTTACGAGCGCACTTGTTGGACCTGTTGGACCGATTGCGTCTTCGGTTTCTTCATCACCGTGGGTTGCTTTTTCTCTGTCCTTGTCAGCCTCGCCGTGCGGCCGTATGCCCGGCACCATACCGTCATTACTCTGCTTGCATCTTTTGCCTTCAACGGCGCATGTTCTGCCTTCCCATCGTGCTGGGGTTCATGCTGACGTGCGCGGTGTTGTGTGCGGTGTGCCGTCTGCACGCTCCATAATTGTTGCAAGGAATGTTCCTCGAGGGAACGACATGTTGTTCAATTCATAGAGAAGAAAAATAGCCAGACAGATAGGAGTTGCCATGGGTGAATTCGATTTGTTTTGAAGCTATAGATGCTGCACACAAGTAGATTCTTGTTACAATAGCTATTTTTGAAAGGAAATGATAGATTCATGATTGTTAAATATGAGTAGCTTTGATCAATAATAATTATTTTAATAATACGTCGATTATGTGATACAAATTTGTATCGTTGAAAAGTGCTTTTAAATATGAATCCATCGATACTGAGTTTTAATCACATAATACACATTTTGTTGGACTGATTGTTGATCAAAAATAAAATCTTAAAAAACGTGTACGCTTGATATTTCCGAACAGAGGGAGTACTAATGTTATATTTTGGTGGCTAATTAATCTTTCTATTCTCAATGCATCCACGACATTTGATGGTACATTTCGGATTTTAGATACTTGAAAGGAGTACATCAAACGTACACATTGTGATTCTTTGGGACGTGTGGACAACTCAACCTAAGAGATTGTCATATGACAAAAAAAAACCCTCTGGATGTAATAGAGTATTATAGAGATGAGAACAACCTCTTGGTGGAGTGGTGAAGTTATAAGAGTATTATTCTACCACCAGGGTTTAAATCCCGATGCTAACATTTAAACACATATGAGTATGTTTATTAGGAATGACTGGAATTAATGTATACATCCTTGGTATCCGTTAATTTTAGCGTGTAATTAAAGGGTGTACTCAGGTGGCTATGTGCATATGGTGATATATGTGCATGCATATCTCTTTCTTGTAGTCTAATTTTTTATAGAGATGTTCGTGATGGGCAATTGATAGCTGCGCTTGAACTCACATGATCTTGGGACCATATATTTTCTTTGTGCATTGTATAAATTTCATACATGCAAATATTCGAGTACTTTGTTAATATTCGGAATTTTTTGTGGCATTTTTATGACCTATGCAAAAAAAAATGGGAAGGGTTAAAGTGGAATTTTCTGACGCATTTATTTCGAGTGCCCAAGGTGACAAAACAACTACATATGTATACATGGGACTATGCGAATGTAAGGGTGGAAACGGATCGGATAGTGCCCTTCCCACTTCCGTTTCCATATTTTCAAAGCGAATACGGATATGAATATAGATGTTGTCAAATACGAATACAGATCGGATGTTACTCGAATACGAATATGAATCGGATATATACTCAATTCGGTCGGATACGAATATCCTACAGCTTTAATGATAGACTATGTTAAACCACATAACTAGATAAGTACATGAACATGATGATGAGTTAATGACGTATATAAATCGATGACATACGATAGTAATATGTTCTACATGGATAAGTGATAATAAAAATATTTCTCACATAGATAAATAGAGTTTTGCTATGTCTATTGAGCTTAATGGGCTATATAATTGGGTTAAGGAGTTAGAGACTTAGAGAGAGAGAGTTGTTGAATGGGTTAATATAACATTATTCGGAGACGGATATATGTATTTGTTTTATAATGTAGTACCACATCCGCATCCGTATCCAGGAAATAAATTCGGATAATATCCGTATCCGCATCCGTTTTTAATTTGGATACGGATATTGCTTGTCGTTTTAGTGTTTTCTCGAATATGAATATCGGATAATACAGATTATCCGCTGCTAGTTTTCACCCTTATGGGAGTGTATACGTATAGCAACACGCATGCAGATAGAGAATGTAGCGGTTAGGGAGGAAGAAGAAACAAAACAAAAGAGTGAGCGAGCGAAGCCAGGTTAGCAGCAATCGACGGGCATGATTGATCGAACCGCTCCTCCCGGCTCTAGTCCTCGATCACTGACACCACGGGCCCACGCGGCCGCTCGAGGACCGTGGTCCCACGTGTCGGCATGAGGGTGGTAGCCTGCGTCCGAGTCCCAATCCACCCGGTCAGGTTAGTTACGTTATGTTCCCCCCGGTGTGTGTGATCCCGGGGCCACACGCGTGGACAGCTATGTGCTCCAGCTGCCTGCTGACACGTGGTGCTGGCCCCACCGGCTCGGTTTTTTTCCTACGCTATTCGTGACGAAAACGGCTGATTAAAGTGAGAGATAAAAATATGGGTATTGTTGGATGAGCGGGATGGAATCGCTTTTTGGCCCCCTTCTAGAGGGCTTATGGACAGTCTTATAGCCACAGGAAGCCATAAGCCCTCTAGAAGGCAAAGCTTCTAACTAGCTGTGGGGTTAAACCTCCTAAATTCTATGTACATTGTGAAAAGCTGGGTAGAAGGTGCTTCCCGAGTTTATTTAGAGCCCTGTTACCTCTTTGCTCTCAATGTTTAAAAAATTTACCCGCAATTGCCACTAGTATATATAAAAAAATTTCCTTCACAATTTTCTCCACCCCCTTCCCACCTCCCCCGCCTCCTCCCTCCTCCCCCGATTCCCCTCCCCATCCCGCAGCCCCCCTCCCTGCCTAGATCCAACCCGCCCCTCCCCTTCCCCGCTGCCTCCCCTTCCTCCCCGGCGTCTACCTCCGTCTCCCCGCCCGGTGCTCTCCCCCATCGGCACCGCTCTCCCTCGCCTCTACCATCCCCTTGCCGCCGCCGCATCTGCTCCTCCGCCCCACTCGCCTCGCCGCCTCTGCGCGTCCCCGTGCCGTCGCCCTCGGCCCCGCCCCCGCCGCCTCCGACAGCCCCCGGCCTGTCGGACCCCAAAATCCATAACAGAGAGGCTTAAGCATAATCACCCGCTAAGTCGAAACGTCAACCCCGACCTCAACTCCAGGGTGTCAATTCCCAGAGGAGTGGAGTGATATGGCTTCGAATAGCCCGAGACGTCAACCCCAAAGCTTACTCTGGTAAGAGCACCGAGTAGTAGGGTGATATGGTCTCCTCACTCTTTTCCACTGAGCCGGAACGTCAATCCCGAACTCACCCCGGCAAATGAATGCTCGGCTGGAGTAGGATGATATAGTTCCCAAGCTCTCAGCAGAAGAGTCGCTTCACAGGGGTGAATAAACTTAATGACTCTATGATAGGGACTCTGAAATCCTGCCCACCACATGTGCTTCATCAACATACACACACGGCACATGAGCAGGCGAAAACAACTAGCTAACACAGCAGAACTCTACAACAGAACTGGAATATAGCAATTTATTCATGCAAAGGATCCGAAGATCCAAGCTTAATACACAACGGAAGTTAAATAGGGCTAAGAAGCCGAACGGTAGCGCCAAAGTGGCGGCAAAACAAACCGGGCTGCCAAACCCCAGGGGCAGGATCACTGCCTGGGATTTCCAGCGACGAGCCGTTGTGGGTGTCGATCCCTACGTAGAAACTAACCTGGAGGGAAAAGGAGTTTTCTCTGCAGCAAAAACATCAACGATAGCAGGGTGAGTACAAAATTGTACTCAGCAAGACTTACAGTGCGGAAAGTAGTAATAGTTGTGCCAAGTATCAATAAAAGGGGGATTGTGGACTATTTTGCGGAAAGCCAATTTACGTTTAGCAATATTTCGTAAGTAGATGAAAACCGACTACCAGAAGGTTTTTGAAAGGGGATAAGTCCACACTTCGCGATCATTCCTATCTGCAGAACACCACACCTCAGATACCCTGATCCTTCCTCAACCACCCCTGGGAGGAAGCGATCACTAACTCCTCTACAGTGGACAAGTTTTAGAATTTGGTTGTAGTTGTCTAATTCGACGTAGGAAATCACCAAGTTGTCCATAACCGCGGACACGGCTGTTCAAACAGTTTAAACCATGCAGGGGTGTACATCTTTACCTACACGTATCGATCGTCTCCTAGTGCCATCGCGATTTACACACTTTCACGAGGTGTGCTGGCAGAGGGTGATCGAACACGACCTTTACAATGCTTTCGACCTAGGTATGAGCCACCCGTACGGGCTAGTCCATGTACATCTGTCCGACGGCACAGAGACACGGTCCCATACGTTGTGAATCGAGGTACATCCCCGGTAAACCTACCGTGTGCCCACCCCACCGTATGCCTTTTTAACCCCAAAGAAAACGGCAAACGATTGCAGCTCATACACTAAGTCTAGGCAAATTATTCAGTCGGGGGTGGCCCCATAATCCACCCGTGTAGAAGTACGCAAATCTTGGGTCAATGTACGTCGGGAACCGGTCCTTGCGGGAAAACGAGACAAACCACCGTGCTCCCAGCCACGGCCTCTCGTCTAGCCCAGATAAGATTAAGCAAGTTTATTAAGCAATCCCGGTGAACACCCACCTACCAAGTAACCCATCCAATGGTGTGAGAACATCTGCCATCCCAGGAATTACGACTTCTATAAGTCTAAGCATGTCTAAGCAAGTATAACATAGTAAGCAATAGCAGGTTACGCACTAAGCTACTCTAGCTAGGTTAGGATGGTAGTGGAACTGATTGAGCGACAAAGTAAGTTTTGTGCAAGGAATAGAGGTAATACTAACGAGAAAGTAATATTTGAACGCATGCAATATTGCATTTGAAAACAACTAATACTTTGCAAATAGTAGGAGTTTTGCAATGTGACCAAAGGGGCTGCTTGCCTGGTTGCAGAGCAACTAAACCCTGCTCGTGACCGAGGTTACTGCTCTGTGGATCTTCCGACTCTAACGGGATGAAACAAACAGACCGGAAAAGAAAGGCACAATCATAAACATCAAAATGTCAAACATCAATACAAGATGTAATGCATGCCATGGTGTAGAGGATGCAGAAAGAAAACTAATGCAAGTGGGATCAATTTAATCGGAGTTCGGACGCATAAAATATCGCGATCCGAAAATACTCCGGCTAATCGGAAAACCCTAATTTGAGTTTTTAGTCAATTTCATTTCTCGTAGAATGCAAACATGCATGAAAATGACATATTTGAATAGATTTCATTTTTCTGAACATTTTGATATATTATTTGCACTTTTCTGATTTAAAATGGATTTTCTATGAATTTTCTAAGGTTTAAGCAATTTTTAAACCTTTGTTGTATTTTTCTCAGTAAAAATAATATTTAATTTAATTTAAATGCAATAGAGGCTGACATGTGGGCCCATTGGTCAATTTTGACCAAAATTGACTTGGGTCAATGACAGGTGGGGCCCACTGTCATTGAGTTTATAATTTCTTTAATCTTTTCTTTTTATTCCTTACCATTGGGGCCCACATGTAATAGGGATACGGTTAAATCAAACAGATCAGTGTATTAAATGGTATATTCATGATGCTGATTAGTATTAGTTAACCGATGATTAAACATTAATGATGTCCGAATCCCCTTAATTATCTGACGGTTGCATTAATTGATGATGATTAACATTAATGGTGGTGATTAATTAGTCGAAACAGAATTGATTGCCGTTAATTACACTCAATTATCCCGGTTAGCATTAATTATGTCTGGAACACATCAATTAGCCGATGGTTGCACTTAATTAACCCTAATTAGCTATTAATGAGTGGCTTAATAGTGCTTTAAGGCACTGAGCCGGTCGGCAACCGGCCGTTTAGCTCGGGCGTGTCCGGTGCGGTGGCCACCGGCGGTGGAGCGGCCGGGGAAAGGAGGCCAAGGCGGAGGACTAGCGGCGGCGGCGGCTTACCAGTGCTCGGCGAAGCGTGAGGCGGCGACGGGGAGCGGCACCGGGGCGAGCGGAAGGGTGGCCGGGGAAGCTCCGGAGGTGACGAAGGAGCTTGGCTCCGGGGCGAGCTCCGGGGAGGGTGACCGGGCGGGAGAGAGGGCGGAGCAAGGGGGCGGGGGGGCTCGGCGGTGAGGTAGCTCGGGGGAGCGGCGCCGGGCACGGGATGGGGAACTGCGGCACGGTGGCTTCGGGCGGAGCTCGGTTGGCGGGGTCGGGCGAGGCGGCGATGGAGCTAGGCAGCGGCGGGGGATCTAGTTCGGGGCGGAGGGGCGGCGGATGGAGAAAAGCGGAGGGGCTCCGGGGATCCTTGGGGTGGAGAGCTTGGGCAGTAGCGGAGGGCACAAGTGGCGGTGAGAGGCGAACGGGGCCTTCGGTCCCGGGAGATAAGGGAAGGAGGAGGGGCCCTGCTGCCCAAGCAGGAGGTGGCGCGGGGAAGAAAGGGAGGGCTGCCACGGGGGCTTGGGGCACAGCGGCCGAAGCTGCTGGTGGCCAGGGGGGGGTAGACGGGGGAGAGAGAGAGGATGGCGGCACCTTAGCGGAGAAGAAAAGGGGGCGGGCAGTGGACGGGCTAGGCGGGCCAGTGGGGAGGTGAGGATGACGGGTCGGGTAAGGCCCATGCGGGGAAAAGGTGAAAAAAGAGTGGGCCGAAAAGAGGAGGCCTGCCCGAGGGGTTAGGTTTTCTAATTTCCCTTTTCTTTTCTTTTCTGTTTTGAATTCTTTTGTTCCCTTTTTGGAGTTTTTATTTGACCCTTTTGCAAACTTGCTTCACGATTCAGATCAGGAGTACTTTTAGACATAAACTAGTATTGATCGACAGGTATATATATATATATACATGTACTTTGCACATAACTCAAAATAATTCCGAGCCCTTTTAGCTTGAGCGGTTCAAACTGAACTTGAGATTTAATTTTTAAATCTTTAGAAAGAATTAGGGTTGCTCTTAGTATTTCAAAATTTTTAAAATTCTCCTCATTCTTAGGCTAATGCACAAACCAAGATGCACGCTAATCTAAGCCAAGAAATGGGGATGTTACATGGCCCCGGCCCCGCCCCCCTCCGACAGCCCCCGACCTCGCCCCCCGCGGTCCCGTCGCCCCCGGCCCCGCCCTCGCCGCTCGTCGCCCCCGCCCCCTCCCCCACCGCCCCGCCAACCCATCGCCTCCGCACTCCCTGCCCCCGCCGCCCCGTCGCCTGCAACAGCTCCCGGCCCGCCGCTCTCCCCCCGGCCCGCCGCCTCCGCCGCGCCGTCGCCTCCGACGGCCCTCGGCCCTCCGCTCTCTCTTCCACGCCGCGAGGGCTCCCGAGCTTGCCGCCGCCATCCCCTTGCTGCAGGTGCTGCTACTTCTGGGGACCCAGGCTTCTTCGCTGGACCAAGTTTCAGAAGGTAGTTCAAGAAATTAGCACAACACAGATGAATGAAGTATGCACTGAAATTAACACTCTGATTTGAACTGATGTGCAGTTGTATACTTGTTTGTGTGAAATAGATGAATGTAGATATGGATAATTGAACTTTGAATATACTTATAAACTTTGAGTAGCTTGCAATCATGTGTTACCTACTCCTGCTATGTTGCTTCTTGTACATGCGGTGCTATTAATTGAGTTAAATACACTGTTGTTTATAACTAGAGAAGTACATGAAACGGCTCGACTGTTCAATGGATCAACGTTTTTTTTGGTTTAATTGTGTTTCACCATATGTGCATATGTTCACTGGATCGGCATTTTTTTCGTTTTGGTTCATGTGTTCGAGTGTACTTCCAAATACACTGATGAGAGTATCCATCTTCTTGATAAGGGAGTGTTCACGTTCTTGATGAGAAATATTGTGTTCTTGATGAGAGAAAGCGCTCATCTTCTTGATCGGAGATTGTGCGTGTTCTTGATTTGAGAGTTTCCACTTTTATGATCTGAATCATGGATGAGAACCTTCTCAAAAAGAAAAGAAGTCATGGATGGGAACATTTTGATTCTTGAACTCAGTTCATATTGTTGATGTAAAATGTTTTTTTTTCGTTCTTGAATTTGGTTGTTGGATAGACCAAATGAATCAAATACATTTGGTGTGATTCTAATCGCCCGCTAGAACTGTACAGTGATAATGGCAAAAATCATGGTTCTCTGTAGAATCAAATATCATGGTTCTCTGTATTGCTTTTATTGGTTAAGCAACAGATCACTTACAGCTCAAAAGGATTGCTATTTGTGTTTTATAACATTTGTATATCAAATATTAACGTACAAGTGAAGGGGAAGTGAATAAAATCTAGCATTTGTATGTAACCTCAGAGCATACCTCATTTATGTACAAAGAAAAAAAAACATGTCATCCAAATTGTATAGAAAACATGAATTTGACAAGAATTATCATCCAAATAGCAAACAAATAAGTTTAGGGGTATTATAGACTTTTTACATTCATAACAGCTCATAAGCTCAAATGTCAGAAGCCATCTAGAAGGTGAAGGTGGGGCTTCTCAAGCTTCTCCACACCGCAGCTTCTCTACACCGCAGCTTCTCTACACCATTAAGCTTAAGCCGGCTTATGCACAAGCCGAAGCCGTCTAGAAGGGGGCCTTTATTATTTCGGTTAGTGTGTGTGGGCCCAAGCATGTCTGCACGTGCGAAATACTATTTCTTAGCCACCACATGACATGCGTAGCTCTCGTCCAAGGAGAAGGTTATGTGCAAGCCATTTCATCGTCGGTGAAATTTCTGGTGGATAACTGCCAGCTGGTCAAGTTCACCGTTCTTTGCTAATTTGTGATAAGTCGCACTATTTCTCCTTATCTTTCTCTATGTACATCTGGATGCATTTTCTTACGAAGTAGCTAGTATTTCATCTCTTCAATTTTACTATTTTACAAGCATTGCAATCGTGTGACACGTGGTATTTGTTGAATACTTAGAGCAGCGGAAGCTTAGGGATCTCTAACCTTAGCACTAGAACACCCACTTTAGTGATGAGTTGACCACATCTTAGATTACCTGTGATGGAGTTAGCCATCGGAGACGATGCGATGTCCCGCGCCTGCTTGGGGCAGGCGTGATGCAGGCTTGACGAAGAAGGATCGGGTCGTAGACGTAGCAGAGGGTACCGGCGTCCTTCGGGTCGCTACCGGCACTGTCCGTACACCGGTGGCAGCGGCGTCGGTCTTCCTGTGACTAACAGCGTTCCTTAGATCGGATTAGGGTTTAGGGATGTCGGGGGTGAGCTTGGCCTTACGGGAACGTTGGTCACGTGAGGTGCCGGCTCCCCCCTTTAAGTATGGCACTGTTGTAACAGGGGACCGAAACCATGAGTTAGTTTCGGTGCCCCCGATCAGGGCGCGGCAGTTGGGTCGTGGCCCCTTATCCTCTCGGACTAGCCGAGATCAATTCCAACATTCTCCCCTTTGATCGAAAGGCTAAGTCTATTCTCAATAAAATAACATACCAAAATAATGTGTTACAATAGCCAATGAGATGCCATCGAACCTCAGTATTTATGGTATATCACTTTATCTCGATATAGAATAAAAACACGTTATACTTAACGGGAGATGGTTTATTTATCGGTTCCTTATTCCAGGATCAAAGGCTTTCCAGTAAACCCATGCCGGCAACATGATTACGAAAAGTACTGGGCGGTAAGCCTTTAGTAAGCGGATCCGCAAGCATATACTCAGTTCTAATATGTTGAACGTTAATAATTTGATCCTGGATTCTATCTTTCACAACATGATACTTAATGTCAATGTGTTTGGCAGCACCACTTGACTTGTTGTTACTCGCATAGAAAACTGCGGGTTCATTATCGCAGTACAAGGTTAGTGGTTTAGAGATGCTGTCTACCACTCTAAGTCTGGGTATAAAATTTTTAAGCCATACAGCCTGCCCCGTAGCCTCATAACATGCCACAAACTCAGCTTGCATCATTGATGATGCCGTTAATGTTTGCTTAGAACTTTTCCATGAAATGGCTCCTCCTGCAAGGGTGAATATATAA
>JAGXJF010002348.1:0-371542 GCA_019208055.1 Stipa capillata | reverse complement strand
ACATATGTATTGCTGTCCCATCTGGTCTCTTCATCCCTGTTATACTTGCTGGGCTACATATGGACGCATAGTGGGGACACTTCTTGGCCCCATGTTCTGACCTTGATCCTGGCCTCTTTGCACTGCTTGGTGCAGCATCTTTCCTTGGTGGAACAATGGAATGACTGTCTCAGTCTGCGTGATCCTTCTGGAGCTCACTAATGAACTCCATATGCTCCCTTTGGTCATGCTTGTCCTTCTGATATCAAAGACCATAGCTGATTGCTTCAACAAAGGGGTCTATGATCAGATTGTAGTGATGAAAGGTTTGCCATTCATGGAAGCTCATGCTGAACCATACATGAGGCAGTTGGTTGCCGGTGATGTTGTGTCTGGGCCACTGATCTCCTTTTCAGGTGTTGAGAATGTGGGCAACATTGTTCAAGCGTTAAGGATCACTGCCACAACGGATTCCCAGTGTTGATGAGCCACCCCTATCAGAAGCTCCAGAGCTGGTTGGGCTGGTGCTTAGGTCACATCTGTTGGTTCTGCTGAAAGGCAAGACCTTCATGAAGGAGAAGGTGAAAACAAGTGGTAGCTTCGTGCTGCAAAGATTTGGTGCATTTGACTTCGCCAAGCCTGGTTCTGGGAAAGGCATGAAAATTGAGGACCTGGATTTCACTGATGAAGAAATGGAGATGTATGTTGATCTCCATCCGATTACAAATACCTCACCCTACACAGTGGTTGAAACAATGTCACTTGCAAAAGCTGCAGTCCTTTTCAGGGCACTAGGACTAAGACACCTACTGGTTCTGCCGAAGACCACAGGGGTGAGACCTCTCTATCTCCACATCCATACCCCAGATCCTAATATTGTATTGCATATACTTTGTTTTGCATGATACGAAGTTCATAATGCAGCTGGTTTGCTATACTTAATGAACAAATATACACATCAATAACATGTTTCCTTCTTGTAACAAATATACACATCAATAACATGTTTCCTTCTTGTTTTAATGCAGAGACCTCCCATTGTTGGGATTCTCACAAGGCACGATCTCATGCCGGAGCACATTCATGCGCTGTTCCCAAATCTGGGGAAGTCACATTGAGGGGCAAAACGAGAGCACTCAGCAGATCCTACATTTTTTCTCTTTTTATTTCTTATCGAGGTCCTTGAATCATTGAAATAATCTGATATTTATTGTAAAGAGCTGATTCCCCGATCAGCAATTGAGTGGATTTTTTTGGGGCAGTTGATGCTCTTGTGTAGTAACAGACAATACTCTGGCAGTATACTATATGTTTTGTCTTTTCCTCATCTGTACCTTGCTGTGTGGCTCCGGTTCGGAATGACGGATTTTCGAACCATCTAAACCCATGGATCTATGACGAGGTGGCCTCGTTAGAGGCGGGCTGCAGAGGCGGCTACAGATTTTGAGTAGTCTATCAGAAGACATCTCACATGGTTCTATTTGACAATCATTATTGATCTCTTTGATATCACAGATAGTTCTCAAATAGAATCATTTGAAATGTCTTTTTGACGGGCCAAAAATAATATGTTCTAATAGCTCCAATTTTGAACCTCTGGAAAAACCAAAATTTCCGGTTTTTGGGTCTGAACTTCCGAACTAAGAAAATCAAAACTCCTAAAATTGGCAAAAACAGTAGACTGTCGTTCGGAAAAACACTCGGAGATTTTGATCTACTTTATGGACTTCAGTGAAATTTTGCATAGTGCTAGAAGCGGAGCTATTCCAATTGGAATAATGCTAAGAGAAAACACCGATTTATTATCAGCTGTTCCAAAAGCAAATAAGTCGCAATTCTTGGGAAAAAAAGGTGCTTGTGAGAAATCTTGATGTAAGATTAATATGAGAGCAGCTTATTTGTCGTAGCAACTATAACAGCCAATTAAATAAAAAAAAATTCCCGCGCCCGCCCCGCTCCCCGCCTGCCACGCGGCGCGGCCCCGTTCGCCGCCCGCTCGCCTCCCGCCTCGCCCGCGTGCCACGCGGCCGGGCCGCTCCCCACGTGCCACGTGGCCGGGCCGCTCCCCGCGCGCCACGTGGCGCCCGGCCGTCCGCCTCCCGCCCCGGGGCCCCCGGTCGCCCGCGCCTCCTCACCCGCCACGGCGCCGGCGCCCATGCCGCCGCCGCGCCTACCCCGTCGCCCCGGCCTCCCTCCTCTCTTGGCCCCTCCTCTCTCCCCCTCCCCATTTCCCCACCTCACTCACCGCTCTCCCCGCTCGCCGCCGCCGCCGTCTTCCCCGACTCCGGCGCCGCCTCCCGCCGTCTTCCTCCTCCCCGAGCCAGCGCCGCCGTCGCCTTTGCCCTCGCCTCCGGCCACGCCCCGCCGGCTCACCTCCCCGCCGGCGCCGCTACTTCACCCGTCGTCGCCGCCGTCGTGCCCTCGCCGCTGGCTCGCCTTCCCCTGCCGCCAAAACTGCCGACGAGGGAGTGGAGCCTCAGCAACCCGAACTTCAGGAGTCCGAGGAATTTCCCAGTCCATGCAAGCAGAGCTTGCGGCATTGCCATGCTACTTTTGTCGTTGTCATTCCATTATCGTACATTCTGCTAAAACTTACTTTCTAGTTCAACGTGTTGTGATGCTATGATCCTAATAGGATTTAACCTGATGATTAATGAACTTGAACCCTAATAAGTGAGATGAGAGGCGTGGGAGCATGATCGTGGGATGGGTTGTAACAACGGTGTGGCTGCTCGAGCCCGAAATCGAGATTGGCAGCTCGAGCCCGAATTCGAGCCATCGGATGTTACAGCGGCGATCCTGACGGGATGCTTCCTGATAAGCCGTTAGATAGTTGGTTGTGAGGGAACCACGGATGTCCTTTGGTTGGTTCCCGCTCGCTGAGGACTAGCTATCCTTATGTGATGGACCATTAGAGTCTTCGTGGAGATATCCCATGAGAGGATTCATGGGTTAACGAGCAACCAATGTCTCTTTAATGAAAAAATTAAACTGCATGATGTTGATTTACTCAGTCTTCTCATGAGTTCCTGTTAATGATATGATGTTGATCTATTCGATCATTGTATGAGTTTCTGTTGAAAATATGATATGATATGTGGATCCTGCTATGAATTAGAGGATGTTCACTAGGTTATGTCCTGTTATGGATTCTTTTTAATTGAAGATGTTCACTAGCATGATAGGACTGATGTTCTTATTATGATTAATGCCATGTTAACTCCATGTCCAAGCACTACTAAGACTTGCGAGTACGTTGTACTCATTGGTAGTTGTTATTGCATGATTAGGAACAGGTGAACCCTCCCTCGGCGATTATTTCCCGGATGACGCTTGATTTGGTTGCCTCTTTAGCTTTTCGAACCTGTGGACTAATGTAGGGTACTTTGGGTTCTTTTGGAGATACTAGCTTGTATCTCAGGGTAACTGCATGTTTCCGCTGTTTATCTTTCGTACTTAAGGCCTTCGAGCCAGTTGTGTGTAAGTTAAGTATTTGCCCAAAAGTAAGGGATGTGAACTATTATCTGGTAATCCTCCCTGTAGAGTTCGTGTGATGGTATTCAGAGTTGGTTACCACGTCTCTTTGTGCACAGTGCGTGTATGGTTGAAGTGTGCGAAGGGACGGTAGTGAGTTGATACGAATCTTCTATGCGAGGTTCGTGATTGCGAGTCGAGTGACCCGCCAGCTGTGATGTGACTGCCGGCTGGGCAGGGTGTGGACGTCAGTGTCGGGCCTTCGGGTGACCCACCAATCTGTGCTACGGCCGATTGGGTTAGGGTGTGGACACAAACGTCGGGCTCACCTCGTGATTGCGAATCGAGTGACCCGCCAGCTATAGCTGGGCAGGGTGTGGACGTCAGTGTCGGGCCTTCGGATGACCATCAATCCGTGCTACGGCCGATTGGGTTAGGGTGTGGACACAAACGTCGGGCTCATCTCGCAGGAAGTCGAGTATTAACCCGCTACAGGGTTTCAGAACTATATCTGGCTCATTGAATGATGTCCGTTTCTGGCCGGCTGTTCCAGCAATTTGTATGCAGTGCTGGTCGGTGTCGGACCCTTAACGGCGTATGCACGCGAGGTAACGTGTATTCACCTTAAGCGGTTGCTCGGTCTTTGACGGTGTGTCGTTCGTGAGTCAGGTACTGTTCCGGGTCCCAACAGCAACCTATTACAAGCCCAAACACAAGTTTAAAACCTCTCAAGACCTAAAATCGAAAACCCACAACTTGGCCTTTTCTCCAATACAAATTTGAATTTAGAGATGGGGATGAGAGATTCTTTGGGTATGCTAGGGCGGGATCAGTTTATAGATGTTTTTCTCATCATTTACTTGCCATACACAAGAGGAATCAAGAGAGAGGAAAAGAAAACAAAAATCAAAGGAACTTGAGAAAGGAGAAAACTCAAGAACACATAGTGATTTGGAGAAATCTTTTTGTATTAAGTTTTTTGGGGTTTACAAGTGATGAGGACATCCCTAACATCGATACAACCTTAGTAAAGGGTCCTGTAACACGAGCTCGAGCACGCCAACTTAATTGTCAGGTAAATTCGTTTCTTGGAGCTCCGTCATTTTATATGAACTCCATGATGCTGCCTAAAGGAGATGATGTTATGTTACTCAGGAACATGGGCTCAAGTGAGGAGAAGGATGGCAGTGCTACAAGGATGGAGTCACCGTGAGGGACGACTTATACTTAGTAGATGGTGTTGCGTCACCTCTTCTTGGGCCCAAGGGTCTTGTAAGCCATAGGGGCCCCCCATGTCACCCCCTTTAGGGTTTGGTACTGTTCACGTGTACTGTTCACGCGCGTGAACAGTACCCCTTCCCCATTTCTTCTCTCTTTAAATAGTAGCCGCCACCCCTAGGATTAATCGGGTTTCATTGAATTGTTTAGCTACTGCTACAATGTTGCATCTACAAGTCGTGTAGGACTACCGCCTTGTTCAGATCTCCAGTGGAATCCCACACTTTGTTCTTTTAGCTCTTGTGCCAATTTTATACTCGCAATTTCAGATTGCAATCTTAGTTCTTGCTGGTTCTTCGGTTGCTTGCAGGAACTCGAACTTCGTTGTTCAGGTTGATCGCGCCTACGGCAAGGTCAATAACCATCGGAGGTTGGTTTAGCGATTGCTAAGGCGTATCGTCACGTACGGTATAGTCGGATCGTCAAGGTCAAACTCCACCAAATCGATAGTTACATTCGTCTCATCGAAAGATCGGGCCACCGTTACATCAACAAGCCTCTCATGATTAGGCCAAAACTCTTTGAGCAACTCTCACAAAGGATTATCAAAAGGGTTAGAGTTTAAACGACCCACCATCTCCTATTTACAGTGGAAGGGGCGTACCCCTCTCCACTTGAGTCTTAAAGCCCACTTAAGAGCATATGTTGCTTAGCACGTATCCCAAAGCATCTAAACCTCCTATCCACACTCAATCCTTTCTACCACCACAAGCCTAGCTAAACACATCCTTGGCCGCCGCTGCGATTTCTTCGGTTTTGCTTTGGTGGTTTTCGCACTTTTACCAAAGTGTCCTCGCACCAACTTGGTCGTAACATCTTGTCTCCATCCTTTGCCTCGTCCGCTAAACAATCGTCTCGAGCCGCGCGATGTCGTCACCATCACCTTGATCGCATCTCCGCTCTCCAAGCGCCATGCCGATCCTCGTGACCGGATCACCGTTGCACTCATCAACCCTGCACACTAGTAGACAAGCAAACCGGTTGCAAGCACAAGTTTTCCACTTGACCCAAATTAATTAAGAAAAACGGCTCCATCAATTTTCCCGAGACAAATTGACAAAACTCTAATTCATCGAAAAACACGTGGCCAAAAACTTTTCCATATCGGAACATCAGGTTCTTGGACCGGAACTTTCGGTTTTTCCAGAGCACCAAAAACTCAGTCGACATCGGATCTTCCGAAATACATCGGAAGTTCCGCTAATAAAACCGGAACCTACGGCTTTTCTAGGGCGCTAAAAACATCACCGACTTCAGACCTTCTGAACCACATCGGATGTTCCGACCAGAATACCGGAACATCCAATATACAAATTTCAACAAATGAACATTGAATTTCTGCAACCTAAAATTTAATTTCAACAACACACTCTATAGTAAAATATTCATCATCTGAAATCTAAGGAAACAGTACAATTCTCCTTAAGTTCTACAAAGACTATACTAAAAAGATTGTGATACGCTACTTTGTAATAGTGTCAATGTTTCCCGTACACTTTGTTGGTATTAACATGTTAATATCTGAAAAAGAAAATGCAGATAATACTCTGAATCTGACTCTTATTCGTGAAGGAAATGCAGTTGCTTGCAAACAAACTGGCTGTCCAGATGTCACTGGAGAGAGAACTTATTTGTTGCTGTCACATGCCGGTGTTCGTTCTTCCACAGTGACCTCGGTGGCACCTACTGCTGACCTAACCAACAAAAGTCCATGGGTCCACATGCCAGTGGCAGGGCACCGTCAGACATGAACAGAAAGGGGAACAGTGACAGGCAAGGCACCATGATGCTGCCCCTATAGATTCCAGCATGTGGTCACTGCTTGCTACTAGTTGCTACTGTCTGTGCGATAGCCTTTTCTTTTATCTGTGTGAGGCATGCATGCGGATTGCCAAGAACTTTTTGCGCATAACTCCTCATCAACTTTGGCACTACTAAATTAGATTTTGTGTCTGTAGAAACCTTTTGGGCTTTGGCTGGTTTGTTCTCTGCCTTTGTGTCAGTTGCAAGGGTTGTTGGTTGCATTGCAGGGATTCTACGTAGCCATGTGTACAGACACAGTGTGCTTTGGGGTAGAAAAAGAGAAGGTCTTTGTGTATGATATGGGAGGCATGCACCATTGCTTTGACCTTGCCTTGCAAGCAAGGCGGACAAGCAAAAGATCCTTGCATGTTCTTGTCCGTCCTGGTCTTCTTGGAGCTAACTCTTTTCCTTTGTCATTCTCGTAGTAGCAAAGCTAGCTACAAACTTTTCTGGCTTCGCGTAGCTGATATATATACCCGTAGGGGCATCGTCGTGCTGCGGTGACTTGTCGGATCGATTTATGCAACATACATTCATGAAAACTGGACAACTCTCTTTTTAACTTGGAGACATGTGTCGCCTGCGCCGTTCCTTTGGGATGCCTCGTCCCCGTCCTTGTGTTTGCACCGGAGGTACCGGGCAGATGGTAGAAGGATTTGCGGTCCTTGTGAAAACCGTGGGCGATCAAATCAGGAGAGATCCGGGAGCGATCTTGGCTACAGCCTGGCTAAGCCTACGAATGCGCCAGGCGCGGCACGGTCCCCTCATGGAGCCGGCCGGGGCTGGCCTCTCGATCTCTCTGCCCGTGAACGTACGCTTCTTCCTCGCGCGCGCTCCAGCATCCGGTCCAAACAGCGCCGCGCGCGGACGTCCTCGCGCTCGGCGAGCTACAACCCGCTCAATTTATGAGCGCGCGCTCGGCCAGCCGGCTCGCCACTGCGAGTGAGTGAGCCGTCGTTTTCCGGCACAGTGAAACGGTTGCCGTGTAGTCAATCCGGCGAGCTACTACCGGGCGAGGTTCCGAGCCGTCCGTGACGGAACACCGGCCGTCATGGCGGCACGCGCCTTTTGCCGTTGGACCAGTTGGTCAATGGTAAGCGTTAGTACGTACAGCACGTAAGTAAAGGAAGAACAGTCAGAGTAGCATTAATTGCAGGGTTCGATTCAGATAGTCCGCTAGAATTGGGTCGTTAATCTGATTTTACAGTAGAGCTTGTGTTTCGTCATTGATCAGGGACAGGTTAATCAACTAGCTTGATAGTGGTCTCGAACATATATATATTTCTAAATAATAGAATACGAATTTTCCGCAACTTATTGCGTATGCATCTCGTATTGAGTTGAGTCACTCAAAACTTCCCAATTTTTGTGACAAAACTCGGATGGGCAGCGCGGTGGACCTCCCGGCCGGCGGCGGCGGACGGAGAGGATCGGTGAGGGAGGCGTCGTTGCTGGAGCTCAGGGGAGGCGCTCGTCGGCGGCTGGAGGTCGAGAGGTTCGGGGAGGGGAGGAGAGAAAATTGGAGAGGTTTTTTCTTATATATGCGGTGGCAGTTTTCCGTAAATATCACAAAGTTTGAGGGTAATCACCTAATGGTAGAGATTGCTGGATTGCCTGGCGATCATGAAGGCTCGTGGTGCAAATTGCACAAGTGCTCGTGGCAAGCCCATTTGAGCTTTTTGCTGTTTGTTTGCTCAAGCCTAAACAATGTGTATCGTGTACATCGTAGTACTATGGGCCTGTTTGGTTGAGCTGTGGCTGTTGACAAAACTGCTGTTGACTGGCTGTCTGGAAAAGCTGCTGTGGCTGTGGGAAAGTGAATATATAGCTTTTGGTTGATCCAAACAATCTACAATATTTTAGAAAATAAGCACTGAAACTTCGACACATTGCAAAAAGCTGACGGAATGTAGCTTTTTCAAACAGCTAAGTTTGCACTGCAAAGCCCACAGCTACCGTTGGCAAAAGCTGCTGAAAAGCTGGCCGTTTGGTTGGGCTACAGCTTTTTCCAGTGAAAAACTGCTGAAAAGCCCAACCAAACACCCCCTATGTCTCATGGTCGTTTGTTCCTTGACAAAGTACTCGTATCGTATTGTCTTGGGTGTTTACATCGGCACAGATGTACTAGAACTCTTAACTTTTTTTGTAGCACTATATAAACAGCTCCCTAAAAAAATAACTACATAAACTAAGTTTAAAAAAAACCATATTACAGAAACATTTCAATGACATCTGTTAAACCCATTTGTGCGTATCAGTGGTAATAGTTACTCTTTTTGCAATAACAATACTAATTTTAGACCTTGTTTGGAACAAAGGATAAACAAAGAAATTTTGAAGATTGAATTCCTATAGGAAAATTCCTATGGTACCATTTGAAATTCCTATGGAATGGGCTATTTCATACAAATTTTGAAGGAAAACAAACATGAGGGCTTGCCTCATGTTTTCTTTCCTTTGTGTCTACATTTTTTATGTGGCATCCAAACGACACTTTTGATGTTTTCCTGTGTTTTTAGTTCTTATAGGGATTTAGGGTCTATAACACCACAAGACCTGTGTTTTTTAGGTTCCTACATTTTGAGTTCCTATATTCCAAACAGGGCCTTAGAGTAGACTCCCATTCTTTCTACTCTTGGCATCCCTTTATCTTTGAAGGCTTTTATCTCCATATTTTCATTCAAGTATTTTGTTACGGTTGCGGTCCATTGCTATCCAGTAGTAAGAACCGCCGTCATGTCAACATGCACATGCAGTACTCGACTAGAAGCCTTCATGATCGCCAGACAATCTAGCAAACGATCATGGCTAAACGATATACTTCCTCAATTTTAAAATATATGTCTTTAGAAAGTGTGCAATTAAATTTTTTTTATCTTTCACCACTAATTAAGTAAAAATGATTGAGGTTCGTTAGATGCAAATAGCATTATTAGATTTATCATTAAAAACCGTTTTATAATATTGTACGTACATACTCATCCCAAAGATAATTATAAATATTGTATATTAGATATTATGCAAAGCCAAGAATTCTATCGTAGTAAATAATAATAGAAAATAGCTGCCACTTATAGATTACACATGCACGGACCAGATCCCAAACCAGAAGAACAAACAAAAGCTAATATAGCAGCTAGTCTCACACTACCCTATCCCGGTCACGATATATTCCGCCCGGACGCGGACGGATCCGGCGACTCAGACCCGCCAACCTCCGCTTCCGTGCCCTTGTCTGCCCTCCCCGTACGTCTGGTCAAATCCTCGGGTTACGCTGCGTGCCGCGGCGGACGAGAGATACGGCGCCGGGGCCGGAGATGGCAGTGACCGACGTAATAAATCGGCCTCCTTTCGGCGCTTGAATGCGAGGAGGGTCGTGGAGGGGAGATCGATTCGATCGGTTTCGGTGGGCCGCCGGGGGTCCGTCCGTCCGGGACGATCGCACGGCGGGGTGCGCCGTACGCGCGCGGCTTGAATTCGGTGGGTGAAGGAGCCCCCGACCCCGAGTCCGTCGCTGCCCGTGCCGTGCCGTGCCGTAAGCGCGCGGTCAGTGCTGCTGCGGACGCTTGCGGTGAAACCCATGCGGCGGTCCGGTCTCGGTCGCTGGTCAAGCGCCGGGATGCGCGGGATTTCGGATCCCAAGCGCCGTGGAGAAGCGAAGGACGTTTCTCGCGCACACGTACGGGCCACCCGCACGGTTGTAACTTTGTGAATAAGCACTAGCTCGCAGCAAATAGGAGACGGACGATGATGCGGTTCTGATTTCTCAAGGCTTATCACTTTATTGATATGGTTCTAGTGTGCCTAAGGACAGCCTCAATGCCATGGGCGGACCCAGCGAGTGGCACGGGTGGGGCTCGGTCCACCCTAAGAAAAATCTCATATATCAAATTTTAAAAGGAGAAAAGCTCATTTAAAATATGTAATCTTTGCTCTGTGCATATAATCATAATCCTTCTCATAGTTTAGGTGGTTATGATACTTCGCTCTCACTTGAGAGTACCCGGGTTCAAATCCTAGCAATGGAATATCTTCTTTTGTTCGAGACTATATTTTTAGTTGGCTATCTTCTTTTGTTCGAGAATAGATTTTTCCTACAATAAAATGATTATATACGATGACTAAAAAAGAGATCTGAGTTCAGATGTGCAATTGCATCCAGTAATTAGTAAATATTTTTTACATTATTTTATTGATCATTCAGAGTTTGTGTCGAGCTTATTGGTGTTGGATTACTAAAGTTTTGCTTTTATTTATGTAGTCTTGTCCACATCGATAGATATGTCAAATTGGAAAATTATTTACTTTCTGCTTCATTTTATAACAGTGAAAAGTTGAACACAGATAATACTTTTAACTTGCTAATATGATCAGTGATCAGTGCTATAGGATAATTAACATGTTATATTATTGACGTACCTACTAGCATCAGTGAATCATTATCTATTTTGGTCTCTTGCAGGTATCAAACTTCCTTATTAGTCTATACTTCTTGAGTGCCGTTAGCAAGTTTGGAATTAGCATGTGTACTTTGGATTTGCATCTGCGTGTGCTATTGTGGCTCTTTACATAGCTAGAAATTTCTCTACAAATTGATTACATATTATGTTTTTGGTAAATTGTATACTTATATGTTGGTATGTCATATTTATAGTATCAAATTTTTTTATATAAAGTTGGCCCACTCTTACTTAAAATCCTGGGTCCACTACTAGTCAATGCTCAATCTCAGCCCTTTTTTAATTCATGCCACTTAGATAAAAAGTTTATGTGACGAGATAATTATGGAAGAGAGGGAGGGAAGCTGTCTCTTGATCTAGATATAGCTCTTAACGGTGTAACCAATGTAAATTAATTCTTCAGCGATCCCATGTGGCTAACATCTACATCTATACCACTATGTATTAAAGCTATGCCACAAATAGTCTATAAGGTTAAAATAATAGTATTGATCATAAAATATAATAAATGAAAACTTTTAAAAGATAATACTAAGATACAAATAATTAAAAAGTTATATCTAAATAGTTATTTAATGCAATAAGAGATAACTTAAGATACAATGCATTAGGAGTGCCCTAATTAGATGGTCTTCACCTATATTTGTAGGCTCCTATGTCCTTCAATTCGCATAAGGAATATAAGACTAAAATAAGCTAAAATTAATAATAGGGCCGCCTGAGATTTAGAAGCTTAATAGGCTAGTTCAGAACGGGGCCTTTTGCTTGGGGTGGTTTAAACCCATCTTCAACCCCTCCCATGTGGCACCCGGTGTTCACTCGCTTCGGGAGTGGGCTGCCTGCCATCTGTTGAAACCAGCCAACTAGGCAACAGTTTGTTCTCGTGAACTAGGGGAGTGTCCATGATTCAATTATTAATACAATAACGACACTAGAAGTACCCCTTCTTTGAAGGTTGTTGGTAAATCATATCTACCTTGCTCTAGATGACAATTTGTAGAAGTTGGTCTAGATGAATCCAGCAACCCTGCTCGCCCGGAGCTGAGGCTATCACATGATCCACATAGATAACCTAAGCTTAGCTGGTGGCTGCAAGCGAGAACAACAAAACAAATCCATGAATCCATGTGGTGTGTGTACTGCTGACAAGCATGGCAGCCAGTAGGAGAGGAGGGTCTACGTGAGGGTCATCAAGGATCTTTCTCGGATCTCCTAGGGTTTATTTAGCTTAGCCCCACTTTTTTTTGGCACAGTGCTTAGCCCCCACTTTAATAACATCCTGCCACACGCCACCACAGCCACGGTCTCCAGAGATTTGGGGTTTTGTTCTCTTCTTCCTGCTGAAACTTTCCCCTCTCCGGTCTGCTGCAACAAGCGTACGTACCCGCAAGGAACGTCACCCGTAGAACGTAGCAAAGGCAGCAAGTGTTGTAACAAGGGAGGTGCGTTTGGTTGGAGGGCGAGGTGGGATGGGATGAGTCCATCTAATTTTTTTGGGATGAGATGAACCATTTTTTTTTGTTTGGTTCAGTGGATTGGAGTGGATTGGATAGACCAAATTTTTGTTTGGCTAAAACTAGATGGATTCAATTGGGATGAGCCACTGATATGTGGGCCCCATACGTCAGTGACCTCTCTCCATCTTCTCCCTAATCTTCCCTCTCTCCATCCTCTCTCTTTCTCTCACCGGCAGGGGAGCACGGGCGGGGCGGAGGCCAGTGGGGCAGAGCTCAGGCGGGGCGAGCTCGGGCGGGGCGGAGGCCGGCGGGGCGAGCTCGGGCGCGGGAGCGGCGGGGGCCGGGGAGCGACCGGCGGGGGGCAGCCGGCGGGGAGCAGCCGGCGGGAGCGGCTGGCAGGGAGGCTGCGGCCAGAGCACACGCGGATCTGGGCAAAAGAAAGTCTAAACACGATTAGCAAATAAATAACTGCGATTAGAAAGTTAAACATGATTAGAGGAAATTAGGATGAGCCAATCCGGTTTTTTTGGCTGAACCTCTCTATCCAGCATATTAGAGGAATATTCCTCTGAGGTGGATATCCCTATCCACCCTATCCACCCAACCAAACACACTCCATCTCTCAAAAAATTAGATGACCATCTCTCATCCCACCTCCATCTACCCAACCAAACGCACCCTTAATCTGCCCCCTCCTTGATTCAGACCACTAATGCAATGGATTCGATAGGTAATGTGTCTTGTCAAAGATATGCATGGATTTGCAAGAAAAATAATATGAAAAGGCCGCTTGGCGTTGTTTCATGGAGATCTGTACTTTTTCATGCACTAAAACCAGGTCATTGTTATGTGTGAAAACGAAGTAATGTTTGATTCGAGACTAAGTTTGTCTAAAGTTGTCACGCTGAAGATTAGATGGATTTGACCAATTTAGATGGATGTTTGATTCAAATCACAACTCTGTCAAGATTCTATTTTCAATAATAGGAATTCACATGTCATACGGTTAAAAAATATTTTAGGTTTGCCAACTTGTGGCTAAAATTTTGTCAAACTAGATCTAGTAAAAAAAATATGATACTTTCTCCGTTCCAAAATATAAGACATATTCTAAAATTTACAATTACATCTATAATATATTCGTTATGTGACATAATAGTGATATTATTGGAAAGTACTTTTGAAAATGAATCTAATAATATCACTTTTATGTCACATAACTAAAATATTATAAATTTAATTGTAAATCTTAAAATACGTACACGTCTTATATTTTAGGGCAGATAAAGTAAAGTATAAGATCATCAATCCTTAAATCGAACGTGTCCATAGATTTCGTAGCATGATTTAAATCTAGTCAACCTCCAGGCGATCGACGCACACGACAACCTTTTTCTCTGATAAAATGGGCCGACTAATATATGGTGAGCTACATACAAGAAAACTAATAATAATTAGTATCCATCCTCAAGGTGTGTGACACGTGCACTTCATTTTCTTGTCGAATTTCTGGAGTGTGCTGTGGGTCAATTCAACTAGATCCCGCTCCTGTGAATAATTATTGCTGCTACTATTTTGTATACTGCTTCTACATATCCTTTATTTTCCTCTTGCCAGCATGCCTCTCACTGAAGAATCTTTTTGGGGTCGGATACTTTCATTTTCTTGGGATTTCTGATGGAAATGGTCTGCCTGGTGATCAGAGAAAATGATTATTGCCCAGCTAATAGGGCCATATTTTGGCGATGCCTTTTTGTTTGCAGAATCTGTACCACCAATCTTGTTGTAATATGCGGTTGGCCCTCCTGTGGGGGTGGCTCAAAATCTTGCCAGGGCCACTCAGAAGTTGAAACCCATCCCTGTGTTATCTCGCCTTTAATTGAGTTGGTAGGCCATGTTATATATGCATCCCATGTTCAGCTCCATTGTACCATGCCTTTCTAATAAAGCCACAAGATTTATAGGGTGATATGCAAGCAACATGAGAGAGAGCGAAGTGGGCATAATCACTGTGGATATATAATTGTTATGGATTCACAATCAATCGGTCAAAAGTGCGGAAATCTTTAAAGGTTGCTTAGGTCAAAACGGTGAGATCTTAAAGCATGGTCTGATGGCGCATCTTGCCCTGGATTGACTTTATCTCAACCTTTTTATTTCCTCTGGCTGTCCATTATACCTCTTTGATGCAGGCCTTGACATGTGCCATCATCGCCCTTTCGAAGAACAGCATCAACAGAAAGGTTTAAAGGGAGGTTCTCCTTTGCATGCATGCGTCATTAGCACGCACTTCGATCCTAGGACTAGGAGAGATCAGACCTGCGGCTCTGAAGCAAATTATTTTCACTCTCTGTTCGCATATTGGTTTAAAAAAACATGTATATTCAGATTTCAGGTATCAGAGGAGCGATGCTTCAATTGCTTCGTGGCCCATGCACGGCTGTTTCATGACGCACGAGAGAGACGCTGATCAGCTGAACTGCGATATATCCCCAGTTTCGCACGCACAGCAGTTAAGAATGTCTGTGTCAAAAATCAATATGCAGGCTACTGATCTTCCTCTGCGTTCTTATTTAAGGCAACCGATGCATCGGAAGCAGATTTTGATTTGTCCGGTGCTACACGCCTACACCAATGATACGCAGTACTGGTTCAGCGATGCAGGTTTTGCCAAACCGAGTCACTAAGATTCCATGCCTCGCAAGCCAACATGAGCATGTTACCAAAATGCCGAGCTTCCCGACTCTGCTCCTGCTGTTGCTCACGGATCGCATGCCCCTGACCCTGAAGTGCCCATTGAATTTCCTGAAGCCAGACCAGCCATTTGATGCGAGTCTCTGAATTTCTGCTGTTGGATACGATGCTGACTGACACACACGCGTGCTATTTGGTCAGTGTACAGCGCCATACATATCGATCGGATTTGGATATCGTCTCCATTATAGTTTGGATTGCAGCGAGATCGTGATCCGCTGGCTGTTTTATTGCGTCTTTGAGGTGATCTTGCTCGTGCAGCTCTGCGCGCGGCGTACGAGCACAGTAGTAATTTTATGGTGCTAGTGAGTCGTAGACCAACTGGTGATCGAGAGGTCTCATCCGTACGTATCTTGCTCCTGTCGCAGTCCAAACGTATCCCGTCCGTTGGATCTACGGACGGCTCTTATTCGATGCAAAGTGGACGTGCGTCCACGGCGAGCGGCTGATTAGTCATGTCAGAGATCTTCCTCCTCTGGTACGTCAACTCGGTCATTCCCGTTGGATGCCGCTGCACCACGTCAACTCTCATGCTGCTACCAGTAATTAATTCCACCTCCGTCTACGGCGACCCCACAAAAATTGCCCAGCGCCTCGCGGTCCGGTGCCTAGTCGCGTGCCGTCGACGTCCTCATTTTCTAAATATTTGGAAGCAAGATATATTCATTAAGGTCAAAAGCTCTGGAGTATAGCTCTGATAAACAGAGCAGAACATGATTAAGCAATGGCACATAAAAGAGCTACAGGGGAAAACAGATACAACAATCACAGGAAGTAACAATAGGAGCCAACAACATATTTGGTTGTGAAGTCCGACACAAGCAGTAACTGATATCTTTGAGGGTCTGAATTGTGGTCTCACTCGGCGATCGTTTTGGTGTATGCACCTCCCATGTAAACATTGAATGAGCATCACTGAGCTCGACTTAGATTTGTCGATTTTGCTGAATTTGATGTGCAGTGACGAATGCTCTCTCATCTGTCTTCGATGGATGACTCAAACAAAATCAGCATCATGATTTCATACATATTCTCCATAGTCGATTTATTGCATCATATGACCGTGATGTAAGAAGGACGTGTTGAGCACCTCCAATCTTGATGAGTGCGGAGACCGCCAATTCCGCTCTAAGACCCTAGCCATGCACCTCCATTACAAAAAGAGATGGCCAAGAGTCGAAGCTTGGATGGAGACCACCTTGGCTTTCGCCTCCCCTCACTGCTCTGTCCTAGATAAAAGTGGAATATAAATCCACTAGTGGAGCCGCATCTGGCAACCTAGGCTAGGGGCTGGGCCCACCCAATGCATCAAGAGAGCCATATAGAAAGGGAAAATGAGATGCCCATGAAATTGAATATTGTTGCAAAATTTGGCGGCACCATTCGGTGCCAGATGAACAACGGAGGAAGCAAACAGAAATCATCTCATTGGTAGCATGTCGCAGCTGCACATCCAGTGAGACGGGAAGACAAGAAACAGCTCACCAAATATAGATCAGAGGGGGATCAGAGGCGTGGTGCTTACTAGGGAGGGAAAGAGCCGAAGGAGATAAGCCGACTTCGGCCGCAAGGAGCACCATGGTTACGATGAGGAGTAGGCACACCACCGCCGGCGGGTGGCCATGGCCGCACACCCGCACCTAGATGCAGGGCGTCCAAGGAAAAATGTCGTTGTGCCTAAATCTTTAAGGCTACAACAAGGTTATTTATTCTAATAAGTAATATGTATCAGGAGGTGATGAGAACCTCTCCATAGCCTCACCAGTTGGTGAAGCCCGCGGATAAGAAGGGGGATTGGGAGGGGCTTTCAAGAGAGCACGATATCTCCATGCTCCAATTCTTGTGCGATAACGTTCTTCCTTCGAAGCCTACTCACCTCCACCACCTCATTGCTTGCCGCTAGTGTTTGGAAATTTTGAACTTTTATTTTGAATACTTTCAAATGATTTGCTCGGACAATCAAGCTTCCAACTTGAAGATTCAAACTTTGTCTCAAAAAGTTCAACCTTTGTTTTGAAGCGCTCCATCTTCTGTGCACGTTCATGGGACTGACAAGTGAGCCACATGAGATATCTAAGAATCTAGTAGGCTAGGTCCTCTATAGAGAAGAGATCTCACGTACGATGCTTCCGTTGCATTCCTTTGTATCCTGCATAAGAAGAGCTTTGATTCATTGTGAGTAGACACATGTCTACGGAGAGTGGCAACCTAGTTATGCTACCAATATGATCTTTTTATTTCTTTGCGTGGAGTAGTTTAGTTTTACATGCTTTAACCTCGGCACCACATATATGCAGAGTTCCTCAAATTTATCCCTGTTTTGACATAGCCGGCCTCGTGTTGAACTTCTCTCTATTTGAATTCACCTTTTTAAAAATGAATACAAATTATTATCCCTATGAAGTCAAGTGAGGTTTGGGATTTTATGGCACCTCTGAGTACTAATATACTTGAGACAAGCTAGACCAAAATTTAAGGTCATGATTTGTTCCAAATGAAGTACAGTTAAGAACAGATCCATCCTATCATATTACCCACCAAAAACACATTGAATATTGAAAGACATGATTAGTTTAATTTTTTTGAGAGCACGCAAAAGGTTTGCATGCCCTGCCATTCATTAGAGAAAAGGAGGAACAACCCAAAAAAGGGTAGGGTAAATATGATTTAGTTTAAGTGTTTTGAGTACCATTTGACTCTTTTCATTCATTCCTCCTCACAAAAACAATTGTTCAATATTAGAGTAAATTTCACTTTTTACCTCGTATTTGTCCCGAAGTGTCAAAGATTAGTCGATTAAAAAATTTCTTCATTCTTTTACTCCATAATTGTGCATTATTTCACTTTTTACCCCATTTAACCAGTTTTTTCCATCCAAACATCTCAGGCCCACTTGTCAAACCCAAGTGGCAGTTGAGTCGGACGCCACATCAGCTCCGTGTCACAAAATGTTGGGAAAATAATCATATAAATTCTTTTTAATCTTGAAAAATCATATCTCACTCATTTTAACTCGAAATTGATTGATATTTGCTCCACAAATTAGTAGAACATAACCTAAATTATACCACAACATTCTTGTTTATTAAAAATTTTAATTCTAAATTTGAATTAAGGGTAATTTTAAAATCCTTAATAAATTTAGTTTAACTTCAATTATAATCCTTTCTCATCCATAAAGTCCTCAAAATTATATTATAAATTATACATGAAATATTTAGTTTTAGTTCTTTTATTTTTGAATTTGAATTTATGTTGAATTAATGAAATTTTAAAATCCTTAATAAATTCAATGTAACTTCAATTCTAATTGTTTCTCTCCCAAAAATATCCAAAATTATATTCTATATTAGACTGCAAATTTTATTCTGAATTTGAATTTAAATATAATTTAAGGTGATTTAAAAATTATGATAAATTCAAGTTAACTTCAATTCTAATCTCTTCTCCTCCATAAAATGCCCCAAAGAGCTCAATTTAAATTCAGATTCAGAGTTAAAGACAATTTATATTGGAGAATCGGTTTGTATTGAAGTTAAATTTAATTTATTAAATATTTTTAAATTACATTAAGTTCATTTTAAACTCAAATTCGGGATTCAAGAAATTAAAAAAACTACAGTATAATTAGGATTATAATTCTACTTTTTTGTGGAACAAGTATCACTCAATTTGGAGTAATAATAGTGAAATATGATATTTTTCAAAATTTAAGAGAATTCATCTAATTATTTTTCAATATTTGGTGACGTGACGTTAATGTGACATCCAAGTCAGCTGCCACATGGGTCTAACAAGTGGGCCTGAGGTGAACAAAGAAAGCTAGTTAGATGAGGTATAATATGAAATCATGCACAACTAAGGGGTAAAAAGAGAAAGAAACTTTAAAATTGGGTAATCTTTGACACTTGGGTACAAATAGAGGGTAAAAAATGAAATTTACTTTTTACATTATTTTTGGAAACAAAAATGTGTACTTATACGGTGACACTTTTCTCATCCATTGAGTCAAAGATTCACTGAAATGAGGCCTTAAGTACAGCTGCCAATAGCTCATTTTCTGCATATACGGTTAGTACAGCGTAGCATCAAATATATATAGTCGTACAATTCATGACAGCAGCTTGGCAATCTTCGTTTAACGTGCAACACAAATTACGCTGTTCCAACTCGCAAACGCTGCGTGCGATAGTAGACTAGAGTAGCTGTCCATAAGAGATCAAATAAGAAAAACAACGACAGCAAACACAGGAAACATGCCAAATGGCTAAATTTCTTCCCTCGATCAATTAAAAACCTAGACATGGTATTTCTTCCGATCTAACCTACTTGTTACTGTAGCTCAACATGCATAGAACAGGAAAAAGATTAGTGTCTTATCTTTTGATGTAGGAATATTACCACCATCAATTGTATACCATATCCCCAACGTACTCGAGCATACAACACAATCCGGAAGATATCAGGGTAGGATTTAGTTGGCACAGACATGCAAATAAACATTTGTTGTACCTTAAGTGAAACCTATGAAACAGTTGGGTCGTATCTGCATCGAATCCACGTGCTGAATTGTTTAGTCTTTCTGCAGCCAAACATTACAAAACCGTCGTGCTCGCGACACGAAGTAGAGATCAAACGCGATCGGACCCCGTGCAAGGTCAAATGGTTTTCTATCTCAAGAACATCACCGGTTAACATAACCACTACTCTACTAAATAAGCATCGATATGATTGATACGCGTCATTACAATATGACGCATCGCCATCATAATTCTTTTTCGTCGAAACAGAAAAGGGGAGAAAGAGAAGAGAAAAAAGAAAAGAAAAGATAAAAGGGATCGAGGGAGAAGAGGAGGGAGAGCGTGGAGAGATTCCCCGACAGCAAAATCTAGAGGGCGGAGAGCATTCCCCGTGCCCCACGAGCTAACACCACCGGCTGTGGGACCACACATGCGCCGGTGGGGCCCACCCGCGCCTTCCTAACCCCCCCCCCTCCTTCCTCCCCCCTCTCTCTCCCACGCTCGCGGTCACTGGCCCCCTTGAAGAGAAGGGACCCTTCATCACTCGCCTGCAGGTGCACCGGGTCATCGACTGCTTCTCCCTCCCTCCTCCTGGCCATCTGCTTAAAAAGCCATTGTTGGTGGCTCCTGTGACCTCACTCGGTGCAGGAACTGGTAATAATTCTACTAGTATCTTACCACTGGTAATAGTTGCTGCTGCTGCTGCTCCTGCTCCTGCTGCACTTGTTCTTGTGGGAGAGATAGGGGAGAGAGAGAGATGGAAGGAGAAGATGTGGAGGTGGAGCAGGGGGTGATGAGGGTGCTGCTGGTGGATGATTCCCCGGTGGACAGGAAGGTGGTGGAGCTAGTGCTCGGCAGCAACACCAACGCCGGCTCCTTCCATGGTCAGCTCCACTCATTCAGTCTCTGTTTCGTTTCAAAAGAAGAAAAAAAATTCAATCTCTGGCTTTTCTTGAGATTTTCTTTCATGGATACTGTTTAATTTTTCTTGCTGCTGATGTTGCAATTCCGGATTTTTTTTTCCGTTTGTGCAACAGGTGGACGACGCTTTCTTGTTTGCCTCCCGTGCTTTTGCTCTGTTTGCTCGCTCCATTTTGCTGTTCTTAAAATAAAAGAACACTTCATGCTTTTTCTTACGTCCATATGTGCAAAGTATATGTAGCAATTGTGATCCATCTCCGATTCTGCTTTTTTTTCATACTTCTTCTCCTTCTTGTGGTGTTTCTGGGCTATATCACCATGCTTAGCTTGTTTTTCATATCTTAAGTTGTGTTACTACTACTACTTGAATCTGAACAACAGTTCCATTTCATTCCAGTTATCGCCGTCGACAGCGCGAAGAAGGCGATGGAGTTCCTCGGATTGAAGGACGGCAAGGTAGGAATTTTCATCTGCCACTGATGTGCAACAACGCAAAATAAGAGCTGAGCTTTTCCTTTCGCCATTGGGACCACGGCGGCGGGCCATCGGCCGCCGTACCGTACGGAGCTCGCGCATGCGCGCGTGACGGTTTCTGTTCATCCCCTCTCTTGGGAGGAGAAAAGAAAAGGTCGCCACTTTTTCACGGGGAGAAAGAAAAATAAACTTGTCATCTGCCAGGGATGTCTGGTAACCAGATGACATAAGACCTGTGTTAAAGGCATAATTAGAAAAAAGCTGCTCCTTGGATTAGGATAATAATTAAAATTTCACCTGTGGCGTTTGCAGGAGCAGCCCATCGACATGGTGCTCACTGACTACTGCATGCCTGAGATGACCGGGTACGACCTTCTCAAAGCCATCAAGGTATGTGATTTTGCTGCAATTTTCACACTCGTGAATTTGCTTAATCTGATCGGTGGCTCATGCTCACACCTCTTTCTTTTGCAATTCCATAATTTCCATGGATGTTTTCAGGCGCTGAGCCCCCTGAAGCCGATCCCGGTGATCGTCATGTCGTCGGAGAACGAGCCCCAGAGGATCAGCAGGTGAGCCGTGCCTTTCATCACTTGAGAGTCTATTTTAGTGCAAAGTTGGCGCAGCTATACGGGGCAAAAAGGGCTGCCTTTGGTGGACAATATGAGTACATCAGGCAGTACATCATGGGGCTAAAGCCAATTAAAAGATGTAGATTTGTAACCACAGTGCTTCAGTAAATACTCTCTCAGCATGTACTTGCCTTCCCATTATGAGCACTTCTTCGTCGCCCCAATGAGTTCGAGCAAGTGGTATCTGATGGAGATGTCACTTTTGTCCGTGCATTCATTGTGTCTTGTAATCTTTTGATTGGTACTATAGAATCCTGCAGTTGATACCTGATAGTAACCCGTTCCCCTTTTGCTGGGAACAGATGCCTGAAAGCTGGTGCTGAAGATTACATCGTGAAGCCTCTTCAGAGCAAGGATGTGCCACGCCTGAGGTGCTACTCAAACGCCAAACCGAAGGACCCGCAATGCCCGGACCACATCATCGTGGATGGCACTTCGTCGTCGGGACGGCGAGCACATCTCACCGAAATTGCCATGGCATGTTACCGCTCCCACCCCGCTTCCCACCACAACATCTCACCATCTGATGTTCCAGAACTCATCGTCTTCGCTTGCTGTTGTGTTTTTTCAGGTCCTGCATTCGTCGAGCACCGGGCTCTCGCACTACTTCCCGTTCCTCTTCAAGTTCATCCTGCTGGCGTACGCCATCCTGTGCCTGGGTGAGCTCCTGAACAGATGGTCAAACGGCTGCTTCCTCTCCCTATGGTGATTGTGCAGTCCAAGAAAGGCTGCACGGAGTAGCTCTTCTGTAGCCTCTGCAACTGAGCAGTGAGTCCTCCTCTGGGTTTCAAAAACCATAGATGGAGCTTTAGGTAGATTTGTTTGCTTTGAGATTCTAACCGGGTGTTGGTTCTCGGCCTTTGGCTGATGAGGGAAGGAAGAACCCCTTGTATCCTTGTACAAAGCGCATAGTGAGGCCGGCACTATCTGATGTCCTCTTTGGCTTGGATCTTGGCTGATATGCCGATGGTGATGTTCGGAGAACTTTTCCTTGCCTTTTGCTTGGTTGATGGCGACTGCTCACCTGTTTCATAGTTCAGATCCCATGAGAAAATAACAGCACAAGTTGACTTAAAAGTAGCATCAGATTCTTCTGATGGGAAAAGAAAATGCAGATAATATTACAAGCCTCAATTGTTAGGTCCATGTACTCATGAGTCAAGTGTAATTGCATTCAGACTGTGAAACTGCGTGATAAATGTTTGCTTTCGGCTGTGACCTTTCAAGCGGATGACTTCAGATTAAATTTCAGCTATTTACAGGCTAGTAATGTACAAATGTGGGTTTTCTGAGTCTTTGCAATCACAATATCATCTCCTTCCGGAGGCATGGGTCACCCGTATTCCTACTGCTACTTCTAATTCTTCTACTACGATCATATGCATAGCTGCAAGTCCCTTCCATGTTCTACATTTCATCGTCTGCCTGAGGTGCAAATTCTTTCAAAATGTCTTCCTTGTATGGACCTGAATCGTGCAGGACCTTGATAACATGCTTAACCTGATAGTCATGCAAAAAACGAGCATTAGTTGGAATTGTAAGGAACATGCCTACTGGTTAATGTCAGCTTTTGCGCATTGCTGGAAGGAAAAATGAGAACTAATCAGCAATAAGTTAGAAAAAGAAATGTTGGAGTCCATATAGGGTATCAAACTATCAATATTCTTTCAACGGCAAATGCATTATGATACAAATGCTCTCATTCAATAACACAACATACGTTCCCTTGCATGAGCACCAGCAGCTATTGTTTAGCATTTAGCTCCAAAAGGTGAGGCTAATGAACAGCAGCAATGTGAAAGAGAGTGAAATACAAAACTGTCGGTCAAAGAATTACATGGGGTTTAACGATGATGCATGCTGTATACAGTGCAAAACTCAAGAGCATTCAATCTGCATGGCAGAGGCATGTCGGCCATCATAATATGAGGCCATAACATTGGAACAGTTGTATTGAGAACAGGGTACCGAGTTTCACATTTGAGGAAGCTAGATATAGTACTCTGCAATGAGTTTGGCTTTGGATGACAATAGGGCACTAAACAACTGCAGATACCATGCATTCAGATGGCTGAGTAGCAATTGTGCACGTCATGTATTTAGAAAGGCAAATTGCAAAAGATCCGTATCAAGCATACATAGAACCGAACAGATCAAGGTGTTTCAGCTGCATTTAAGAGTGTATTTTTGAATAATTTCTAGGAACTGATACAAAACACTCATGCAAATTACCTGAGCTGTCTCATGTGCAAGAAAGTTTCCTATGGCTGAGGCAAAACCAGGTTCTAAGAAGTAGTGGGAGCTGTATGTTGTCACTGGGAGGTAACCCCGCTGGATCTTGTGCTCTCCCTGAGCACCTGCCTCCACCTTTCTCAGGTTTAATTCTATGGCTGCTTCAATTGTCTGAACCATATGAAAACATTGTTTAGCATACAAGTTGTTGGAGGGATGGTCCCGCGCAACTCCGAATCGACGTTTTCCTCCGTGGTCAAGAACAATCCCGACACTACATTCTGCCTCGTCCGGCATAACCCCGACGCCGTCAGGAGCGTCACCGGAGCTCTGTCACGACCACGTTGGGGCTTTGCTACGCGTGGCTGTGCCGAGCCCCGTGCGACGGCGCATGACCCCTTGCAAACCCCACCGGACTCCGCTCCACCCCGCCGGACTCCGCTCTCGGTCAGTCCACCCCGCCGGTCAGACCGCTTCCCCCAAGCGGTCAGGTCGCTCGACCCCACGCAACTCCAAGACCGCGGCACCTTGTTAAAATTCAGAGCACCTATTGTCCTACTGACCAGCTCGGACTATGCGCCGACCCCTCAGGAATTGGTGCGCCGGTCCGGGCGCTCGTCAGCCACCCGAATCGTCGAGGGGCTACAACTGTTGGGGAAGGGGACCCCGCGCTAGCCCGTTTTCGAAGTCTTCCGCATCCACCGTCAATGACTAAGCTGACGCTGTCAAGGGCAGCCACAGTGTTCGTCATCATCAAGGACTACATCAACATCCGACATCGTCGAGGACTACGCCGACGTCGTCAAGGTCTACGCTGACGTCGTCAAGTTCTACGTTGACGACGTCAAGAGCGAGCTCAGCGCACGTCAACGTCGACATCGTAAAGGACAACATCGACGTCCGTCTCCGTCGAGGACTATGCCGACGTCATCAAGGTCTACATCGACATCGTCAAGGACAACATCGACGTCCGTCTCCGTCGAGGACTACGTCGACGTCATCAAGGACTACGTCGACGACGTCAAGGGCAACCTCAGCGCCCGTCGTCATCAAGGTCTACGTCAGCGTCGTTAAGGACTACCTCAACGTCCGTCACCTTCGAGGGCTACATCGACATCGTCAAGAACCACCTTGACGTCTGTTATCGTCAAGGTCTACGTCGACGTCATCAAAGACCACCTCGACGCCCATTCCTCAGCTCTGCTCTCACTGCTGAGGGTTTGGGGAGCTCGATGCCATACGGACCTTCGAGATCCGGGATTTTGCCCTCCGCCGCTAGGCCTTCGACGAGCGACTTGTCCACGCTGGAAGGGCCCAGATCAAGCTCGCCCAGTCCCCGAGGCCCAGATCGGCACTCCACAAGTCGAGGTTCAGGTCGACGCTCTTGCGTTGAGGCTCGCGTCGATGCTGTCAAGGGAGCCCGAAAGGAAGAAGGCCACGCGTTCGCCTGCACGTCGCCCTTGTTCGTTCGCACGCCGCTCGTGTTTGCCCGCGTTCATTCGCGTTCGCCCACGTTCGTTCGTGCGCCGCACGCGTTCACCGTGAGCGCGTGCCCGCTGCTACTCCGCCCGCGCCGCCGCCCGCTCGCCCACGCGAGGCCGCCGAAGAAAAAGGGGAAGAAAGAAAAAGAGAGAAAAAGAAAGGAGAGAAAAGAGAAGAAGAAGAAAGAGAAGAAGAAGAAAGAAAAAGGAAGAAAAAGAAAGAAAAGAAAAAAAAAGAAGAGAGAAAAGGAAAAGAAAGAAAAACTGCCCCGTCGAGCACCGCTTGGGAGGAAATAACTATTCGCGAAGGGTCGTCGATCCGGCCTGCGAACCAACCCATTGGGGATTAGTGTGCGGCTCGGACGGGCGCTGTTCGACCGCCCTAACCGGCAAGGGGCTACTGTTGGAGGGATGGTCCCCGTGCAACACCGAATCGACGTTTTCCTCCGCGGTCAAGAACAACTCCGACACTACATTCTGCCTCGTCCGGCATAACCCCGACGCCGTCAGGAGCGACCCCGACGCTACGTTCTGCCTCGTCCGGCATAACCCCGACACCGTCAAGAACAACCCCGACGCAGCGTTCTGCCTCGTTCGGCATAACCCCGACGACGCCGTTAGGAGCGACCCCGACGACGCCGTTCTGCCTCGTCCGGCGTAACCCCGACGCCGTCAAGAACAACCCTGACGCAGCGTTCTGCCTCGTCCAGCATAACCCCAACGACGCCGTCAGGAGCGACCCCGACGCCTACGTTCTGCCTCGTCCGGCACAACCCCGACGCCATCAGGGATCACTTCGGCCCGACTAAAGATTCCTCCGAAGATGCCTGAGAATATTCCATAAAGATCCCCTAGGAGTAGGGAAATGACCATAATACCCTTGTAAATTCTCTCTCATGTGAGGGCAAAATTGTAATCTCGCATTTCGCATTCTCAAACCCTATAAATACCCCCCTGAGGGTAGAGGGGAAGGGGCTCACTTTTTCCTCTCACTCTCTCTCCCACTTGTAAGCTCTCGATTCCACGCCCGAATGCAAACACTGATCCACGTCGATGACTGCCTCGTATGTTTTGGCTCTCGCTCGTTCTCCCCAGGCACGCCCGGAGGTCGTCGTAACCGACCGGGGGTGCCATAAGTTTATTGTCTAGACTTATATCTACGACACAAGTCATGTATAATATCATTGTTACAGATACAAGATACTTTGGAGTTCAAACTGGTACATAATGTTGATTCTTATGCACAAATGAGAAGCATATGTGCAATTCATGATCACCATTTGAAACAGCTCAACCTTTTTACAGAATGATTTGGTCCGCATGTTACAACATAAATTGTTTCTACAGATCAGTTCTCAGTTAATACACATTTTGCAGTTCAAAAAGATGTGCGATGTACCTGATAATAGCAAGCTTCAAAATGCAAATTGGGGAAATGAGCATCTGGCAGACATCCCCATAAGCGACCAAATAATGTATCGCCTCCAATAAGGTTAAGAGCTCCAGCGACAAGTTTATCGTCATGTTCAGCAACAATAAGCATTACCTTTGTCGCCCATCTTTTCTCCCATAAGGTGAAAGGATTCCCTTGTCAAGTACGGTCTGCCCCAGCTGCAAGCAAAAGAATCCTATAAGGAGAAAATTATGGCACACAAAATTTCTATGCAAGTATCATAAATTCAAGCAGTATCCACCGACAAATATTATGTGGGCAAAAAAAAAGCAAAAATGAGAGGGGTTCATGTGAGGATGATTCTTACAACTTTGTGCTTCCTATGCATTAGGAATTACACCAGACATGCTTCAATATTTTATTTCATTTTTTTATGGGAAACCTCAATATGTTTTTCTCTATTGCTTTAGTTAGTTTTGAGGTCTTAGTACTCAGCAGCACATGTATCGGATATTAGTAAAAATGCATTATTCCTTTATCAAAAGTTTAGTTTAATATAATTTCCACGGAAGATGGACAACCATTTCAAGAACCCCTTGGAAATCTTTTGTTTAGGATAGAAACATTTGGGAATTGTTTATCATGATAAATATAGAAAGAATATTACAAGGAAAAGAGTATTGGACCAAACTGATTATCAGTTGTGTTACGGTAGAACTTATAGAAGGTGTCCCAGTGGCTGCTCTGCAATGCGAAGAAAAACCATGATAAGCTAATAGAATATGTAATTGTTTTGTCAAATAAACTTAAAGCATATCAGAAAGCAAGGAGGCTAAGCAGGTGTCAGTGAAACTATCTGATGATGTCAAGAACACTAATGGCAAGTACAAATACACAGTTTGACCATCATAAGTACCTCTATTTCATCTCCGCGAAGTCGCTTCATTTTCAAATTTTGAGCAGGAATCTGAAAAGTATGTAAAAGATAAATGTCAAGTTACAGCCACATTTCAGTTCAAGGAATCCAAAACACGGCAAACCTTTTTGCGTTCTTGTCTGATATTCTTCCGTTTGGGCTGCTTCAAGTCCATCAAAAACTCATCGAAACTGGGGGTGGGGGCAAAGAGATCAGTAAAAATATTGATATATCATAAACATTAAGTATGTAAGCTGTAGGCTGACAAAGTTTTGCAAAAGCAACAAATGAGGGCAATGACTCCATCATAAAATCCACAAGACAGAATTGTCCACCCTTGTAACATCGTGACTTGCATCTCTTGCTGAGGTCAACAACATTACCTGAAATAGGTTCTCTTCTCTACAATTATCTGTTCACAATGACTACTCCATTGGGATGATCATGAAGGAAGAAGTAAATCAAAACAGAGAGGAAAATTCTCATAAACCACAAAGGAAGTCTAAGAAGATTGATATTACTACCTTGTTTACCACAAATGTCCAAATAAACTCCCCAGCAAAAATGATACAAAAAGTATATCAAGTTATCAATAACCTGGCATAATGATTTGTTACGTGAGAGGTTGTTGACAAGAATCTTGGGAGTTACTGCTATATGTGATGGAAATTGTGGGTGCACCCAAGCTGTAAGCTTGTTTGTGCTTCTAGGTATATCCACCAGGCTGTGCTTACAACAAAATGTGGGCCCTGAGTTATAGCTTATATGGTCAGACGTCCACCTTAAAGCATTGAAATCCAGAGGTGGTTCTAGAAATCCCATGTTAGCATACCTTTTGTAATTTCGATTTCTCCAGTGGTACTGCATTCCGATTCTCTGCAACAACCCACTATCCTTCAACTTGCTGAATTCACCTTCAGATGGAAAAGTTATATGTAGTGATGACACGTTCAACTGAAATGCAGCAGAAAGCAAAAGATTGTCAATTCGTTCAGTACACCTGAAGGTTGTCCTCTTATGTAAGAGTCAAAAGAAACTATTAATAAATCAACAAATAACAGGCAACTTACAATCAATTGGTACCTCGTATATCCCAAATCTAAATTAGCAAACACCATGAAGAGACAGTAGGTCTAAATAGGGTCAGAACCTTAAAACTCTTATTACTTTCACATTGACTTATCACTGTTAGACAGTTCAATGATGACCTAGCATTGATTTGGAAACATTCTAGCTGCAAGCAGAGAACAAATTTCTTCCAATTCAATGAAAGAAACTTGGTGCCCTTACATATTCACTGGAAATGTCAAGGACAGTTGAAAAATAAGAAGACAGCTTATTGATGAAGTGATGAATCCTACTGAATATAGTGATGAGTCCTACTGATTATCACAATGCCAGAAGAGTAGCAAAGGCAGAATCAACTATCAGCATCACAAACGTTACAATAGCATTTTGTTATAATTCTTTGGTAGTCAAGAAAATCACGAACTTTACAAAAGTATTGCTAGAATTCCCAATTTCAATACCTTAGTAGCCAAGCTCTTCAAAGCTTTTACTAAAGCATCAAAAACTTGATCTCGGTAGGATGTATCTCGAAGTAATATTCTTTGACCAGTTAAGGCACACATGACTGTAACTTTGGATAGTATTCAAGTCCATAACTGTAGTAAGCTTCTGCCCATGACTGATCGAATACAAACTCTCCCCTCGAATGGCTGCAGTTCACGTTGTAGTCGTTCAGCCAATGAACAAGATGAAGGGTGTGTCTAGCAAGTATGCAAATAGGAGATGATATTGTGTTAATGATATTAAACCTTTTAAGGAAAAGCGGAACGACACCTATAATAGTTTCGTTCTCGTCCTGTGCAACAACATGCAGAGGTAGCCATCCCGTTTCCTGAAATCAGTCAAGGACATGACGGTTTCAAAGAGGGTCATAAGAATAATAAAGTGTAGTGGTATGCTCGTTGGGACAGCACAAAGGTTAGAGCTAATAGGTAGTCAAATTTCTGGAAGTACATTTAACGCGAAGAATGAACTATACAATTAAGAATCAAATCTAATAATGGGGATGTAACTAGGTCAAAAATACAACTCAATAGCCGTAGACATAATGCTCACCAAGTCTGGTAATGTTGCACCATCAAGTATGCCACACTGTTCTAAATCTAAATGTGGCAAATTTATTGTCAACAGCAATGTGCACAATAATGCCAGTGCTTGGAATCAAGCTTGAGTGCTTAACTAAACGGAAATGTCTACTATCCAGTGAGCAAAAGTACTCAGCACGACACAAGGACAGGCATATAAAAGAGCTTTAAAAAGTAATCATCGATTAGAATCTGTTAATACTAAGGAATCAACGAGTGGTGCTTTATGTGCTCACCTTCACTGCAGAACCTGATTCTTCTAAGCTTGAGAGGAATGCATGGGTAAGAAAAGGATTGAACTTTTCAGGCTCAGCTGAATCAACTGCACAGGCATCCCAATCTGCCGGAGGAATGTCCATAATAGAAGAAATGACAGATATTGACACCTCACGTGGCTTCATGTCTACCTGAAACCAAGGAATGGTTAAGGAAATCATGAATCAGGTGCACAAGTCCTAGAAAAGGAGTTCACCCAAGAAACACAAAAACACCTCTGAGGCTGACCCTGTGAGTGTGTATGATTCAACAGAAGGGATCAATTCACGAGTTCTCGTATCTCTCCTAATCCACCCAAAAAGTGCAGTAACCTTTAACCACGGAGCCGAGCTTTGAGAACCCAGTTTGGAAGGTGAATAGCCCTGCAAATCAATGAGGATGGAATGAAGAAGAAATGGTCTCAGAACAGAATTTGGCACAAGATAGCAAACATCACTCAGGACAAGAAATAGACAGAATTTTGTTATCAGATGCAGAGTTTACACCTAAATTTGTGTTCTCCATGTGATCAGTCAAATGCTTATTTCCGTTTTCATTACCAACAGCTGCAAATTCGACAAAGGGGCGAACCACTGATGCAAAAGGCCTTGTTTTAGCCTATTATTATTTTCTGTAATTGGGTTCCAATGGAGATGGCACATCATGTAGTTGCTGTTTGCTTCAACTCCAAGATGTGTGGTGTGGCCAGGTGGTGGTGGATGGCGACATGTTACTTATTTGCCTCATCAGCCTCCTTACACCAATCCATAACTTCTCATTCTCAACTCCCCCAATAGGATGAATTAGTTAGTATAATTAATCAGTAATGGATATAAAGTTATCAAGTTCATCCACAGTTCAACTATGCCGGATGTCAATAGATAAATGGGAATGCACCAAATGCAACCATGTAATGTGTTTAGGTTATTGTGTATTTGCATACCTCAGGATGATAAATACAATGGATGGCAAGCATGCTATCAAAGATATGTTTGATAAGAAAAACTCCAATTCAAGTTTCTGCAACCTGTGTCACCAGTTCGACTGTAAAAATGTCATAACTCATAATTGAATGCTCTGTGCCTGTGTATCTTTGATTTGCTGATACAAACTTCCTAACACGTCATAGATAAAAGACCTATCTTGGTGCTTAACATCACTAGCTATGAACAAGTGCCTGGTCTTCTCAACCTCAATCCAGCTGCATCCTGCAGGTTTCTTCATATCCTTGGACTTCATCAGCTTCCTGACATGCTCAACACTGTCCCATTTCTCATCAGCTGCATAGATGTTTGACACAATGACATAGTTCCCAATGTCCCCAGCCTCCATGGAGAACAACCGATCAGCAGCAAGCTGGCCGATTCTGACCTCTCCATGGACCTTGCACGCCCCTAGCAAGGAGCCCCATGCATTGGCATTGACCAAGTGAGTGGGCATATCCAAGGCCAAACTGTATGCATCTTGGAGACGTCCGCCTCGGGCAAGAAGGTCAACCATGCATGTGTAGTGCTCCGCTGTAGGTTCAACTCTGTAAATTTCTCTGACGGACTTGAAAATCTTGATTCCTGCACCAACAAGCCCAGCATGACTGCAGGCCGACAGCAGAGCAGTTAGAACCACATGGTCTGGCTTAATGTCAAGTGTAAGCATTTCGGAAAACAGCTCTACTGCCTCTTCTGCCATTCCATGCATTGCATAAGCTCCTATCATGGCAGTGAATGTGACAAGATCCTTGTTAGGGCTGACTTGAAATAGGTTGGATGCATTGGTTATGTTCCCGCACTTCGAGTATGCGTCAAGAAGAGCTCCTTCAAGATGGATGTCTTCTAGGGATGCTCTCAGCATGTAGCCATGGCATTGTCTCACAAGTTGTACCGAACTCAAATGGATGCAAGCCAGGAGAATGTTTGTAATGCTGACAGTATCGGGACACGGCAACTGATGAAACAGACTGAAAGCTTGATCACACATATCATTCTGTGCATACAACTGGACCATGAGATTCCATGTTGTCCGATCTTTCTCGGACATCTGATTGAAGATAATCTCAGCTTCCTCAACATAGTTATTTTTCAGGTAGCAAGAAATCATAGTATTGTCTGTTACAATGTTCCGACCTGCAAGATTTCTAAAAAGTATATCTGCGTCCTGTAAGTAGCCACACTTTGCATATGCATAGAGAATAGCATTTGCAACTGAAGTTTCACCAATATAACCAACTCGCAAGGAATATCCATGAGCTTCTCGAACCATCTTAATCCCACAGGAGGTACTCACACGGATAACATTCAAGATTCTGACCGAGTCCCACTGAGTTACCTTGCGGCACATTTCACTGAACAATTTGAAGAACTCCTCAATATGTTGTTCTCTATTAGCACAGGCAGATAGAATTGCATTCCATGATATTGAGTCCTTGTTCAAAATATCGGCAAAAGCATGACGAGCATCATCAAACCTGTCACACTGGCTATAAAAGCTAACAAGAGCATTCATTAAGGATGTTTCCTGATGAAGTATTGGCCGTCGAAAAATATAAGCATGAACCCCCATCCCTCCTTTGACATCACCTACTTCAGCACAAGCAGTGAGCAGACTGATGAAAGAAACAGAATCAGGGGGCATTCCTGTACAAAGAAGCTTATGGAACAGGCCTAACACCCTGGAGTGACACCCGTTCATCACATATCCAGCAATTATTGTGTTCCATGTAATGATATCTCTTGTATTCATACTCTTGAATATTGATTCCACAACCCTCATTTCACACACCTTCGAATAGTGTGTCATCAGTGCATTACAAACAGATATGTCCATATACAAACCAAGCCGGAACACGAAACCGTGCACTTCTTTGCCATAGTACCTACCATACTCCATGAATGAGAATACAGGAAGAATATTAGCTACTGTTGAATAATTCGGAAGACATTCCTCTGAGATCATCTGACCAAATAATGTGAGTGCTTCTTCAAACAACCCGTTGTCGGAGTATCCTGCAATGATTGAATTCCATGAAACAACATCCTTGCAACGAATTGAAGAAAACGTCATATGTGCATCATCCATGGTTCCACTTCCACCACATTTTGCATACATCGATACCAATGCATTTCCACACAAAGTATCAGATTCCAACCCAGTCTTGATGACATAGCCGTGGACACTCCTCCCAGCCCTCAAAATTCTCAACCTTGCGCATACCGGAATGACGACAGCCACCGTCACCGCAGTCGGCATGCTCTCATCAGCACCACACGCAAGCATTGACCGAAACAAACCAAACACGTCGTCAAAAAGCCCAGCACGGGAGGATCCAGTGATCAGGATGTTCCAGCACACCGCGTCGGGGGAGCCCATTTCATCAAACACCCGGCGGGCGTCCGCGAGAGCCCCACGTCTCCCGTACATGTCCATGACCGCCTTCGCCACCGCCACGCCCGCGGTGTACCCGGCCCTGACAACGAACCCGTGGAGGCACTTCCCGAAGGCGCCGCCGTCGGGGAGCACCGAAGCCGACTTGACCGCTGCGGCGAACGCGAGCCTGTCTGGCCGGAGGCCCCACCCGAGCATCCCCCGGAGAAGGCAGACGGACGCAGAGTGCTCCCCGCTCGCGGTGCGCGCCCTGAGCAGCGCGCTCCACTGCCTGTGGTCCGGTGCAGGCAACGCGTCGAACACGTGGTGCGCCTCGCCGGTGTGGAGCCGGCTGCAGCGGAGAGCGGCATGGGCGAGAGGGGAGGAGGTTGTGGGAGAGCAGCATCCGGGTTTGGCCAGCCTTCGGAAGAGGATCATAGCTCGGCGGAAGGTTGAGTGTGGAGAAGTGCGTGGGGCGTGGGCATGGGAGGTTTTCGTGGAATCGTTGGAATGCTTGCTGCGGCGAACGGACGCAGGAGCGCACGGCGCGGATCGCAGCCGCGCGCGCAGGAAGGGGAGGGAGCGGCCCGTGCGGACGGCCCCACTGGCGGGCGTGGGGAATGGGACCGAGATGGGACGGGTGTTCCGGCGCGAACGCCGAACGGGCGAGGGTGATCTGGATTGTTTTGTGCTGCCAAATTTCAACGTTTGCTACAACAATATAGAAGGCATTCTTGCCCTTTCAGGAGCTATTTTCAGATTATCTTTTTATACTTAACACAAAATTTGGTAATTTTAGGCCTGGATATTTGGTTGTTCAACTAGCATATAGAAAAATACAAAATACATATGCTTGCTTTTCTAACCACCAGAGTGAAATTTACAATACATATGCTTGCTTTCTTTGCTTATAGAAAAATTCACTCTTTTATTGTATCATTCATCCTTCCTTTTCTTCTTCTTACTATCTCCTCCCAGTCAATTTGGTCATGCAAAGCTGGAAGGAAAACTTCCTGATAGTTGAAGGATCAAATAGTGAGGAAGAAAAAGAGCATGGATGGATCCCGAGGACACTGAGTATTTCATAATTTTCATTAACAGTTTTTTTTGTTGCCATGTCTTAGATGATTTAAATTTCACCAAATCACATATTAGTTAGTGGCTCATATTAGTCATGTTTTTCAGAGACATGTGATGATTCTCCTGCGCTTGTTTGGACTGATCTTATGCCTCATTGCATTTTAAGATATGTCATGTATAGGATAAAAGGGAGAAATAGGGTTCCTCTTGAAAAAATCTTAAACAAAAAAGTTCACCTAATCGAAGTGGGAAAGATTTTACCAAGAATTGGTGTCCTGAAATGACTCCAAAGGAGATTCGCGGCACCTACTGAAGTTGCACAAGACAAGGATGATGGTGTGCAGACTGAAAGAACTTCCCCAAGCACACTTTAGTAAGTCAGCTGAAATAATAAAGCTCTCGAAGACTCGACGCGCGGCGCACATTAAAGTTATTATTATGATTTGTGTTGTCCCTTCCCATAGCAATCATCATATTTCTCTATTTATGGGAAAAAAATATTTCTAAAAAATTTCCAACACCCATCATGTAAAACTGTAGCACATAATGGAAAGTTGGAAAGCACATCTAGCAAGGACGGTAACGGAAAGCACAGTAGATGCAATTTGATTGTTGCACATCGTCTAGTAAACCTGTCGCCTAAATACTTCAATCTTGAGGTGCCGAGATGATATGCCACCATCGTGCTATTTTAAATAGAGGGGTAGCACATACATTTTTCTCGAGCATGGTGCTCATATCACCAACCAAATGGGAGGTGCTTAGATGCTCGCATTTACAGCTGTTGCATGGGATGAGGTGGCCATCGGTCCGCAAAGCCACAACTAAAGTTGTGGCGTAGGCAGTTCTACATTACAGTCAGGATTTGTTACTCCCCATGGAGAGTATGAGTTCGTACTTTGAGATTCACATATTTTGTGTTTCTACAATGTACAACAATGTATCTTTGTGATTAGGGATGAAAACGGTATATAACGTTCATGTTCAGTTTCAGAAAAATGAAACAAGAAACATTATACGAAATTTAGTGTCAGTATGGAAACTTTATGCTAGAAATAGAAACGAAAACGCATTTTCATAAAAAAATGGAAACTGGATTGGATTTCTGTATAAGAAATACGAAAGATTTCGTATATTATAAAGTCATTACTCAAACTTCTGGCCCAGTCCAAAAAAACCTGGCCCATCCGGTCAAACCTAAATTCCCTTGATCATCCCGTCTCTCAATTTTGAACTCTCGCACACACACCTCCATCACTTTGAACTCTCACACGCACGCTTCTACAATATTCTAATAAAGTATCTATTCATGATATATGTTTTTCAAATTCACAAAACCTATAAAAAGAGAAGGTTATAAACATCATGCGAATTAAACTAGTTTGTTGTGTTTTGTGCACAATTTAAGGGATTTTTGTGTTCCGATATATTCCTGTTGTTTCCTTCTAGGACCGTATTTGTCTCATATTCGTTTCTAGTACTACCGCTTCTGCTTTCACACCCAGAGTTTCCGAATTTGTTTTTGTTTTGGGTAAAAGATGCGGAAATGAAAATGATAGAGCCTATTTCTAACTATTTCCGTGTCATTTTCATCACTATTCGTGATGAGCTAATTGATATCTAGTTTATACCAATTCATTTCCATGGAAAGGAGAGGAAACCTGCTCGGGAGGACACTGCCTAATGAACTGGAAGCAGGTATGCCGACCGAAATCCCTTGGTGGATTGGGAGTCAAAGAGCTGCAAAGGTTCAGCACCGCACTCCGTCTCCGGTGGTTATGGGGGGAGTGGAACAACGAAAGCAAACCATGGAGCGGTCAGCCAACCCCATGCAATGAAGCAGACAGAGCTGTTTTTGACGCCTCAACCAGAATTCACATTGGAGACGGCCTCACGGCGAAATTTTGGACATCCAGGTGGCTTCAGAACACGGCACCACGTGACATTGCTCCAGATCTCTTCATGCTTATCAAGAGGAAACAGCGTTCAGTGGCTTACGAGATTGAAGACAATAGATGGGTACGACCCCTACGGGCTATCAACACGGCGGCACAGGTTCACCAATTCATCACCCTTTGGGAGTTAGTTCAAAACCAACACCTTGACAGTCAAGCGCCAGACCGTGCATCCTGGAGATGGACGCAAGATGCGCAGTACTCTGCGAGATCAGCCTATGAGTTTCAGTTCACAGGATCTTTCGCCAAGTTTGATACCTCAACCATATGGGCAGCGGAAACCGAAGAAAATGCAAAATTCATATTTGGCTACTTATACAACAGAGGATCCTAACAGCAGATAAGCTTCAATTACGAGGATGGCTTAACGGCACAACTTGCACGCTGTGCAGGTCTTACACAGAAACCGCCCTTCATATCTCTACTAGATGTGCATTCGCCCGACAGGTGCTCCGTAGAGTGACCACCATGAATAACCTTCCGCACGATAACCTGCTTCATCAAAACCAAGACGACCTAATCGAGTGGTGGCAGTCTAGTTGCACGGCGAGAACGAAGACAGATAAAAGAAGATTCTACGGCATCCTAAGCTACGCGCTCTGGAACATTTGGAAGGAACGAAATGCTCGCATCTTTCAAGCAGTTTTCTCTGATGTAGATCGTGTTGTCCTCAAGGCGCAAGAAGACATCAACTCCCGTAGGCTTGCTTTCTGCAGAACGTCGAGTGATACCGGAGACCCTCCTTGTTTTCTCTGATTTTCTTTTGATGCTTTGAGTTGCCTGTGTATTCTCTCGTTATTTTGTTACATTTCGTTCCAATCTATGAGAAAGGCAGAGCTCCTGCCAGTTCCTTCAAAAATTTCCATGCTGCTAGGCATTGTAAATGAATTCACGATTAGATGATAGTCCAACCCACGCCGTATTGACCATGTCCTAGAAACATCAACACTATAGATATGCCTTCATTAAGGTGAGAAATGATGAGGTTGGAAATGTACATCTCAAAGCATGAACTCACGCTCGATCTAGAGATGGTATTACCCCGGGATAGCAACATATTTCCATTGGGTATTATGTTGCATGGTGCCAACTGTTGCTGCTCTAATGTAGAACATATATTTGTTTCCCTTTTGTTACTTTCAATTTTTACAAAATCTATTGATATCTTTTAGGCCTGGAATTTTTTTGGTTGACCAAGCATATTCCTAAGGCGAAGACTAGGCATTGGACTACCGATGCTAGCAAGAAATCAGATCAATTTTCTACCTTACAAATTGACTAATATGTGTGATTGAAAATGACTCCTGGTAGGACCGTAGAAACATATTTTTGTATGATGGAAATATTTTTTTCATACTTGTGAAACCTATTTGTAAAACTAATGCAACGACCACTTGCATGCAATAGACCACGTACATCTAGTTTTTAAGGAAATAAATTTTAAATTTTTGGGAAACAAATCCCATAAATCATGGTTTGTTGACAATTAATAAATCTCACAAATCACTCCTGATTTGTTTCCACGCCATGCAACATTTTAATTGTAAAGGAAACATTTTTTCGTGTGACAAAAACATTATTCTCGATCGATGAAAAATTCTTTTTTTTCGTGCAATGGAAACTTTTCCGTGTGACGGAAAGTTTTTCTAACTGATGGGAACATTTGCGCTGTAATATGAAAACATTTTATCTGTGAGATAGAAACATCATTTTGTGAAACAGAAACATTTTTGCTACGTCTGACGATGCAAACATTTTCATGCCATTGTGGATTCCTCCTACGCTGCAACGAACCGACCCACCACTGTCGCCATGCAAAGGTTGCTGATGCCGGAAATCCTGTTGGAACAAAATCAAAAACTCTTGGGTAGCATGATCATAAAACATTGCAACAAATTATTTATGTATTGCAACAATCTTTCGTGTCGTCGGAACAAAAGCAGCATACATATGCAACACAAAAAGTTGTCAACACCGACAACGGCGAGTGCCTGTTTCTAGCGAGCGACGGGCCGTGGGAGGTGGTCATGAACAAGTTGGCGTGTGAGGTTGTCTACTCGCAATCTCCGTAAAATGTTTTTCCGAGAAATGACTTATCAACACATAATCTACTTGAGCCTCCTTCATATTGGCAATGGGGTAAACTGAAAGAAAGAAGAGTCAATCCATTAGCTTAGAAAGGGTATGGACATGAATATGTGCAACAAATCTAATGTACCGTAAGAACAAATATAAGCACATATAGAAACAGACCAGGTGGAAACAAGCTAAATATCGTACCAGAAGAAATGTGTGCAATAAAACTATGGCCAGGTGAAAACAGGGTAATAAGAGTACCGCAACATAAATGAAAAGCTATGGCAACATAGATCTCTAATACATAATTTGAATTGAGAATTCTCATGCATGACATCAAAGATTGGGCAACCTTGTAAGGAATTGGATCAAGAAATCATGAATAACACTACAAACGGAATATTATCTTCCTAGCATAAGCAACAAAACAAGTCATGCAGTATGCGCATCAATAATTACCTATCATAGCAGCATCTATAAGCAATAATGGAAGAAAGACCACAAGAAAACAAAAAAAAGCGTACTATGACAACATATATGAGAATGAGTAGCAACATATATGTGAACAATTTGAATTTGCAAAATACACGTGCAACTAAGACATATCGATTCTCATAACACTAGACCCTAGCACTTGCATATATTGGCATGAAATCCAGTGAAACGTGGTTTGCAAGCTAATTTGAATAAACCGAGTTGTAGGGCTACGTTGATAATTGTCAAAAAATGATCCAATAACTAAATTAAAAGTAATTAGATAAATATACACAGTGACCATGGTAAGTATTGAATTTTCTTAGTGTTTAAGATTAGAGTTTAGGGTTCTCGGTAATTAGGGTTTAGGACTAGTGTTAGAGTTAGATGATTTTAATAGGTCACTCAAGTTCGAGCTCGCCTAAGAGTAACTGACAAGAATGCCATGGCCCCTACCAGAGCCGCAAACAGAGAGAAACGGCATGCGATGCCAGAATACCTCTTCCATGCATTCCTTGCTGGCACCGGAGCCGGCAAGGTTCAAGGCGAAGGCAGACAACGCCTTTAGTCTGTGAAGCAATCATGAGTAGCTATCCCCAACAGACTGAAGGATCATGGGCATTTACCCCTATGATCGACGGAAGAAAGAACATAATTAGAGCAAAGTTACAATTCAGCAATCCGTGTTGGTAAATGAGGCTGGATACTCCGTGGAGTGACTGATTTAAGGCCCGTTCGGTATCACTCCAGCTCCCAGCTCTGCCGATTCCACGGGCGGAGCCGGGCCGAACGGTCCAAATCCGCGGAGCCCAGATCCGGGATCAGAAGGCCTCGCTAGTGCAAAATCGCGGAGCAGCTGAAACCGTGTTCCACCGGATCGCTTATCTGGAGTTGGAGAAAATTACCCGGAATTGCCACCGCCAAGTGAGCCGAACCGGTACGCTGCCTAATTTTTTCTCTCTCTCCCGTCTCCACGGCCCCATCACCTCCGATTCCCATCGCCTCCAGCAGCCCCGACCCGCGCCGCCACCCCTCGCCTCGCGCCGCGCCGCCGTTCCCCTCAAGCCACCGTCGCTCACCTCCTCCTCTTCATCTCCGGAAGGCGCGCCGCCCCCCTTTTCCGCGCCGCCGCGACCGGATCTGTCGGCGACCGCCTCGTGCCCCCGCGTCCAGCCCCCGCGTCCAGTCCCCCACCGCGACCAGGCCGCCACCTGCCGCCGCCAGACTCCTCGAGCAGCCGACGCCTCCAGTCGCCGTTCCCCTCAAGCCGCCGTCGCGACCGGAAGCCCAAGGCCAGCGATCGGATCGGGAGCGGACCAGCCGAACGGTTTAGCGATCCGTGGAATTTTTTCGGGGAGCTGGAATCGGGAGCCCGGAGCCGGATTTGGGGATTTTGAGGCGCTGGACCGTTCCCGAACGGGCCCTTAGGTGATGAGTTCACACCAGGCAACTTGGTGGTGTCACCGATGGCCGGCAGATTGGCCACATCACTCCACTAACTAAAAATACTTTTCTCCTAAAAATCATCCAAATTTATGGCCACAATTTTTTACTTTCAGCCATACAACTGGAAACCAAAATCAGATAGCTGGTATATTAGCTAGACAGGCTTTGCTTTTGCGCAATATATGCTCGCTACACATGCTCACTCCTACTCTGGCACTAATGAGTGCATGTTTGGGTGAAAATTTCACAAAAAAATTGGCAGGATTTCAATTCCGCGTCAATTGGTTCCGAACGGTCCTTGAACTTGTAATTTACTAGTGCGTCCTACGATTGTTGCAACGAGGCGCCGAACCAGCTACCGTAAAAGTCTAGTCTTTCTCGGTTCTCAGTCACACTGCACTACCGCCGGAGTTTGTTCGGTATCGTGCCCACCGAACTCCACGGTCATCCAGTGACCACCGAGAAGGTGGGTTGCTCCTGCAATTGGGCCATAGAAGCTTGTAAAGGTTTCAAAAGGTTTTGCCAAAAAAGAACTTTTACTATAACCCGTTTGAAAAGGGTAACCTTATTCTATGATATTTGAAAATATTTGCTCAGCCGGTTTTAAACTATTTTCAAATCAAACAATTAGATTCAAAAGATTTATCAAATTTTACAATTAGCTCAAGGAAATACGAAATGAGTTTTAAACTTTCAGGGGTTCACTCAAATAGTCTGGGCCATTTTGAATTCATAAACAAAATGTTCACAAATTTGATTCTTTTTGACACAAATTAATTACTAGTTTGGAATGTCTGAGAGTTGGTAATGATTACATAGATCTCGGAGACTCATGAATTCATTCAATTCAAATGCGTCAGTTTGATAAATTTTATTTTCTTGGTTTAAATCATTTTGATCTTCTGAAAAAGGAGATGTTATTTAAACTATGGATATCTTCAGAGAAATCTTCTTTAAAATCTGAAGTTCTGAAAATGTTGTTTTTCTCGTTTTTAGTGAACAACAAAATTTTCAGGATGTTACGTGTTTAGCCGCTGCAAGAACAATCTTTTTGCATGACCGCCTGGACGCTGCCCAACAAGCTATGTAACTAGAAGTACAACACTTTACTCCCTCCCGTAGTCCCGTCGTGGCCTCACGTATGGTTCAGCTCAAAGCAGGTTTAATTGGGAGAGCAATCATACCGACAAATATTCCTTTGTACTGGAGATCACAAAGCACCACTAAACCTCAGGGAGCTAAAAGAACCGAGGTAAAACTTCAAGCAGACGGCCTCAAGAAGCAAGAGCCACCACAAGAGAGAGTCAGCAAATAGGAAATGAAAATCCGCAACTAGGGGGAAGCACAACATTATTTATTAGATGGTTTATATACAGATGGCTTCCACAATGGAGAAAGGTGTTAGATGCTGCAACAAACATACATCATCCACCACCACCACCCACAAGGTTGCTGCTGCTAAAAGTAACAATTGCTAAATTCATCAATGCATATAAATACGCGCAACTCAACATATATACATACATGCTCCTATTTACTAGCACGCAATGAAGGCAGGGGTCAAGGCACTGTCCACATTGCAGTTCACCAGTTCTCGCCTAAAACCGAGTAACTGACAAGGGTGCCATGGCCCCTACCAGACATAGAAACAAACGGGGAGTGGCATGCAATGCAAGAATGCCTCTTCCAGGCATTCGTTGCTGGCACAGGACCCTGGCAATCCAAAAGCCGCCACAGTTCAAGACGAAGACAGACAACGTCTTCAGTCTGTGAGGCAATGACGAGTTCCTCTCCCCACCAGAGAGTGAATGATCATGGGCGTTTTCCGCAATGATCGACAGAAAGAACAGAATTAGAGCAAAGTTAGCACCCAGCAATCAGATTTGGTAAATGAGACTGGATAGTCTAAGTCACTCCGGAGTGACTGATTCAGCTGATGAGTTCACACCAGTCAGCTTGGCTGGTAGCTTAGCCTTAGGTGCCAGCTGCTTGGCCTCCTCATACGAATAAATGTAAATTCTTTTCACCATGCTGCAAAACTCCCTGCAACAACATGCATTACAGTGGGGTTAGGACATCAATACTGGAAAATTGCATCCATTCACACAAAGAAAGTGGTAATGGTTCTTACTCCCAAGGATCATCCCCAACAAGCATCATATCATCCTCATCATCCGCGTAAACAACCTGCCATCTCTTGAGTGTGGAACATAGCTCCCCCTGTATATCAAACATCTCCTCCAACTTGCGGAGAAGATCGCCATACCCACCTAGCTTTGTCACGTCAACTGCCCTTCCAACTGCCATTCCTTTCATAATTACCTACAGGAGGAACAGTAATCAACTAGCCTGAAAGTTACAAGAAAGTTGAGCATCTTGATATTGAAAATAATGTGATAAATTATCACCTTTGTGCAGCTCCTAACTTGGCGACTTTGGTTCTCAAGAAGAGAACGCTCACTGCTTGCTGCTGGGGCATCAGATTTGTCGACATCAGATGGATGCGAGAGCTCATCAGAGTCCACGTCTATAGATGCAGCAGTTTGGTCAAAACCAACACCTGAAACAGTAACCACAGGCAGTGTTTCTTCCACGGCAGACCTTATCTCAATTCCAAATAATCTGCAACCACCAGTAGCCGGCTCATGCTTCCTTTCAACTGTGACTTTGTTAGTGCTAGCAGAATAAGAGTCAGCTCTTGAGTCTCTCGCTGACCAGTAGAACTGATTGAATACAGCATTTGATGATGATGAGAAGATTGAAGTGGGAATTGATGGATAAAGCTCTCGCGCCTGTTGTGGTTCCGAAAATGAGAGTGTTTGGCTTGGTTCAGCAGGGGACTTCCATAGACCTAACATAAAGAGCACCAGCTTAGATGTGTGAAGCAAAAGAGAACTTTAAGAGACACCAAGTCATATATATATAAAGAAAATGATATCCCTGACTATGAGCTGAGCATTGTATCCAAGAACCAGAATCATTACTTGTAAAGGTGCTAAGGGATTTTGTAGTTCTTACCAAATTTAGGAGGAAGTTCAGGAACCACAGAAGGTGAAGCTGGATGTCGTGCACGCTTATTCCTCAACGGATGTTGAGGGGGTTGCGGATTAGCTGCATCCAGTGGTTCCAGTTCCCATGGAGAAACTCTGTCTGGACGAAGAATGGACGAAGGTTCATCCCATTGGACCTGGCAATAATTACAGAACAGAGTCAGATCTGGAAAGCAAACACAAAAACATGACAATGAACCACAACAAGCACTTCAGAGAAAACATAGTTCTTCTAATTGAATCTCAAAACTCAAAATCTTCACACCTTCAGCGATTTCCAGTCAGAATCTGCCCATAGAGACGTTGAAATCGCCGGCGTGCACCCACTACCGATAATTGTTCCACTGAACCTGTAATCATAGAAATGTTTGTCATGTGCACTTGTTGGAGTAAAGCCGACAACATCTTGTCGAAAGCAATCCCAAATTATACCTTCTTTCAAGAGCTTCATCGCCTTCAAATTTCATCTTAAACCTCATTCCAACAGACATTTTCTGCTTCTTAGCTTCAAGGTACTTGTTAACGCTCACAACAAACTCAGACCGGCTTGTTCTGGTAATAGAATGAAAGACGTGCATTAAATTTTTTAGACAAGACTGTATGGAGAAAATAAAACTTGCCCATCTTCATGTTAATTAGGATAACCATAGTGCCAGGCCACTTCAGCAAAAACAAAGGATGGTTGGAAAGGGTAAGTTTGCAGACATAAATGCATGACATAGGTATAAGCATTGAGCTTAAGGGTAATAGTAGACCAGATGAGCAAGAATTATGTCTCAGACCTAAGCAGAATGTACAACAATACAATAAGGAGCTGCCTTTCGAATTAAGTGAGAAGTGCAGAAACTTTCTTTTTATCTTGCATTGCAATGCAATACAATAAAATGCCAGAAATAAAGATCACTATGCAACAAAGAGAATAACTAAAATGAAAGTTGGTAGAACCTTTACCTGGGTTTGTAGAAAACAGAAAAGAGGGTTCCAGTGGAGATAGCATGGGAGGCTGTTGCAAGGACTCCAAGATGCATGCTGTGGCTTGATATGACAGATGATGGCATGTTATTTACTTGTCTCATGTGCCTCCTTACTCCAACCCGTAACTCACCATTTTCACCTCTGCAAGTCACAGGAATAATAATTAGTACAAGTAACCGATGATGACTACAAATTATGAGGTCTATCCATAATTGAACCAAGCTGGGAGACATGTGCAAATGCACCAAATGCCTCCAATTGACAAGATTAGGATCTTGTGTACCTCAGGAAGATAAATGCATCACCAGCAACCAATCTTTTTGAGCTAACAAAGATGCTCCAGCCAGTTGTAAGTAGATGCCTCCTAGGTTGTCCTGAAAGAAACAACACAGAAAGACATGAGATTGAACCAAGGAAAGAGAGATCACATAATATTCAAGAACCACTGCATCAGCAGATTGCATGTCTGTACAATGGTAAGCACATTCAATTGTGAAACCAAGTGCTACATCAACATAGTGGCGGGAAATTTAAAAGGAGCTTCAAGCTGAAACGCTGAAATTGTAAGCTCACCACGAAAGATGTGACGAAAATGCCACTTAGTCCCATGGAGGTCTTTGGCGACTAATTCTTGACATGGTGGATTCTGAGACATGTCCTGCAAAGCAACCATACCATTCAATAACCAAGAAATTGTGCAGAGATCAACTGGAGTCATAAAATGCTTTTGATGCTAACCAGCTGAGGAAGACACTCTTCAGCATGTCTCCTAAGAACAGAGAAACCACCATGTGTGCTCGTATCTGAAGCTGTTAGTGTCTTGCAAAAGGAATGGATGGTGCATCTCTCAAGTTCTTGTGGTTCAGGACCCACGCTGGTGGGTTCACTTTGCTAATCAAGCAAAAATTCAGGTCACTGAATGCACGTGTAAAAAAGAACATGAAATAAAACTACCAAAGCTAGCTGCACCATGAAAAGAGAATATATGCCATAAGAGTGTACATTGCAAAAATAACATGAACCCTTAGCATGTTGGCGATGGTTAAAACAGAAACACTCACATCAGTTTCTGGTTGCAGCATAATTTGAGCATAAACTTCATCTGAATCAGCTTCCGTCTGCATTACAGAGTTTAGCCGACAGCCGGTTAGCAACAGTACCTAGACTAACCATTCCCTGGACACTCGCATGGAAGGAGGTTACAGCAGACAGATAAAAAAACACTGACCCGGAGTTCTACGTTGACCACACTGCATAGGATCTTGGATGGTAGGTTGAACATAGGCAGGTACTGGTCAAGCTGCTGGTTTGTAGACGCCTCAAGCTATAGAATAAATCATTATCAGTTTGAGGAGAAACAAATTATCTACAAAAGGGATTAATCAAGAGAGATTGACAGGAACAACTCATAGGTCGTGAGTACCTGTTCCATATGGCCCTGTGGAAAGTAATATACGCGTTCACCTCGTCTAGGTACCGTGATCAGCGGACCGGCACAAGCATGCCATAGCCCCCGGAATAGTGCATCACTAGAGGTTCCTATATGGACGCAATTGATTTACAACAATAGGTCATCAGAACAAGAGAGACGCAGCATGCTAAACTAGATGTTTTTCTATATTTTGAATAGTCAAACTTCAATCTTAATCATGAGTCATCCTAACCATAGATGAAGAACGCCAACTAATATAGCGCACATACATCCACCACACCAAAGTTTCTCATTTATCATCAATAGAGAAGCATCAATAGTTACGTGATAAATTTGCAACCAAAAGAACTCGATAAAACTCAAACAGATAAGCAAACGGAAACAGAAATTCCGCAGAAATATCCAACCTTTTCCAATTAGATGGATCACAATTCGCATGCATCGGTATGAGAGAATAACCCATAAAATGTGGAACTAAATAAGGAAAATCAACACAAACATGGTAAATCCTCTCAATGGAGCGCAATTTAAACAAATTCGTAAATCCTCTCAATGGAGCGCAATTTAAACAAATCAACAAGAGCCACTGCAACCCAAATACTCGAAACAAAACGGCCAGGTTGGCCGGCTAATATTCTGTTTACCAACATCGACTCAAATTAGAAGATGTTCCTCTACATTTTCTACACAAACAGTCAACTACTCAAGTCCACTTAATCAACTACTGTCTCAGTTTCCCATCACCTAAATTACCAAGCGAAAGCAGAGCAATTTGTAACCAAAACAGCTCCCACAGAGGCAAAAATTGCATGGAAACAAAAAATCGACGATAGGAGGCGCGAAATCGAACCTGAACCACCAGCCACGACAGGATTCGCCATCTCCATCGCTGCCGCCATCTTCCCCAAACCAAACGCCCAGAGAACTCGGTAGAGAACGATGAATCAAGAGGTCCTCGCGACGTACTACTGTCCACGCTGCGCCCAGCTCAGCTCCATGGATCTGTCTCGACGCCCACAAGCCTTACAGCCGGGCCTCCAGAACCCACGGAATTCCTGCGAATTGGCGGAGATCTCGCGCGACAAATCCGAGGGGCGGCTGCGTGGTCCGATCCGTGTCACGGAGGAGGCCGCCCTCGGGGAAGGGGAAGCAGAGCGGCGGTTTGGGGTGGCGTGTAGCGTGTAGCGTGCGTGGCGAGGGCGAGGCGAGAGGTGTGAGCTGCGGTTGGGGTGAGGTCGCTTCGGATTTGGCTGCTCTTGGCCGGGTCGTCTGGGCTCTCGGTTTTGGGTTTTGACAACGAGCGGCGGTCGCGGTCGCGGTCGAAGGAGGGGGGAGCTGCACGAGGCCGAGGAGGCAGTGGGGGAGGGGGGACTACGGGGAGGAGACAGACGGATCACGGGTGGATGGGGCGCGGGTCAGCTGGTGGCCTGGTGCCTGTGTGATACGCTCTGGTGCCCGTGGCCTCATGCGGTGCTTGGTTTCCGCGGAGTTCTCCCTCTTTTGCCCGTGTTTTCTTGGGAGTTTTCATGGGGGATGATGGCTCGGTGGCTGCCGCTCCTGCTGCTTCGGAGGTGGTTGGACTCGGGATCGCGGGAGCCGGATCGGCGGGCAACGGCTTCTCAAGGAGGTGGGCACAGGATCCACAGGTCCCCGCCGTGTCTCGCGCACGGCGCGAGCACGAATCTTGCGCCTCTGATGATAGGTGTACTCCGCCGCGTACTCCCGCCATCTCGTGTTGTCACCCACCGTGCTGATGCCGCGCAGGTAAGGGTGGAAACGAGCCGAGTCCGGCTCGGCTCGCGATAGCTCGTGAAAATACGAGCTGAGCCTGGCTCGGCTTGGGCTCACATAAGGCTCGAGCCGGCTCGCCGTGGCTCGCGAGCCAAGCTAGCCTCACCAAAGCGACAAAGCCCACCCTTAGCCCAAGTGACTAGGTTCTCCACTTCTGGGTGCATGTCGTCAGGTCCACCAACCCCGTCTCCACGACTGTTGCGCCCTTCGCACGTGCTGCTCACCGGCACGGCCTTGTTCCTCCACGTCTAGGCAAGCGCAACCAGGTCCGACATCCCCCCACCAACGACTCGTCATCCACGACCTCCGCGTCCTGTGCGCTACTCCCGGCACAGCTCCGTTCCTCCACGCCTGGGTGCGCACCGCCGATCCGACACCCCCGTGGTTGATGACTGCCACGCCCTGCGCCCGTGTCCGACGCCAAGTTGTAGTTGTTCTCGCTACAACAGTTTGATCTCACTGGTTCGAGGTTAGTCTCCTTGTCTCTCGTCCCCCGATTCATTCTATTTTTCCCCAATTGTCTCCATAGCTTATTTCGTACTCGTGTTGCTGATTTGTTCCAAATTCTGCAAAATACGAGCTCAGTTCGATTACAGTTGGGGATTCCCCATTTGGGTTTTCTCGGAACGAGGCTACGAGCAGATTCATTGAGCAATTTGCTGCATACGTCTAGTTTCCAGATCGGGAAGCAATCTAGGAGAGAGGTAGCCTAAATTTCCACTTGTTAATCTGATTTCGCATGTGGATTCTTCGATTCTTGTGTAAATATCACTCGAGGAGAGTTTTTGGCATTGATTAGTGAAGCCGCTGTTAGGATTTGTTCTTTGTGTAGCTGTTTGATTGGGCTTAGGGGGTTGCTTCAGGAGGCTGCATTTCTGGTGATTGGATTGGAGGTGGTGAGCAAAGATGCGGCCTCATCAGAAATTTGTGACATGTGGATCCCTAAAAAGACAAATTCCCTACAGCACTTTGAGCATGTGTTCTGTTTGAATCGGGGTAAAATCTTTGTAGCCCTCTGTTCTGATCACTTATGCAGTGACTTAGGTGATTGAGAAAATTAGACTGCCATGTATACCGTAGTTGTGAGCAGATCCATCAAGAGGCAGATACTTGAAGATGAGAAGAAATGTGTGCTACACATATGCTACTAAAAGGAGAGCTATAGAAATATGAGGTCTGAAAATAGTATTGAGATTTTCTAAGCTGATTTTGAGTATTCAATCAAGCGGGATATTGAGAAAACAGTGACACTGACAACAACGACATGTCTATTGCTGGAACAGCAAGCCGACAGTATGAAACATCTAGATAAGCTTTCTTCAACTACTGTTTCATTTCTGGTTTTGTTTGTATGGATGATTTGATCATCAGATAGGCGGAAGAACATTCCAATGACTATGGACTGTTTATAGCATATGGTGCTTAACCAAGACACCGTTTAGACCTGAAAATCATACCACATAGATTTCATTAATATAAATATACTTCATTTGTCACCAAACAAAGTTATGACTGGCTGTAGTTTTATCAAGAATCTGCAATGGCGTGTGCCACTTGCCAGGACCATGTACCGGAACTACATCTATAGCCAATAGTCCATACTATGGTGAGCTTTGCCTGTTAATGAGATCTCTCGTTGTGTAGAGCATTCAAAGGTGAAATTACACTTTGCTTACTTCTATTTCTATTTTGCAACCTAATATAAAACGCATTGTTGATACATTTTGGCCTGTAATTTTTAGTATGCCCCCAAGTAGGATAGAATTGCTATATGCTCACATGCCAAATTCACACCTAAGAAACTTAGCTTGTAGGGAAAATGCATTTCAAGCAACTCTATTCGGTACCCAATTTTTCATATTATGTCTAATTCAGTACCTAAAATTTTTTTATACAATGAGCTTAAACGAGCCTACGAGCAGCTCGTGAGCTTTTTGATTCGGCTCGGCGAGCTTTACGAACTAAGGAGGAGGCTCAGGCCCAGCTCGTTGCGCCTCCGAGCCGAACCGAGCCGAGTTTGAGTCAAGCCTCACTGAGCCTACGTCAAGCTACGAACCTCGAACTTTCTGTCCGCGCAGGCCCTACCGGATCCGACCTGTCCTTTTTCACGGGGACCTTCTGCTCCACGGACACGACTACACGAGGGCATCCCATTCCTGGCGCCCACAGTTTCTGCAGCACCCCATGGCTCGCCTTGTGGAGTGCAGAGGCTCCCGTGACCTGTCGTACTGAACTAGCTAATCGAGGAGCATTTTGCAAAGCTGGTCTTAAAAGAAGGTGGGGAAAAAACACTACTGGTGTGGTGTAGCTAGAGTGGCCCGTGACAGCGGTGCCGCAACCGACGCGCCATTCCGTACCAGTAAGGCATCCAGTGGCCGTACGTGAGTGAGATCTCGGTTCTCCGGCGCCTTCAACTGGCAGGTGTGCCCAGGAGCCCAGGCACCAAGGCCTAGCTGCCTGCCTAGCCCATTAGCATGTCCCTCACCGACCCGGCATGCAACCAACACCCACCACAAAGCGAGTCATGTCGCGGCAAGCAAAGTACCTACGTACGCTTCCTTCTTTTTCCACGGAGCCCCACGCTGTCATCTATATATATCTACGAGTTGCACGATGACACTAAATCATCTTAATCATTCATCAATCCAATTAATAGCTCTAAAAAAGCAATCACTAATTATATTTTAGTCTTTATAGCAATTAGTACTAATTAATACATATAATTAACACCACAAAATGACACAATTAATCCCATATTTTATATTTTCGTTTAATTTTATGTATCAAAATTAGAATCTCTCAAACACTACATTCGCATCTTCTATCTCTCTACCGCATCATGTCTTTCCCTTCCTATAACTACTCGATGGCACATTTTAGTGCCAATTTAGATAAATTAACAATCATCTGCGAGGATGATGTTGGAGGAGCTATATTTTGTCAATATTATATGTTCATTCAATTATCTGATCGGTGGTTATTTCAGTTAGTGCGTTATATGTTGCGGAGAAACATATATCGCACCTACAGATAGCGCAGCAACGAAAGGGGTCGGGCAACGTGCTACGCGGCCTGCCAGCCATGAGTCATGTGATGGCATGTGATGTGAGCGGCTGCGGTGCAAAGTTCAGCAACGCGGCTGGACCCGTGCTCGCTCCGTAGTAATCGCTTCGTTGACGCATTGGCGGATGGACGCTGGAGCCGCGTGTGAGTAGAGTGTTCGTTTATGCGATTTAATTCCACTTTGGTAGTCTGCTGTGCTGCCAAATTTAGTATAGCACAGTCCCAACTTGGTCGTGTGGACTGTTGCAACTTGCAGCTGTTTGGAAAATGCTGTGCGATGCAATATGGTTTGTTGACTTGGTGTTCTGTCGAGAAAATATACTAGTACTGATCTGGTGCCGGTTTTTCACTTGTAGGAAGTTAGTTCATAGGCAAATGGAACTGCCCGAGAGACTTGTGCAACAATATCCGTCGCCCCTGAGCTTGAATTTGCAGCCCCTTGTACAAGAAGACATGACCTGATGGACAAGAGGAAGAAAGACTATGCAGCCAAAGGGTAGTGTCCAGTAGTAATCAACCTTGTCATGACATTTTCCAAGTTCCAACAATATCCACATTTCACACAGCAAACGACAAGGAGACATGACCTGATGGACAAGAGGCAAAAAGACGATGCAGCCAAATGATAGTGGCCATGTCGCTGTCCATCGAATCCCACGGTCGGTGTTTTGCGTACTTAGGGCTCCTTTGAATTGGAGAAAAAGTAATGGAATTTTGGAGGATTTAAATCCTATAAGAAATTTTTCTATGCATGCCTTTGATTTAAAGGAATGATACTTTGGGATTCCTATGAAATTCCTATAGAATGGTCCATTCCAAAGGAACTTTAGAGGAAAAAAAACATGAGGTCTAACCTCATTTTTATTTTCCTTTGTATCAACCGAAATAAACAAGGTGCTGAACCTGCTTTGAAAGCCACTGCTCACTATTTTAGTACTATCTTGATTAAGCAAACAAAAATATTATTAGGATTCCTGTGTTTTCTTCTTCCTACGAATCAAACACACAATCCTATAAAATTTCTGTGTTTTTCAATCCTCTATTTTGCGTATGCATTTCTATCCTATTCCTCCGTTTTTCCTATTCCTGCATTTTCAAGATCCTACGAATCAAAGGAGCCCTTATCGTCTCGTCTATGGATGGCAATCGGACGCGACGGGTCCGGGTAAGGCTCTCTTATGCCCTTGCCCGCCAGTTTTTTTTTCTGGCCCGTGGGTATGCCCGCCGTTCGTGATGGACAAAGATCCACACCTATGACGGTCGCCCGCGGGCACCCGGCCACCCGCTGCCTGTGGGCATGCCTGTCTACCTACCAATACTCCATGAAACGTCAGAGAAATCAAAGATCTGAGTTAGCGAATCAATTTGCAAAGAAACATCACATAAAGCAAGAAATCGGAGGAGAGATGTGGAGACGAGGCAAGAAAAATCTACACGGCGCGGCTGCTCCTCTTCCGACGCAGCGACGACCGTCTCCAACCCCACGCCAACAGCGGTCCATCATGAGCACGTACCTATGAACAGTGGAGATAAAGAACCATCAGGAAATTGAGAAACAGGAGGAGGAGTCAACAGGAAACTTGAGAAACGTAAGGCATTATTAGGAGTGGAAGCGACGGCGTGGTTACATGAGGTGAGAAGGAGCGAGCGAGCGGTAACTCACTGCCTCACTGGAGGCTTAGGGTTAAGATGTAGTGGAGCTAGTAGGCGGGGCTTCGCAAGTGAAAGGTCACGTGCGCCATGGTGGGAGTGTGCGATAGCTAGCCCATGCTCAAGTAGAGGTGTTTTTTTAGATAATGGAAAGGTAGACCTTCCCAGCCTCCGCATTATGCAATGCATACGGCTATTAAATTATTACAACGTCTTTACATAGGAGGAAATAAAAGGACCAAGTAGAGGTGTAACAGCCGTGCCGTTGTCTTACATTTTGGCTCGTATGATAGTGAAGTAGCGGGTAAACTGGTGGATCGGGCATAGAGGAACTCGCCTATTGTCCATACCCATTTACCCGGTGGACATAAGATTGCGCTCAGTAATCTGTCATCGAGCGCCAAAACTTGTTCATACCTGTTTCTATTAAGGTATTTATCCATGGATAAACGAGAGTAGCTGCCATCCTTAGTATTGTCCCCTCGACTATCGTTGATCGGGGCTGGAAACGGGAGGGACCTTCGGTTGGGTACCTGCCTAACGACCGGAGCATATGCATATTAACTCCTTGTTCTTACTTCCTCCGTCCACAAATGTAAGGCGTATACGGAATTTTAGGTTCAACTTTGACCAATAATTAAGTCAATAATATTGAATTATATAATACAAAAGTGATACCATTTGAAAATACGTTTGAATATAAATCCAATGATACATCTACTATGTCATATAATTCAATAGTATTGGTTTAATTGCTGGTCAAAGTTAAACCTAAAATTCCGTGCACGCCTTATATTTGTGGACGGAGGGAGTAAAAGATAGCTGTCTCATGAGTTTATAAGTTGCGCCATTTTGGAACTCCTGATGTGACGTACGACCCAATCTCGCACGTTGATCGCGTGAGCCCGTGCACGGACAAAAACGATGACGCAAGAAACGACCACCAGTGAACAATGATGGATTCATTTAGCAAAACCGTATTTATTTTTTGGCTATTTTGGAGTTTTGACGATGCAGTCTGCAATCTAGAACCCCATCTCTCTGGGTCCTACCAAGATCTCTTTGGTCGCCTGCCATAGCTTCCAGGCTCACTAAAACTCTGTAGAAGGTGCACAAGCATGGCGAAGGTTTTAGCATTCAGCTAGCGCGCGTGCTGCTGACAGGTGGCTCATCTCCCTGGTTCTTCTAGCGCAAAAGAGAACTCCGATCACAAGGCAAATATAGCTTAATCAAGAGTATGTTTCTTGGCAATTTGTGATTGATTTGAGCCAACGGTTGCGAGTTGTAAAGGAGGAGGGTTCACACTTCACACCGAGATCCTAGTCGAAGAACGTGAATCCTGCTCAGAACTCAAGTTCGGTTCGGCAAAGCTAAACTAAACCACGCTAATTAACGACTAGTTTGCTAATCCTGCCTTCCCGTGAATATTCTATGCTCCATTATTGCACTACTAATTAAACTATAGTGCACCAGTGACTCTCTCTTCTCTTCCATCTGCTTGGTTGCGGGTGGGGAAGCTAGGGAAGCAGGGCGCAGGAAAAGGGGGCAGAAAACAAAAGGAAATTGCATCAGCTAAGCAACCCTGCCGGCTCGACGATTGGCAGATTGTGCCTCAAGCATCGTACCAATACCATGCTCCACTAATCAAATAGTGCTAGTTAATTAATCCATCTCAATAACATACACTATGCTTGTGCCGGCTGTCTCCAGGCAATGGCCAAGGGCCAAGATTAGATTCCCATTTATTCCTCCTTGATTCCGTGTTTATAGTATAATCACAACTTGCAAATTAGCGAAACGGGTCTCGGACTTCGGTTATTATGGCGACGATCTGTTTGTGCTTCAGGATCCGCTCGTACAGTGAAATTCTCTAGACTCGAAGCTAGCGCATCCTTGGAAGAAATAAAACCTATTTCAATTAGTTTGGTCAAATGTTATGAAGAGGAATTTTCCTGTCGGCTCATCATAGGGTCGATATTTCGATGTCGCAATATCACAACGTCGAGACATGCAAGCCATATTACCGCAAAAATTATTTATGAAGATGATTTTTTCTGTCGGCTCATCTAAGGATCGATATTTCTAGGTCACAGTATCACCGACATCAAGAGATACAAGCCATACGTTGCAGTACCTTTTCTCTGAGAAAGTCGGCGGGAACACTGTCCATTCATTTAAGGAGAAAAATGGAAGTAATAATAACATGATAGCCTGTTTTGAAATTAATGAACAAGACAGAAAAGCCTTAAGCCAACCTTGTGTAGACTACTCACCCCTACGGATCCACATGATCCCTTTGCCATTGTCATGCCCCACAAGCCAATATGCTCGAAGACAAGGGAAGCTACTTTGAGAAAGGTAGGCCACCTATTCGTGAAAATCCATCTGCTGCGTTTATTCGAGACATTCCAATTTTAAAAATATTCACTGTACAATTCATGAGTATTAGTGAATGAAATATAAAAATTTATCAGAATAAAATTAAAAGTCTTAAAAACAAAGGAAAAAAGGAAAAGAAAGAAAGAAGAACACATAATAATAACTACAACAATGAAAAGAAGAACACTTTCTTGTGCAAAACTAAAATCAGAAAATTAGTGACGTCTCTTGCCAAATTAATCAAATCTACGGCGTGCAGCACATCACCGCTTGTATCATGCTCCAGGGAAAGAAACTCAAAAGAGGGCATACATCATCACTGAATTCTTTAAAAAAGCACAGAACGATCAGCAAAGAGAGAAAAAAGAGAAAAAATTAAAGGCGCAGAACAATCAGCAAAGATGGAGGTCCAACTTGCAACCATCTACTAATACTTGAGTTCTGGCGCAGAACAATCAGCAAAGAGTGTTTGAGAGCCTTGGATAATAAGAAGATAATTTAAGGCGTTCTGGTGGTGGTGCTCGGCGACCCCTGCACGGACCCTCGTAGCCGGCGTGCAACCCCCAGAACCGCTTTGCCTCCCATCTCCGAATTCGACTCGAACTCGGAATCTGACTCCTTGGTGGCGGCCGCGCCTCCGGCATTGACTCGGGTTCGTCGATCAATAAACAGCAGCAACAAGCGTTCATCGTCTTGCATTGCATCAATCCTCCGTTCTCCCGTCCCGTCTCGACGTCCTCCCCCTGCTCTCCTCCTCCTCCTCATCTTCGTCCCTCACCTAGCCAAAGATTGGACCTTGGAGCATGGCCACAGATGGGCATCTGCTCCCCTAGGCCAATGCGACCTAGGATGTCACGACCCTGAATTTCGGAGCCGCGAAACAATGCCCGCGAAATAACGTGGAGGTGGTCTCGGGCTCACCGCGCCGGAGCAGTTGAGGATGGTGGCGGGTTGCCGGAGCTCGGGAAGAGGAAGGGGAGGGAGCTGGGACGCTCGGGAGAAGGTGGGGGAGCTCGGGTGTGCGTCGGGGTGAGGAGAAGGGAGCTCGGGAGGGGGTTGCCGGCTTTTATAGGAGGTGGGAGCGGTACGGCCAGGGTGCTCCGCTCATCTCCCGAGGAGATGAGCTCGCCGGTGGATAAACCCCTACGCTCGGACGTCGTGCTGCTCAGGCCTGTGAGGCTTAGACAGCGAGCCTTTGTAGGTCGGTGTCGAGAGGAGGGAAGTGGTGACACAAAAATGGAGAAGGGTGGCAGGGCAGAGCGAAGGGGAGGCGGGCGACGCGTGGAAAGGTGGCGTCGGGGGCGGCGCCTTGGCAGAGGAACGGGGTCCACCCGTTATCGGTGTCGAGCGGAGGGGCGGCGCGACGGGCGGTGGTGGTGTTACTGGCGGCGGCGACGGGGAGATGGCAGGGGAGGTGGAGGAATTGGGGAGGTGGGCCAGATGGGCCGGGAAATAGATCGTGGGCCGGAAGAAAACAAAATAGGCCCAAGAAGAATTTTGGAATTTTAAATAGATTTCGAATTTAAAAATTTTGAAATTTTTTATACTGTTATATGGTATGTCGTTGACGCCGCCATCACCATCGTGGCGGCGGACGATCCCGTCGAGCTCGCGCGGAGGCGCAATGGCGTCGCCAAGAGGGCCCGTGACGAGGACCTACGCGAGGAGGCCGATTACCGTGGATGGTCGTCGGCCACCCCAGAGCTCAGCCTCGCCCTGTATCGTCGTCGTGGCTCCGCTTCCTCTTCTCTGACCTGCGGCACCACCAAGGAGGAGCAGACCTGTTCCTGGGAAGTGGCGCCGGATGTGCCCTACGGTGAACGTGAAACCGAGGATGTGCCTTCGGGTTGCAGCGAACACTTCTTCATCACCGTCCTGTAGTGGAGATCCTGCTCTCCTCCTCCGCGTGTGCGTGGAAGGCTATGGAAGGGCAGCTCCCACCTCCTCCCCCGCAGATGGGATATCTGCTAGTTGCCTCAATGCCAACAGGAGCTCGTCCGTCAAGTGTCGCCAGCACCAACCCATGAGTTAGTTAGTTCGTCTTTCCTAGCTTTGCGCTTCATAAACTATGCACGTACGGGTGTTCTTTATCCTTTTGTCTCTCTAGGTTACTGCACTTGGCAAGATTGAGTGCTATTTGAATCTCTGTTAGTCACTACTAATTTTACCAGATTGTTAGTAGAGTCTCCACTAGGCAGCGAACGCAGATATGACGAGTCTAAAACTTGTTCACAATTTCCTTTCTTGGTCCTAAGGGCACTCCTAATGCATTGTATTTTAGGTTGTATCTTATTGCATTAAATAACTGTTTAGATACAACATTCTCAATGGGTTGTATCTTAGCATTGTATCTAAAACATCTTTATTTATTATATTTTATGATCTATACTACCATTTTTAACCTTGTAACCTGTTTGTGGCATAGTTCTAGTACATAGTAGTACATGTATGAGCCACATAGAATCACTCAAAAATTAATTTACATTGATTACACCGCTAAGAGCTTTCCTCCATAACTATCCTGCCACATAAACTTTTTGTCTAGGTGGCATGACTTAAGAGACAGCTGAGTTGGAGCATTGGGACTGCCCTAAATAAAAGGTTTAAGCAAATAAAGGGTATTTTCAATAAACTAAAAGTAAAGCAGGCAGAGCAATAACTCTTTTACTGCAATACTGGCACGAGATGCAGCGTAAAACGCACTCGCTGCAAAAAGAAAAGCGCCCGTTTGCTACCCAGTTTGTAGCAGGAAAAAGGAATAGAATTGAACCGAGTGATGCGCGTGTAGTTGTGTGAGCTGCCTTAGGTTTGGAGACTGTGCTGGCTGTTCTGTAAAAGTAATCTTGACTGACTTAGATTCTTAAGCATTAGTGTCTTCTTAAGTTAAAATTTGCAGTTTCCAACGAGTAACATGGGTTTGAACTCTTCTGTGTGCGCTGAAGCGTTTGGATTAAGAAAGTGCTTATGTATGGAGTCCAAATGTAACTGAGTCCACATATGAATGGAAATTTGTTGGCCTCAATTTGGGCAGAATTTTGGAGCAACTTCTGTATATACTTATTCATGTACGCTTCTGTGGCTTCTTAAAACATTCTCTTGTTCTGATGGGGAACGTTGTTTGCCCCCATGGCTAGAATTCCATGGATTTCCTTCTGGTCATCCCAATTCTTATTGAGTGGTGAAGCTGATAAACATGTTAGAAGAATGTTTCAATGTAATAATTATTGATTAGAAGACCCTTTTGGTTAGAGAAAGAAAATGTGCAATCTGCCAATCTGGATAAGGGCACCTGTTAATAAAAGGATGGGGAGAGTGAAGATAGGTGAGGGGTTAGGCCATAGATTACAGTAAAAAAAGTAAGAAAAATTGAATCCAGAAAAGGGCTGACAAAAGTTGTAAATGACACTGAAGATAACAGAATGTGGCCATTCAACAAATAGATTTTTCTTGTCACTATTCCATTTTATTTTATTTTGTTACCAAGGTTCTTGTTCCATCACAAACCATTGTGCATGGTAATTTTATATGTTCACAAGTGTTGGTTTTTCTTGTCTGGTTCTTTTGTTGGAAGAGTTGCTATGCTAATCGTAGCTCTCCCAGAGCCACTTATCTAAAGCAGACTCCCAATTCTTTTATTAAGTGCCGAAGCAGATAACTATGTTAATTTGTGCTTGATTTCCTGGATTTATTCATTTATGCTTGTGATTTCCCATATTTATATCTGAAACTGAATTTTTTTTATTTCTCTAACTGGGAACTTTCCCTACTTCTTGGAAGAGTCAAGTAATTCCCAGAGGAATGGGTTGGCAGCTGTTAAGGGTCTTCAAATTATGAATAAAAATATTTGTAAAAATAGACCTTAGGCTTCTCATTGATAATATCAGCCAATACCAAATTGGTAATGATATAGATAAGTTAAAAGGTCTGGTGTACTGTTGTCTTAATATGTTTTTAAGTTGAGCAATTCTTGTTGTGCATTCTTGTGTCATTTTTTTTTGTTATTATGCACTGAAATATGATGCGATTCTTGCTACAATGATATTTGTTTAGTTGTATGGTACTCTGGTATATTCCTAGGCTTTTTTTAATGATGCACTCGACTGAACTGCTGATGCTCTCTCAGTTGCCTGATGAATTTATTCTTCATACTCCACTCCAGAGGCCCATAACCTTTTTCTCTTCCTCATTTTTTCAACTGTCCTGATCAGGGTATTCAAAACTAGAGCTAACCCTAGAACTGGACCTACAGGTTCTTGTTTTCAGAAGAAAAAACTGCTTCTTTTATCTGCACATTTGATACCCAAACTATGACTAAGTACTGCACAAATCCTGCCTAAATTGGGTATCAGGGGACATTGTTGAAGGCCTGAACTGGTCTCCTAAGAATAGTCAGTTCAATTTTTCACTTTTCGCTGTACTTATTCTGCAACTACCTTGTTTTGAAACTATCCTTGATACGATTCTAAGTAATTTGGACCTTAATTCTAAGAGCATGCAGTGTCCAACGACAAAAACAGAGCTTTCATGCAAACTAAGGTTTGTTACAAAGCCAAGCCTTGTTTCCTTATTTGCACTTGATGTTCTCCTACTATATGAGAAGATAAAATGTTATGTTAGCATGGTGTCGGCCAGCAATGTGGACACTGGAGAAGACAGCCTCTGGGACCTAAATTTACTACTACTCAGGGTTCCAAATCCTAGTGGTAACCAGCAGGTTACGTCCAGGGAAATCCACTACCAGTTATTTACTAAAAATCCGTCTTCTTCACCAAGCGACCAAAGATTGCTCCTGCACCATTTGGCATTGGATGGTTGTAAGCTATGCCACTAAAAGATGTCTGAACAGTTTCTCTTAGGTGGGATAGCCCATTAGCCATATTTTTTTAGTTCTCAGAAGGGTAATAAAAATTCCGTCGTTTTACTTTGCTTGCAATCGCTGGATCTAATTGGTACCTCTATATTAAAGCTGCTCAAAATTTTCTCTACACTTGTGAAAATTGTGCACCGTTAGTAATTCTGTTATAAGTGGTAGATGTTTGTTGACGTGTCATAACAGTTGTTGCTAATTTTAACTGGGGGATGATATGCAAGAGATGAGAGGGGGACCTCCTGCAAAAAGATCTTTTTTCCTTCATATCGAATCAGGAACTTATCTGCTGAGACAGTGTTGTCATCGGTTGCCTCAGTTAGCATGTAAGTTCCATATTGAATTATTCATTATTAACCAGCTATGTACAGCCGACTTCAAATGCTTGAATTGTCGTTTCCAGGTTACGATCACAGTGGATCTTGCCAATAGTTTTCAATATCCCATTCTTCATTTGAGTATCCTGATGCCACTATCCAATTCTACGAGTTGGCCAGTAGGTGGCTGGGGTATATTTAGTTTTGATGTTCCCTTTTCTTTATGGGTATTTTTCAAATATTTTCTTTTGGTTATGGGTATTTTTCTTGTGGTAAGATTTCTATTCAAATTACTTTTCATGTGAGTTATTTGCTGTTCAAAGGCCAATGTGGCATACAACTCTAGCTAAAGTATCTGATCAGGCTGGTATATATACAGTGAAGGTTGTCTCCGCCCTAGGTTGCTCCAACCATGGAGGTACCAAATTGTCGTTCAAATGGTAAAGCCAGTATTCCATAACATTGTCTTCACATGGCAGCTCATAATTAGTACCCACCAGTATCTTTCTATGTTTTCATCTATCAGCTTCTTTCATTCGCCTTCCGTCATGTCATGTTCTGCAGGCATGTAATAGTGCAAAAGATCCATGTAATGATAGCCAACAAACTAGCTTACAAAAGGATATCAAATCTCTGTCTGATGTCCCCCCGATACAGAGGTGTTCTAAATGGATTTTTATCCATACTATGTCTTTTTGTTTTCATATTTACTGGTTATATTAAATCGAGCACACAACAATGATTCCTTTGAAGTATCGCTCACAGCTGGTTTCCAATCCCACCGCCAAGACTACCACTGATGCTCCGCTATGTGGATGCAGATTTTTCAGGATACAACAGCAGTTTGATGTAAGAGATTCTTGACCTAAAGATATCAAGACACCGCCATCAAATGATCAGGAGTATTCAGAGAACGCTATGCTGGTTCAAGTTCAAAAACCCGAGTTATCTATGTTTTTTACACCTTATCTACTTATTGTTGTTTTCCACTGCGTAGATCACGTGCTGCTTCAGGAAAAGCAACGTAACTACAAAATTCTTCAAAGACGATAAATGCTTATTATCTATCTAGTAGCACTCGACTTATCTCTTGTAGCACTCGACTTATCTCTAGCTGCATTTGTGTCAATATGCATTATTAGTTTATGCTGGGAAATGCCCCAGTCTATTCTAATTATGCTGGTCTAGAGAGCACCTGATCGGAAGGGTCGCACCCTTATGTTGGTGAAATGATAAAAATAAATATACATGTTTCTTCTTTAAGTCATTCTGGACGGGGTGGATGAGGTGTAATTGTATGAGATTGAGAGGGTCGTTCTATTATGAGAACAAAGTGATAGAAGACATCATGTCATTTACATTTGGAAAAATCTACTCAGCACACGTGTGCCCTTTTGTCTTATCGTACGAACGCGTCACGGCTCTCAGCTCACACGGTGAATCCTACATGTAAATAGCAACAAAACAAAATTGTTGATATCAGCAAGTGCATGAAAATAACAACAAATGAAATTGCTGACATCAGCGAGATTCCCTCAATTCCAAAATTTAAAATGTTTTATCTCTTAAACCGTTAATCCGATTTTTGATCCGTTTTCATGGTTGGGTTTATCACGACGAGGGTTTCAAAACTAGATCTCATTTAAATATGTTTTAAAGAATTTTTTGGTTCTACTAGTTACTAGGCATTAATATGCCAGTTACCAGCCTATTAGTAAGCAGTTACCTATGGTAACTACATCAGTATATAATGGTAATTATGTATTATAAGCATGGTAACTAATGCCGCAAAAAGAATATCGTCGAAACATATCAACATGGGATTTAGTTTTGAAACTCTCCCCCATGAGGAACCTGATGGTGAAAGCAGATCTCAAATCAGATAAATGGTTTGAGAGGAAAAACATTTTAAATTTCTAGAATTAGGAGAATCTTGATGATGTTAACATTATATACTCTCATGCATGCATGCAAAGGACAACAATACATGCATGCAAGGAGGTGTCGCACGGTATGATTAGGGGGCACACGGTCGTCACATAGTAGTCTTTTATTTTTTATGAAGAGTTGTAATGCATAGAAATATTCATCACTCCCTTCCTCGACACTATCCTGAATCATCATGTTCAACATCCTTCCGCTCTCAGCCCTCACATGATCAACAGATATAGATGTCGCGGAATTTTTGCTTGACTCTTTTTCCATCACAAAGTCTAAAAAATTATTTATTTTAGAATCTTTGTCAGTTCTTCTCTTTGAAGGCGTAGGTGAATATCATGTGGTTCTCTTATTTGCAACCTTGCCACATATATGTGTACCTTCACACCCTGAACCAAACTCGTCTTCTCCAACATCAACATGGGATGCTCCAACATCAGATGTTGCACTTCGTACCATTGCATGTTCAGTTATAACACTATAACATCCAAAGTTGTTCTCATTTTATCCTCGTTATCAAGTGGAGCAAGTCAACACTTCTCAACACCAACACATTTCTGCATACAAGTATGACAACAACTTATTAGCTTTAAAGAAATATTTAAAAAATCAAAGAACACATGTAAATGACATAAAAAATATACCGCTATCTCTTTTTCCCACTAATCATCGCTAGCCTCTATGGTACAGGTGATAGGATCCCTTTCTAGGCCGGAGGCATGTTGATTCAATGTTTTTCATATATTGTACTCTTTTTTCAGTGTCTCCTACTTATTCTTGAATTGCTTGCGCGTATAGACTCTCTTTGTGCACTCATTAAACTTGGCAATCAAGTTAGAATATCCTTTGTTGTTCAAACATTGAGTTGGCATGTTATTTACGTTCACTTCCTCAACACATATGTCAAAAAATATTCCATGATCAATGATATCTCAAGTTGTTTTGCTGCTATATTTCTCCTTATCCATCTATGAACATATCACTCGTAAAAAAAAGCTATGCCATATAATTATACACAGTGCGTACACATAAATGTTGTACACATTAATCATAAAAAAATTGGAATCATACACAGTACATACACATTAATCATATACACTAATTAAATAAAATTTTCATCTATTTTTTCACTGCATACACACACATCATACACAATGCATTACATTAATCATACACTCAATAACTCAAAATTTTCATCAAGTTCGGTGGAGGCACATAAACATTTCAAAAATCAAAGATGGCGCCAAATACTTTGCTTTGTAGGTAGAGTACTTAGAGTTAATGTTTGAACTTATTTGCAAGTATAAATATTTAGATTTAGGGCTTCTTTGATTCATAGGAAAAATGGAGGAAAAACCTAGGAATAGAAAAATTTCCTGTAACGTCCCTAGTTTTATAATAATATAATGTGCATCATGGGCATTTCATAGCATAATCATTTGAATCGTAAAAATGAGCAAGTTTTTTGAATTTTTGAAGTGCTCGACAAAACCCTAAATTCTGATTCGATCCAATTCTAAACCTCGTACCCTGGGCTTAATTCAAGTGCTTCTTTTGAATCTTAAAGCAAACATAGGAAAGAAGGGTTTAGATTTGCTTTTGAAATTTTGTGGAATGTTGTTGGAAAGGAAGAAATCAAATTCAAAATCAGAAAACGCTTTTGAAAAATTAATAAAGATCTAAACCCTAATTCTTTTCTATCCCCCCCCTTTTTGCCGTGCGGGCCTTGCCCCGGCCCATCCCCTCCTTCTCCTCTGGCCCAGCCCGCCACCGCCCGCCCCATCCCTTTTCTTCCCCATGAAGCCGCCGGCGCCTGCTGCCTTATCTCTTCCCCGCCGCCACGCACGCCTCACCCCACCGCCACCTCCCGTGCCCCGTGGCGGCCTCCCCTCACCCCGCCGCCACCTCACGCTTCGGGCGCCGCCACCCTCCCTCTCTTCTCTACCGTCGGCCGCATCCCTTCTCCCCTTCCCCGTTTCTTTCCCCACCGGCTGCCGCTTTCCACGCCTCGCCTCGGTCCCGAGCGCCTCCCGGCCGCCACCGCCCCGACTACCACCTCCGCCACTCCCCATCCGCCGGCCTCCTCCCCCGTTGCACCGCGCCGCCGCTTGCTTCCTTCCCCCACCTCCCATCGCATCGCCGCCGTCCCCATCATCTCCCCCGCGCCGCTCGGTCCCGCCTGCCACCCCGAGCCGCCGCTCGCCATCCCTCGCCGCATCCCACGCCGCCTCAGCTCGCCACCGGACGACCTCGCCGCTCCGGCTACCCCGTCACCGAGCCCGCCTTTCTCCAGTCGCCGCGCCAAGCCCCTCCACCCGAGCCCGGTTGCCGCCGGAGCTCTCCCCCGCGTCGCCTGAGCTCTCCGCTCCTCGCCTCGCCGGAGTCCACCGCTCCTCGGTAAGCCCCTGCGCCGCCGCCTTCGCTACCGCCCGTGCTGCACCGGGCAACCCGCCGACCGGAGCATCCCGAGCCGGCGTCCCGACAGCATCCGCTGCGCCCTAATGGCCAATTAATTCGGTCGTTAAGACCAAATTAAAACCCTGCTGATTGATGGCTATTGAGTGTATTTAAGGATTAATCAATATGCCTCCGGTTCTATTAATTGCTAACCGGCTGTTAGGACATATTTAACTGTTAATCTTTGGCAATTAATGTAACAGAAACATTTATGATCTTTATTAATAACCAACAGTGTGATTAATGGCTGTGGTTAATGCTTGAACAGTGCATTGATGAGTTCATTTAATTTGTCTCTATGACTAGTGGACCCCATATGTAAGGATTTAAAGAAATTGGAATAAAGAAAAGGGAAATTTGTGACAGGTGGGTCCCACATGTCAATGTCTCGGTCAAACTGGTAAATATGGGACCAGTGGGACCCACTTATCAGTATTTATTGAATTGGAATTAATTTGAATATTATTTTTACTGAGAAAAATAAAACAAAGGGTGAAAATGGATTAAATCTTGTAAAATTCACAGAAAATTCATCTTTAATCAGAAAAATGCAAATAATATATCAAAATGTTCAGAAAAATGAAATCTATTCAAAAACATCATTTCCATCCATGTTTGCATGCTAGGAATAATACAATTTGCTAAAAACTCAAATTAGGGTTTCCGATTAGCCGGAGGATTTTCGGATCGCGACATTTTATGCGTCCGAACTCCGATTAAATTGATTCCACTTGCATTAGTCTTCTTTTTGCACCCTCTATGTCATGGCATGCATTGCATCTCATGCTGATGTTGTGCATTTTAATAATTACGATTATGCCCTTGTTTCCGGTGTTTCCGTTTTTCCTCGATAGAGCCGGAAGATCCGCAAAGTGAGAGTCTCAATCAAGAGCAGGGTGTCGTTGCAGAGCAACCAGGCAAGCAGCCCCTTTGGTCACGTTGCAAATCTCCTATTAATTACAAAGTATTAGTTGTTTTTAAATCATTATCATATGCGTTCAACTGCTATTTTTCCGCTAAGAAAAGCCCTAGTCCGATGAATACGACTCACCTTGTCGCTTAAACAGCTCCACCACTAACCTAACCCATCTAGCATAGTGTAGTATCCACTGTTCGAATGCTATTATGCTATTTATGCTTAGACATGCTTAGACTTGTAGAAGTCGTAATTCCTGGGATAGCAGATAAATCAACACTGGGAATGGGTTACGTGGTAGGTGGGTGTTCACCGGGATAACTAATGAATTGGCTTAATCATATCTGGGCTAGACGAGAGGCCATGGCTGGGAGCATGGTGGGTTGTCTCGTTTTCCCGCAAGGACCGGTTTCCGGTGTCCCTTCGAACCAAGATTCGCGTACTTCTACACGGGTGGATTATGGGGCCACCCACGACTGAATAATTTGCCTAGACTTAGACTATGAGCCGCATAGTTTGCCGTTTTCGTGTATTGGGTGCGTGGAAAAAGGAATGTGGTGTGGTGCTTCAATATAGGTGTAAGGGTTACACACGGTTCGAGTCCGGGGATGTATCACCTGCTACAACGTATGGGACCGTGTCGTAGTTACGGCCGGACTGATGTACATGGACTAGCCCGTACGGGTGGCTCATACCTAGGTCGAAAGCATTGTAAAGGTCGTGTTCGATCACCCTCCGCCAGCACACCTCGTGAAAGTGTGTCAATCGCGATGGCACTAGGAGACGATCGATACGTGTAGGTAAAGATGTACACCCCTGCAGGGTTAGAACTGTTTGAACAGCCGTGTCCGCGGTTATGGACAACTTGGTAAGATTTTGCATCGAATTAGACAACTATAACCAACTCTAAAACTTGCCAACTCTAAGGATGTGGTTAGCGACAGCTTCCTCCCAGGGTGGTTGAGGATGGGTCGAGGGTTTTACAGGTGTGGTGATCTGCAGTAAGGAATATTCGCGAAGTGTCGACTCGTCCCCTTTGAAAAGGTATTCTAGTAGTCGAATTTCAATCTACTTATTGTATTGATAAAGGTAAACTCGGCTTTCCGCAGATTAGTCCACAATTACCCTTTTGTTGATACCTGGCACAATCACTATTATTTCCGCACTGTAAGTCTTGCGGAGTACAATTTTGTACTCACCCTGCTATCGTTGTTGTTTTGTTGCAGAGGAAGCTACCCCTTCGGAGGGTGGTTTCTATTTAGAGATCGATACCGACGACGCCTAGACGCTGGGAATCCCAGGCAGTGATCCTGCCCTGGGTTGGTATTTTGGTTTGTTTCCGTCGCCACTTTTGGCCCTACGGTTTGGCTTCGTAGCCTTATAAACTCTTCCGCTGTGTGTATATATGTTTGTTAAGTTTCAAACTTATAATATTGCAGTTTCTGTCGTAGAGTCACTGCTATGAGATCTGGTTGTTTTCGCCCACTCATGTGCCGTGCGTGTATGTGATGAAGCGCATGCTGTGGGTAGGACTTTAGAGTTTATATCATAGAGTCATTAAGTTTAATCACCCCTGTGAAGCGACTCTACTACGGAGAGATTGGGAACTATATCACCCTACTCCAGCCGTGCATTAATTTGCCGGGACGAGTTCGGGGTTGATGTTCCGGCTCGGTAGGACAAGAGTGAGGAGACCATATCACCCTACTACTCTGTGCGCTTGCCAGAGTAAGCTTTGGGGTTGACGTCTCGGGCTATTCGGAGCCATATCACTCCACTCCTCTTGGAATTGACACCCAGGAGTTGAGGTCGGGGTTGACGTTTCGACTTAGCGGGTGGTTTCTCTTAAGCCTCTCTGTTATGAATTCTGGGGTTCGACAGCTTTGGTATCAGAGCAGGACTGACTGTAGGATGACCTTTGTCTTGGCCGTTGTTGGGTCTAGAAGTTGCAAAAACTATTTGAACTTAAAAAGGATTTGCGAAAAGCATAAGTAGTGGCTCTGTTTTCTCCTTATCCCTTTCGATCCTAGTTCTTTTCCTTACCCTTTCGTTTGGTTGAAAAACGATTTTGCTATTTTCTTGCCCTGTTCAAAAAGTAGACTTCACGTGTGCAGGGAATCCTTACCTTCCCTCTTACCTTGTCCCGGTTATTACCGACTCTACCGATTACTCCGTTGACATGCTCATATTCTGTTCATCTTGTAAATCGTGAAATTCATTCGAGTAATTCCGTTCAAGTTTCTTTATGATCTGATCATGTTTTTGTGGCATATCTATTTCTTGATTCAGATGGCCGAACATCCGGAAGGTAGCCAGCCTGCTGCTGGTAATCAAGGTCGTGACTCTGGTCGCAATAATGTTCCTCCTCCACCGCCATCCATGGCAGAGGTGTTGATGCAGATCGAGCGGAATCGAATGGACCAGACTCGCCTTCTGGAGCATCTAGTTCGGAATACTGCTCCCCAACCCGAAGCTCGAGTTGGACTTTCAGATTTTCTTCGAACGCAGCCTCCGACATTCAGCCGTTCAGAAGATCCTATCGAAGCTGATGATTGGCTTCGCAGCATCGAGCGCAAATTGGAGACCGCGCGTATCCCCGCGGCGGATCGCGTGGATCTTGCGGCGTATCTGCTTGAAGGTGCCGCCGCATCATGGTGGGAGAATTTCCTCGCCATCCAGGAGAAAGGTCACGTGGTTACGTGGCAGGAGTTCTGCGATGCTTTCCGTGGAACACATATCCCTGAAGGTGTCATGGACATCAAGAAGGAGGAATTCCGGAATCTAACTCAGGGGCGAAAGAGCGTCACCGAATATCTCCACTCCTTCAACCACTTGGCGCGTTATGCTCCTCGTGATGTTACCACCGATGCGGATCGACAAGAGAAATTCCGCAAAGGTTTGAATCCGGAGCTTCGTTATGAGCTGCTTCCTTTCGACTTCGCCAACTTCCAAGCTTTAATGAATAAAGCTATTAAGATGGAGCACGGCAAGCTAGTTCTTGAAGAATCTAGAAAGCGTGCTCGAGATGCAGTGAAGCCCTCTTCTTCCAATTCGCAAAAGAGGCGTATTTGGGTTCCTGCTAGTGCATTTAATCGCGCTACTCCCCGCTCCAAGACCCTCCGGTTTTGTGCCTCGTCCTCCAGTTCCCAGTTTCCAGCCGAGGCCAATGGGAGGACAATTTGCTGATTCTACTCCAAAGGTTCCGTTTGGGGCTTGCTTTAAATGTGGCCAGCCCGGTCACTTCTCTCGTGAGTGTCCTCAGCGACAGAATCCTGCACCGAATCCTGCTCCGGCGCAAGGTCAACCTCGGGGCAATGTTCCCGCCAAGAAGGCGAATCCGCAACATCCGTCTGTGAATCGCGGTCGCGTGACTCACGTGGTCGCAGAAGAAGCTCAGGAGGCAACCGATGTCGTGATTGGTACGCTCCTTGTTAATTCAGTTCCAGCATCAGTTCTTTTCGATTCGGGAGCTTCTCATTCGTTCATATCCAAGGGTTTTGCTGAGGAAAACAACCTCCCTTATGAGCTGATGCCTAATTCTCTGTCTATCCATTCCCCGGGATCCGTGATGAGAGCATCCCAAGAATACCGTGGAGTTTGCATCAAAGTGGGCAATCTGGAGTTCTTCGCCACTTTGATTTCTTTGATCTCTACGGATATCGATGTCATCCTTGGAATGAATTGGTTGATGGCACATCAAGCCCTAATTGATTGTGCAACGAAGACAGTGGTTCTATCGCATCCCTCCGGTGAAACTGTTCGGGTTACTCCAAAGTTCGTCGACTCTCAGCTCTGTGCTCTCGAAGGCAAATCCCTTCCTGATCTTCCAGATGTTCCGGTAGTCTGTGACTTCCCGGATGTCTTCCCCGACGAGCTTCCAGGTTTACCACCGGATCGAGATATTGAATTCGTTATCGAGTTGGTTCCCGGAACCGCTCCTATCTACCGGCGTGCTTATCGGATGACTCAAGATGAATTGGAAGAAATGAGGAAGCAACTCCAGGAGTTAGAAGCAAAAGGCTTCATTCGACCGAGCTCCTCTCCTTGGGGATGCTCTGCTTTATTCGTGGAGAAGAAAGATAAAAGCCTGCGGATGTGTGTCGACTATCGACCTCTTAATGAGGTGACGATCAAAAATAAATATCCGCTTCCACGGATTGATGATCTGTTCGATCAATTAACCGGAGCAACCGTCTTTTCCAAGATTGATTTGAGGTTGGGCTACCATCAAATCAAGATCCGACCCGAAGATATTCCAAAAACGGCGTTTACGACTCGTTATGGGTTGTATGAATACACCGTGATGTCTTTTGGGTTAACCAACGCTCCTGCTACCTTCATGAGGTTGATGAATTCCATCTTCATGGAGTATCTGGATCGCTTTGTGATCATCTTCATCGATGATATTCTGATTTTCTCCAAGACGAAAGAAGACCATGCCGAGCACTTGAAGCTTGTCTTGGGAAAGCTTCGTGAACATCAGTTATATGCCAAGTTCTCTAAATGTGAGTTTTGGCTCGAAGAAGTCGCTTTTCTAGGCCACGTGCTTTCGGCGAAAGGTGTCGCCGTGGATCCTAGCAAAGTCAAGGCTGTTCTCAATTGGGAACAACCCAAATCGGTCACGCAAGTGCGGAGTTTTCTTGGTCTAGCCGGCTATTATCGCCGTTTTAATCGAGAACTTCTCCAAACATGCTAAACCGTTGACCGAGCTCCTCAAGAAAGAAAAGAAGTTCGAGTGGACGGAAAGGTGCGAAGAAAGCTTCCAAGAGCTAAAGCGCCGATTGACCTCCGCTCCTGTGCTTGTCCTCCCGACATTCACAAGAATTTCGACGTCTATTGCGATGCTTCTCGCCTAGGTCTTGGATGTGTGTTGATGCAAGAAGGGCATGTGGTAGCTTATGCTTCTCGTCAGCTAAGGCCGCATGAAGCTAACTATCCAACTCACGACCTAGAGCTTGCTGCGGTGGTTCATGCTCTGAAGATTTGGCGGCATTATCTGATCGGTAATCGCTGCGAGCTATACTCCGACCACCAAAGTTTGAAGTATCTCTTCACCCAGCTCGACCTGAATCTCAGGCAACGAAGATGGCTGGAATTGATCAAAGATTACGACGTAGGTCTCCACTACCAACCTGGTAAGGCTAATGTCGTGGCGGATGCGCTTAGCCGGAAGACTTACTGCAATAATCTTATGATTCGAGAATCTCAACCGCCCCTCTACGAGGAATTTGCACGGCTTAATCTTGAAGTCGTCCAAAGTGGTTTCCTTAATACCCTTGAAGTCCGATCATCTCTTGAAGATCAAATTAAATCTGCTCAAAAGCATGACAAGGGTATTCGCAAGATCAAGGAGAACATTGCTAGCGGAGTTGCTAAATGTTTCTCAATCGATGATCAAGACGTTGTTTGGTTTGGCAAGCGCCTAGTTGTGCCGAAGAACAACGATCTTCGAGAATCCATTCTCCGTGAAGCTCACGACTCTCCGTTGTCTATTCATCCGGGTAGTACGAAGATGTACCGAGATCTGAAACAGAGATTTTGGTGGACCCGAATGAAAAGAGAGATCGCTCGCTTCATCTCTGAATGTGATGTGTGTCGTCGTGTTAAGGCAGAACACCAAAGACCCGCCGGCACACTTCAAACCGTTGCCTATCCCCGAATGGAAGTGGGACGAAATTGGCATGGATTTCGTCACGGGCCTTCCAAGAACTCAAAAAGGAAATGATTCCATCTTTGTGGTCATTGATCGTCTATCCAAAGTTGCCCATTTCCTTCCTGTCCGAGAAAAGATTACCGCTAACCAATTGGCCGATCTTTACCTTGCTCGGATAGTATCTCTCCATGGGATCCCCAAGCGGATCATTTCCGATCGTGGTGCTTTGTTCACTTCCAGGTTTTGGGAGAGTCTCCAAGCTGCTATGGGAACTCATCTCTCGTTCAGTACAGCTTATCACCCCCAAACCGGTGGACAAACCGAAAGGGTTAACCAAATCCTTGAAGACATGCTTAGAGCTTGTGTTATATCCTTCGGCACGAAATGGGAGAAGTGTCTTCCTTTTGCAGAGTTCTCTTATAACAACAGCTTCCAATCAAGCCTAGGCATGGCCCCTTTCGAAGTCCTTTATGGACGCAAATGTCGAACTCCACTCAATTGGTCCGAAACCGGAGAACGACAAATTCTTGGACCCGACTTGATCAAAGAAGCGGAGGATCAAGTTCGAATCATTCGAGAGCGGTTAAAGACTGCTCAATCTCGTCAGAAGAGCTACTCCGACCTTCATCGTCGTGAGATTCACTTTGAGCCAAACGATAAAGTCTACCTTCGGGTCACTCCTTTCAAGGGTGTTCGCCGATTTGGCATCAAAGGAAAGTTGGCACCTCGTTATATTGGTCCCTTTCGCATTCTATCCAAACGAGGTGAAGTCGCATATCAGTTGGAACTACCCCCGTCGTTATCCAATATCCACAATGTCTTCCACGTTTCTCAACTCCGAAAGTGTTTCAAGGATCCAATTCCGGAATCAGTAGTGGATACACTGGATCTCCAAGAAGATCTGTCTTACCAAGAGTACCCTCTTCGTATTCTCGATGAGATGGAACGGACGACTCGAAGACGGAACGTCAAGTTCTTCAAAATTCAATGGTCCAATCACTCTGAAGAAGAAGCCACTTGGGAACGCGAGGATCATCTTCGATCGGCGTACCCCTCCCTCTTTCTCAGCTGATCCGAATCTCGGGGTCGAGATTCTTGTAAGGGGGGGTAGGTCTGTAACGTCCCTAGTTTTATAATAATATAATGTGCATCATGGGCATTTCATAGCATAATCATTTGAATCGTAAAAATGAGCAAGTTTTTTGAATTTTTGAAGTGCTCGACAAAACCCTAAATTCTGATTCGATCCAATTCTAAACCTCGTACCCTGGGCTTAATTCAAGTGCTTCTTTTGAATCTTAAAGCAAACATAGGAAAGAAGGGTTTAGATTTGCTTTTGAAATTTTGTGGAATGTTGTTGGAAAGGAAGAAATCAAATTCAAAATCAGAAAACGCTTTTGAAAAATTAATAAAGATCTAAACCCTAATTCTTTTCTATCCCCCCCCTTTTTGCCGTGCGGGCCTTGCCCCGGCCCATCCCCTCCTTCTCCTCTGGCCCAGCCCGCCACCCCCGCCCGCCCCATCCCTTTTCTTCCCCATGAAGCCGCCGGCGCCTGCTGCCTTATCTCTTCCCCGCCGCCACGCACGCCTCACCCCACCGCCACCACCTCCCGTGCCCCGTGGCGGCCTCCCCTCACCCCGCCGCCACCTCACGCTTCGGGCGCCGCCACCCTCCCTCTCTTCTCTACCGTCGGCCGCATCCCTTCTCCCCTTCCCCGTTTCTTTCCCCACCGGCTGCCGCTTTCCACGCCTCGCCTCGGTCCCGAGCGCCTCCCGGCCGCCACCGCCCCGACTACCACCTCCGCCACTCCCCATCCGCCGGCCTCCTCCCCCGTTGCACCGCGCCGCCGCTTGCTTCCTTCCCCCACCTCCCATCGCATCGCCGCCGTCCCCATCATCTCCCCCCGCGCCGCTCGGTCCCGCCCTGCCACCCCGAGCCGCCGCTCGCCATCCCTCGCCGCATCCCACGCCGCCTCAGCTCGCCACCGGACGACCTCGCCGCTCCGGCTACCCCGTCACCGAGCCCGCCTTTCTCCAGTCGCCGCGCCAAGCCCCTCCACCCGAGCCCGGTTGCCGCCGGAGCTCTCCCCCGCGTCGCCTGAGCTCTCCGCTCCTCGCCTCGCCGGAGTCCACCGCTCCTCGGTAAGCCCCTGCGCCGCCGCCTTCGCTACCCGCCCGTGCTGCACCGGGCAACCCGCCGACCGGAGCATCCCGAGCCGGCGTCCCGACAGCATCCGCTGCGCCCTAATGGCCAATTAATTCGGTCGTTAAGACCAAATTAAAACCCTGCTGATTGATGGCTATTGAGTGTATTTAAGGATTAATCAATATGCCTCCGGTTCTATTAATTGCTAACCGGCTGTTAGGACATATTTAACTGTTAATCTTTGGCAATTAATGTAACAGAAACATTTATGATCTTTATTAATAACCAACAGTGTGATTAATGGCTGTGGTTAATGCTTGAACAGTGCATTGATGAGTTCATTTAATTTGTCTCTATGACTAGTGGACCCCATATGTAAGGATTTAAAGAAATTGGAATAAAGAAAAGGGAAATTTGTGACAGGTGGGTCCCACATGTCATGTCTCGGTCAAACTGGTAAATATGGGACCAGTGGGACCCACTTATCAGTATTTATTGAATTGGAATTAATTTGAATATTATTTTTACTGAGAAAAATAAAACAAAGGGTGAAAATGGATTAATCTTGTAAAATTCACAGAAAATTCATCTTTAATCAGAAAAATGCAAATAATATATCAAAATGTTCAGAAAAATGAAATCTATTCAAAAACATCATTTCCATCCATGTTTGCATGCTAGGAATAATACAATTTGCTAAAACTCAAATTAGGGTTTCCGATTAGCCGGAGGATTTTCGGATCGCGACATTTTATGCGTCCGAACTCCGATTAAATTGATTCCACTTGCATTAGTCTTCTTTTTGCACCCTCTATGTCATGGCATGCATTGCATCTCATGCTGATGTTGTGCATTTTAATAATTACGATTATGCCCTTGTTTCCGGTGTTTCCGTTTTTCCTCGATAGAGCCGGAAGATCCGCAAAGTGAGAGTCTCAATCAAGAGCAGGGTGTCGTTGCAGAGCAACCAGGCAAGCAGCCCCTTTGGTCACGTTGCAAATCTCCTATTAATTACAAAGTATTAGTTGTTTTTAAATCATTATCATATGCGTTCAACTGCTATTTTTCCGCTAAGAAAAGCCCTAGTCCGATGAATACGACTCACCTTGTCGCTTAAACAGCTCCACCACTAACCTAACCCATCTAGCATAGTGTAGTATCCACTGTTCGAATGCTATTATGCTATTTATGCTTAGACATGCTTAGACTTGTAGAAGTCGTAATTCCTGGGATAGCAGATAAATCAACACTGGGAATGGGTTACGTGGTAGGTGGGTGTTCACCGGGATAACTAATGAATTGGCTTAATCATATCTGGGCTAGACGAGAGGCCCATGGCTGGGAGCATGGTGGGTTGTCTCGTTTTCCCCGCAAGGACCGGTTTCCGGTGTCCCTTCGAACCAAGATTCGCGTACTTCTACACGGGTGGATTATGGGGCCACCCACGACTGAATAATTTGCCTAGACTTAGACTATGAGCCGCATAGTTTGCCGTTTTCGTGTATTGGGTGCGTGGAAAAAGGAATGTGGTGTGGTGCTTCAATATAGGTGTAAGGGTTACACACGGTTCGAGTCCGGGGATGTATCACCTGCTACAACGTATGGGACCGTGTCGTAGTTTCGGCCGGACTGATGTACATGGACTAGCCCGTACGGGTGGCTCATACCTAGGTCGAAAGCATTGTAAAGGTCGTGTTCGATCACCCTCCGCCAGCACACCTCGTGAAAGTGTGTCAATCGCGATGGCACTAGGAGACGATCGATACGTGTAGGTAAAGATGTACACCCCTGCAGGGTTAGAACTGTTTGAACAGCCGTGTCCGCGGTTATGGACAACTTGGTAAGATTTTGCATCGAATTAGACAACTATAACCAACTCTAAAACTTGCCAACTCTAAGGATGTGGTTAGCGACAGCTTCCTCCCAGGGTGGTTGAGGATGGGTCGAGGGTTTTACAGGTGTGGTGATCTGCAGTAAGGAATATTCGCGAAGTGTCGACTCGTCCCCTTTGAAAAGGTATTCTAGTAGTCGAATTTCAATCTACTTATTGTATTGATAAAGGTAAACTCGGCTTTCCGCAGATTAGTCCACAATTACCCTTTTGTTGATACCTGGCACAATCACTATTATTTCCGCACTGTAAGTCTTGCGGAGTACAATTTTGTACTCACCCTGCTATCGTTGTTGTTTTGTTGCAGAGGAAGCTACCCCTTCGGAGGGTGGTTTCTATTTAGAGATCGATACCGACGACGCCTAGACGCTGGGAATCCCAGGCAGTGATCCTGCCCTGGGTTGGTATTTTGGTTTGTTTCCGTCGCCACTTTTGGCCCTACGGTTTGGCTTCGTAGCCTTATAAACTCTTCCGCTGTGTGTATATATGTTTGTTAAGTTTCAAACTTATAATATTGCAGTTTCTGTCGTAGAGTCACTGCTATGAGATCTGGTTGTTTTCGCCCACTCATGTGCCGTGCGTGTATGTGATGAAGCGCATGCTGTGGGTAGGACTTTAGAGTTTATATCATAGAGTCATTAAGTTTAATCACCCCTGTGAAGCGACTCTACTACGGAGAGATTGGGAACTATATCACCCTACTCCAGCCGTGCATTAATTTGCCGGGACGAGTTCGGGGTTGATGTTCCGGCTCGGTAGGACAAGAGTGAGGAGACCATATCACCCTACTACTCTGTGCGCTTGCCAGAGTAAGCTTTGGGGTTGACGTCTCGGGCTATTCGGAGCCATATCACTCCACTCCTCTTGGAATTGACACCCAGGAGTTGAGGTCGGGGTTGACGTTTCGACTTAGCGGGTGGTTTCTCTTAAGCCTCTCTGTTATGAATTCTGGGGTTCGACATTTCCTTTGGTGGCACTATTCATCTCTTTGATTCAAAGGAATGGAGCAAAGGAAAAATAGAGGAAAATTTCTTAAATCCCATGAAATCATAGGAATTTTGAAGGATTCTACACATCCACTCCAACCTCATTTTTAGAATCCCGCGAATCAAACGAGCACAAAATCTTGCATTTTGCAATCTTCTGTTTTGCACCCACATTCCTATCATATTGCTGTGTTTTTCCTATTCCTGCGTTTTTAGAATCCTGCAAATCAAAGGAGCCCTTAAAAACCCTAATAATGCTCTGTACAAATATATAAGGAAAATCATGCGTGGAGCCGAATCACAGAGACTAATAAGTTGACTTTTACTGTCCATTCAATAGATGGATATGATCAAACATTTTTCTAGTATGAACATCTGTTGGGAATTTGGTAGAGCCAACTTCAGTGTAGGTTTTGGTTTAGAACCCCACCCCCACACTATTCCTAACTTGCCAAGAACCATCCGGACCATCATTTGAAATGAGCAATCTATAAAAATGAAAGGCTGCCGTTATCTAAGAAAATGAAAACTGTGGCAGTAGAATAAACTCAACCAATAAAAGACACTTGTCAAATCATACAGACAACACCAATATGACATAGCATATTTTCAAATTAATCATATCACTGTTCAATTTAAATATTGTGAACATTGAGGGCTACTCGGGTAGGGGGCAGGGGAGGGGGGACGGAGAAGCTCAGAAAGCCTCAATGAGGCTTCCTGCTAATAACGATGAATGTAAAGGACTTAAAAATTAAGCCTAAACTTAAAATTATCTTAGGGATAGCTTCTAGTAGCTCATGGCTTGATATGAGATGGATTCTCTACCTGTCTCTTGTCAACCGTCTCTTCAATAGGTTCTTTTTGCTGTAGTGATCCCGGAGTCGGAGAAAACAAATATCCGGAACAAATCCAAGATTGGAGCGGTGTGGCACATGAGGAAGTTGGTGGTGAGGTTCTCGATCTTGTCCCACGTAAACAGGGGGTCACGCTGGTGGTAGTCCGGGACGCTGTGGAGGAGGTTGATGCAAGTGACCGAGCGCCACAGATGACAGGTCCGTCCACCTCTTGGACAGAACGCTTGTCTGCACGACCTACCGCGCCGGGAGGAAGGAGAGGACGGAGTGTACGAGGCTGTCCGGCAGGGCGCTCAACCGGTCGCCGGTGGAGGGGCCGCCTCCGCCGCTTGGGGGCACGCGGCGCCTCCCATCGCATGCAGATGTTTGTGTGCAGAAGAGCTTCGAAAATTCTAATGGCTCGGAGTCTAGGTCAAAGCGTTAAGCGTCGAATACCTGTGGGCCTGATCTAGCTATCACGGTTCGGATGGAAAGGGCTAAAAGTAATGGAGAGATGTTGCTAGCCCACTCTATTCAGGTTCTCCGGCTGTATGTACCTATCGTATCATGCGCCTAAGCATGCACGTAGTCGCATGGCGGCATGGCTACGAGATTCAGTGTGTTCTAAGAAAAGAAGAAGAAAAAAGAATAGCAAAAATGAATAATGATAACCAGTGAAAAATTGACAAGCAGTGAAAATCACTGTTTATGTATATCTTGTTCTTCTAATCTTTATATATTACAATTTACAAACTCGATCGAGTCTATAATTGAAAATTTGCATGCCCCCTTCCATACGCCTCCAAGTGAAGAGTTCTTTTGAAAATTTGATTTTCTAAAAGTACCGGGGCAACATCAGCATGGAGCCATGGAGGAGTTGCAGTAGCAAGGGAATTTAGTTTATAATTATATGTTTTTAAGCTTTGCTACATGTGTAGCAGTTGGCTATGGCTACTGTTTGTTTTACTCTCACAGCTATGGTGTATCATAATTTCTTAGCAGCCTGCCTCATCTTTCGTAGACTTAGTTACCAAACTTTGTCTAAATTGTGGACATCAGTTTTTTTTGCCACACTTTTATAGCTTACCACAGTTTAATAGAAAAAGTGTCACAAAATTCGGCTATGAATCAAACATGCCCTAAGCCTTGTGATGCTACCGTGATGTGAATGCATAGGAGACGACAAAAAGGTTTCACGATAATTTTCAATGTTTTTTATAACACTAACATGTGTGAATCTTCGCTACAACAAAATTTCAAATCCATATTCGATTCACACACTGAGAAACAACAAAACAAGTCTATAGCAAAATTTGTCTTGTGTCCAATAATATCTGAACTGAATCTAGATTGGAGTTTTGTTGTATGATGGATTCATCTCGCATCAATAAACCTTGTCAATTATTTTATATTCTTTGCATGACTTGTCTATCGTTTTTCATGTGCCAATAGCATGATAACACTATAACACTACTCTTGGGTGCCAGCTATTATTTCGGCTAACATCATCTAAAAAGGAAAGATAAGAAAGAGAAGTTAATATCACCGAGATCTTAGATTTGACGTATATGTGTTTTACTAAGATATAATATTTTTTGATAATAGACGATGTACTCATCAATAACAAGACGCATATGATAACTTTAATCTTCAATAGATATTGTATAAATATATATATAGTGGCACGTCTACGTTTACTTGGTGTTCCGTGTGTTTCCAAACAAAGAAAAAGTTACGATAGCGCAGAGCTGTAGAAGTTGATCGAGCTGAAAAGGCTAACACATAAACTAAGGGTGTGTTTGGTTTGAGGAATGAAGTGGAACAGAACAGAACCATTCCAGAATCTGAGGTGATTCTAGTGTTTGGTTTGAGGAATATAGTAAAGTGGAATGGAACAAAATGGTTCCACCAAACCGAATATTCGGTCTAGATGCGGAACGACGCGATCTCTCAAAATTGGCCGAACCAACTGATTCCTCGTTCTCACCAATTAGCACCCTTTCCCAATACTCCCGTAACCCCCTCCTCACAGCATCTCGTTCCCCTCATCTGCATCTCACAGGCGGCGGAGGCGGCGGTGAAATTCGAGCGGGCGCCGGCGCTTGTTCGGGCGGGTGGTGCCAGTGGAAGGCGAGCGGCGACCGGGGTTGGTTCAGGCGGGCGGACGGCGGTGGAAGGCGTGCGGGGGCCGTGGCTGGTTTGGGCGGGCGGTGGCCGGGGCTGGTTCGAGCGTGCGGGGGCCGGGGCTGGTACGGGCGGGTGGTGGCCGGGGCTGGTGCGGGCGGGCGGTGGCGGCAGCGGCCGGGGCTGGTGCGGGCGGGTGGTGGCCGGGGCTGGTGCGGGCGGGCGGTGGTGGCAGCGGCCGGGGCTGGTTCGGGCAGGCGGAAGGCAGCAGTAGGTGGCGGTGGCGGCAGCTGCCGGGGCTGGTTCGGGCGGGCGGAAGGCAGCAGTAGGTGGCCGAGGCTGGTGCGGGCGGGCGGTGGCGGCAGCGGCCAGGGCTGGTTCCATCTCGTCCTTCCAACCAAACAAGATCTGGCACCATTCTATTTATCCAACCAAACACCAGAATGGAACCATCCTATTCCATCTCATTACATGGTCCTGGAACCATTCCATTCCATCATACTTGGTTCCCTCAACCAAACACATCCTAAACTAAGCAGCTGGTAGTGGCCTGGTGCTATTGACATCAATAACTAATGCTAAGTGATAATGCAGTAAAAACACAGAAAAGGGGTAACGTGGCACGGTGTTAGCGTGTGACCCAAAGCTTGAAAGCAAGATACGGTGACAGCCCCCTAACGGCCTAACTCGATCTCGAGCCCAACTTCCTTCCTTCTATAGAAAATATCGAAATCGTGGCAGATGACGCGAGAAAATAATACTTCAGATGAAGACAAATAGGAAAACACTTCATTTTCCACGTCATCGAGGTTCAGGGGTCCCACTGTCTGAGAGCCTCACAAAATATCTGCGTACCCAGCCCCAGATTCGGCTTTTGAGTGGTCCCGCTGGAGGAAAGAAATTTTAGGAGCACCCCACGCGCCTGAGCCTACTATAGCGTCTAATAGCTCCCGAGTATAGAAGTTCTTTTATTTTTGTTGCGAGGGAGTATAGAAGCTCATTGTTCCTTACCCTATGTGATTATTTCATAGGTAACATGAGATCTGTCGCTAAAACAGTGATCGTTTAGAATATTACAAAATTAGGTAGATGTTAAACAACTACTCTGATTCATAATATAAGTAGGTCTAGTGATAGATGGAAAAAAATCTATTAACCATAACAATTAAAAAATAGTAGAATAAGAAAACATGACACAAATATGCATTGAAATTTTAAACTACTTATATTTAGATAAAACTCTAAATCCTAGAATTACTTATATTATAAATCAGACAGAGTGCAAATAAAAATTTAAACCAAAGATCGTTCCATCTGCTACACAACAACATGTATATAAATAATTATGCTAATTTTTGTAACAATTATGGCACAGTAGGAATGAGCTGGTCCTTAATGACTATTTTATTATTTTTTTTGTCTTGTTTGCTAGGTAGTTTCCTTTTTGTTTAGTGGAGGAAACTTTGGACTTAGCCACAAGAACGAGCTCGATCATGCAAGCATGAATCTCGTGGATGTGATCATATATTGTAGCCCGTTGATAGTTTCGGATTAGTTAGAGTTACATAAATATTACTGAGGAACATGTGTGATCTATGTTGTCGGGGTCCTAATTCCTTATATGTATTATCTCTTTGGTGTTACGATTCTGTGGAGCACTAAGCCTTGTTAGGTTTTGTTGAATTGACCAGAATTAGAAGTGAGCAATAGCTATTCGAGTACTTATAAATTCGATCAGTAAACCTGATGCCTCCAACATTATATGTGGTCTTTTGAGCTTTACGTTCGACCCTCTTCTTCGGCCTAATTTTTTCATGACAACTCTGTCCTCCCTCGAGTCATTTAAGTCTATTTTTTTTGGCTAAAGTCTAAAGAATGTATCTCACTCCCTATTGCACAGGTAGCCATGTCACTTCAAGGGTGGATGCAAATGTGCAGCTGATTTCTTGACTCGAGTGCATCTAACAATTTGTTTCCTTTTAAGACGGCAACTTGCCTCGTTGCGCAAATCCCAGCATCTTTAGCTATCACCACCTGCACGCCCCCGAAGTCTCCAACAATTACGTCTCACTCCGAGTGACAAAACCGAAAAAACCTAAACAGCCCGGCGCCTGCACGAGCAGGGACCGCGAAACAGAATTCCTTAACAACACACGTCCCTATCTGCAAAAGAAACCTATAAATTCTCGCAAAACCACCCCCGCTTAAATCCCCAAAGCATCAATCACACACGACTCCCCCAAAAAATCTCTCTGTTCCCTTCGCATCTCGGCGCGTCTCCTCGCCTCGATCCAACTCGCCGGCGGCCATGTCGCAGCCGGCGGTTGCCGCCGTTGCGGCCCAGCCGCAGGGGCAGGCCCCCGCGGCGCGGCAGGGAGGCGGCCTGGGGCAGAGCGTCGCGGGCATCGTGCGGATGGCGGTGTTCTGGTACTTCGCGTCCAAGTTTTTCGGGCCGAAGCGCGCCCCCACGGAGCCGGGGGTGCTCATGTCCAACCTCTTCCAGAAGGGAGAGCCGATGGTGAGAACGCCCTCCGTCCTCACAAGCTTCGATTTTGTGTAGAGGTCTATGTCGGTTTATATATTTGTTAGTCTGTCAGTGAAGGTGGTGGCTTTGGGTTTATGCAGTGGGGACAATTTGGGTGTACTTGGTCCGATGCAAAAGTTGTATAGCGTTTTATCAGAGTTTTCTTTTGGTTACTGTGATCCGGAAACTTTTTGTTGTCAATAGCTTGCGGATGCTGTAACACAAGAGAGCGTGTTTCGGCTGATTAGTATGGTTTGGTAGGGGAGCTGATTTAGTTGCTTTTATGCGAAAATTTGTTGCGTTGGATGCTGTCGAACAAGTAGAGCACGTCTGTCCTAAAAAACAGTAGATCACGTGAAGATATCGGTGCACGCTAGGAAAAGAAGGTCATGCCTTTTGATACGTTAGTTGGCTGTTCTAATTTAGTGAATCTCATCTCAGAAGGTCAAGGCTGTTTGGAGCTTTTCAGAACTAGTAGGGTATGCAAGCAAAACAATGTACCAAGGGTCTTGTTGTGGTGTAGGGTACTGGGTGCGTCACAATTAGGTAGATGTAGATAATGTGAAGATGTTTGGTGTTCGAATTGTTTTGCTTCTAAGGTAGATATTTGACTTTTGAAATGTTTGTCCACGATGAAGCTGAGGACGTCACATTATGCATTGATGGTATATGATGTACTGCCTGTCAATAATGAAGCTGAAAACGTCACAATATCCATGGATAATGTCTCTTTCTGGGTTTGTTGTGTAGACTATCGTGAGGTAAAAATTTGGTTGTCTGGACTGGGTGTTCCAAATAAAGCCGATTATTCAGTACGTTGTCAGTTATTTATTTTGGTGGTGAAGTGATTTTCTGGTGTTTATGTGCGCACGCTGATCTTATGATTTGATGTATCATATCGCTTCAAGTCTTTGATTGAGGAGGTGGGAACCCTTTTTTGTCAAATTGATGATTGCAAGATTGCTGCTGTAAATGGCTTGTGTAAATGGCTGATGTAAGTATATATACACACTGCAAGGTTGCTGCTGTAGTACCTGTTTTAGTAGTCAAGTTAAATTTAATCCCATTTAATTTTGCCTGGTCCCTTTTCTGGCTAAGTTTGTGTATTTGGCATTTTTAGGTATACATGTAGAAGAATATGGTACTAATCAAATGAAAGGACATTACTGGATCTGTACTTTAGTGTCGCCCAAATTTTATATTTCTAGTTAGTATTGATGTAATGGAAAGAATGGAGGTGGCAGGATTCATGCGTTAAGCACTACTCTTAGCCATTTGCACGTTCTTAAACACAAATTGGATGGTGGTTGTGTTGATGCAGGATATGTGGATGTATTTATCTGAGAATGAGAAATTCAACGACTTCAGTAATGAGGATGCACTCGTCTGGCACGAGGCAAACATACCATATGCAGTCTGGGGGCCTACCAGTACCAGAACTCGATCACTGACATACTATCCTTCAGAGGTAGGATATTACTTGCAGTAATTTTACTTATTATGCTATAATTTTATTTCGTTGGTTTACCTAATTTTGTATTGGCATATGTTTTTGCCATAGGCTCTCAAGCACAATGGCTCTTTGTATGCTCATGTTTACTTTGCCCGTTCTGGTTACCCTGTGGACCCTACCGATCCTGAGTATGAGCAAAAGTCTGCATTCGGGAGGACACATTGTAAGCTTATTTTTCATTTGACCAACCATCCGTTTTATGGATCGCATGTTTATATGAAATGCTCACTGCATTATACCTGTCTAGCTGTTGTGACATTCTTGCGAAAATCAAAAGCTGGTAATAAGAAGAGCTTGCTGGGAGATTCAAATGAGTCTGAAGAACAAACACCACCTAAGGTCCTCATCCCCATTCATTATTATTGAGATAGCATGAACTAGCAATTTGTAGTGTTGGTTTTCTGCAGAAATAACAAAAGATCCCATCTTCATTGCTGCAGGAGAACAAAGAATCCGAAGACAAAGATGAGGGCCCAGTCGAATATATTGCTTATTGGAAACCAAATGTAACAATAAATCTTGTTGATGACTTCACACGGTATGGACAAGATCAAGTCTACTTCTTAGTTCCACATGTACTATATTTGGAATTTTATGTAAATATATTTCTGTTCCTTTTTGACATGTAATCATATTGGAAGGATTGATACCTTTTACATTTCGTTCAAAATATCGTGAAGTATAGTTATTAATCGGACTTAAGACACTCCTATTTCATAGCTGACGAAACGTATTGCTTCATTGATGTGCATTCTGACGTTTAACACTGGTACAAGTAAATGGCACGTCTCAATTTAGAGTTAAGAGATTTATAAGAGATTTATGTTCCACTTTGGGGCTTGTTTGGATGCACTATGATCCGACTCAATCCCTTGGATGGATAATGAATCTGAACTAAAACCCCTTCCAATCTGAAAGGGTTAGGTCTAATCGCTTCCCATCCAAACAAGCTCTTGCGTATCTATCTCTTATGAGAAGAGGGAGAAGGGGCACACAACATAGTTAGTGCATTTGGAAGAACCATGTGATCACCCGAACTAGGATAGGAGACAACCTTCAAGCAATCTGCACGCTGAAAACTGTTTTTTCAGTGGATGCTAATCACAGCTGGCACTGCTAAACTATGTGATTGGTATGTGTTTAAGATTCTGCTGAAACTGGCAGTGCTAAACTATGCGGTCAACTGTTTTTAAGATTCTGCTTAGTTAATTTTGATATATGTGGATCAAACAGAGTTTTCCCCTCATCACAACTTCCAACTTTGCACCATAGCCATTCTTTTGGTATATGCCATTTGCTTGATCCATGTAACAACTGTGCAATTGTCTGTTTCTAGTTTCATGGCTTCAATTCTTTATTGCTGTTCACCCTTCTGATGAATCGTTGAAATGATATTTGCGCCTTCATATTTCACAGGTATCCCCACAATAATGTTCCTCCCAATGTTGCTCCATGTATCCTTCAACTGTAACAAATATCGTAATCATGTTATCTTTTTTGTTTCGCTACTTTACGCTTTTACTGTAAATGCACATGTGTTCTATGCTATTTTATTACATGTATTCTTAGTGAGGCAGGATAGGTTTTCCTTGACAATGGAGATCCAGATTTGAATGTGGATCCAGCTACAAGCAACTACTATCCCACTGTATTCTTCAATGAATTTTGGCTACTGAGGATAAATTGATAGCACTTAATGAACTGTAGAGGAACTGCCGTTAAACCTTGAAGTTGGCCCTATTAGCATGACCAAGTGGCAATTGTATCTACAGATTGAGCAGTCCTTCCAAGTTCATCGTAGTTATGGAAGTATGCTTGAAGGCGAGACTGATGAACTCAAGGTACATATGGATATTCTCAACTGGTATTTTTGGATATATCGTGTTCTATTCTGTTCTGTTTGGAAGTGAACTCACTTTCACCTATTCATCTTTTCTGAGATGCCATAAGTATATGTACTTTTAATCCATCTTCTTTGGAGATGGTTACTTCTGTCATATGCCTCATGTGTGAGTCTGATACTCTTGGTTATGGGGTTCCACTGACCCAAGACTTCTTCGTAATTGCAGAGGGTTTTCCTTGAAGGAAATCCATACCTTCTGGGATTGACCATGATTGTTTCTCTGTTCCACTCTCTGTTTGATTTCTTGGCTTTCAAGAATGGTATGTACACTAGTTTCATATACCATGTATACCATAATTCCATAACCATATGTATATCCAACAATAACTCCACACATATTTGATGATGTTCGTGTGACATTGTTCAGATATTCAGTTTTGGAATAAGAACAAGTCCATGGAAGGTCTATCGGCAAAATCTGTGGTTCTAAACTTCATATGTCAGCTGATTATTTTTCTGTACCTGCTTGACAATGATACTTCATGGATGATCCTTGCTAGCTCTGGAGTTGGTGTGTGCATTGAATTTTGGAAGATCGGAAAAGCAATGCATGTTGAGGTAAGCTGTTCAAGATATGGTTCACTATCCTGTTATGGCCATTATATTATTTGGTTCTGTTAGTATCTTCAATCATCATACGAACAAAGCCAGTCTGCTTAACATGTAATATGCATTAAATAGAACTGCCTGACCCTAGTGGTCTTATCCTGAAAAGTAATTACCTTTAGCACTGAATGAAGTGCTAGAGCATGAATTCAAATAATCAAGCTCACGAACATATGAAGAAACAAATTCTAGTACTACTTCCTCCGTACCAGAATATAAGGCATATTTTGTTTGGTTAAGACAAGACTTTGACCAACAATTATTCTAGTAATATGTGGTTTATATGATACAAGTCATAATCATACATAAATATTTTTGAATACGAATCTAATGGCATTAATTTTATATTACATAAATCACATATTAATAGAGTAATTCTTGACCAAAGTTTTGTCTTAACCAAATAAAATACGCCTTACATTCTGGGACGGAGGGAGTACTAATTTAAAACCCACATCTTGGTGATCCAGAATCATGAGCTCGTTTCAATCAACTCAGAACTAATGCCATCATGGGCCCTTGACTTTGATGGCGTACATATATTCTTTAACCAGGGAATTTTGATATCGGATATAGTTTATGACAAGTTATTGTTTCCTGATATCGATATACATACTGTATGAATCTAATGAACTTGGTGATATAGAAATCTGTTCTACGTTCCTGACGGGGTTTTCTGTTTCTTACTTGGAACGATTTGTGACAACCCATCTTTACTTGCGTCCAGATCGATAGAAGTGGAAAGATTCCCATGTTGAGGTTCCGGGATCGTGAATCATATTCGCAGAATAAGACAAAGGAGTATGATGCGATTGCAATGAAGTACCTTACCTATGTCCTTCTCTTCCTTATGGTCTGTTTTGCTATCTATTCACTCAAGTACGAAAAACACAAGAGCTGGTACTCGTGGATACTCTCTTCCCTCACAAGTTGTGTGTACATGTTTGGTAAGCGATTACTTAAACTCCATCTCACTGGCTCTTTGTGTGATTCACTATGCAAATTAGCAACAAAACTTGTGTGATTCACTATGCAAATTAGCAACAAAACTTATGTATACGCCTCTGCAATTCTGCAGGTTTTATCATGATGTGCCCGCAACTATTCATCAACTACAAGTTGAAATCTGTCGCTCATATGCCGTGGAGACAAATGACCTACAAGTTCCTGAACACTATAATTGATGACCTTTTCGCATTTGTGATTAAAATGCCGTTGCTACATCGTCTCTCAGTTTTCAGAGATGGTAAGATGAATTATGCTGCTTGATAACAGTGGGGGAAAACATTATAGCCTTTGGACATATCATTCATGGCTATTAGCTGACCATTTTCGTTGCTATCTGCAGATATTATCTTCTTGATATACCTCTACCAGAGGTGGGTATACCCAGTTGACAAGAAGCGTGTCAACGAGTTCGGATTCGGAGGAGAGGATGAACCACCAGCCCCCCAAACTTTGGAAGGAACCGATTCAGTGGCGGCGGCCCAACAGATCGAGGCCGAGCCTGAGACAAGCACGGAGGACAAGAAGACAAAGTGAGCCTCTGTCAGCTAAATCCGACTTAGACACCACAACTGGGCAGCACCAGCCGTTTCTGCCATCAGGCAAAAAATTTCTGGCCGAATTGGACGCTGGGCTGGCTTCACGCGTTGCTGACCATAAACAAAAGATATAACAGGTTTTGAGTCGGCGCTTTGACAACACACATAATCTTCCCCTTTTTTCCGTCACAGTATTGTCTATTTCTTCAGTTTGCTTTGAGCTTAACAACAGCAGATTTTAGATGGATCGTCAGGATGCTTGTTTCTACATGTTTATGTATAAGTTTTGCATTGCCTGAAAAAAATGTACCGCACCAGTGACTATTGGTTTTGTCATGACATGCTTTTCTCCGTAATGCGGCGACATGATTCCCTTCGGGAGGGGCAAGTGCCTTGAGTGCAACCCATAGTTTGGTGCAGGGCAGGGATGTGCCTGAACAGCTGAGCCTGCAGTGGTCGGGGCCCCGGCCTGACATGGTGAGTGACTAGTGACACGACCTGGAAGTGACTGCACCTGAACACGTTGGTGTGGACTGGATTTATCGGATGAGGGGCGGATTGAGGAGATGAAGTGGATGAGGTGCTAGGGTGGAGACGCCATTGGCGGCGGAGATACTCGCCTCCGTGTAGCTGCGTGGCCGGCCTTCGCGGGTCTCCCTCCCATCTTGCCGGTGTCCTGTGTAGATCTCCCATTCTCCCCTGCGTGCTCCATCTACCTGCCACTGATGGGTGTGCTCCATCTAACTTGACTCCCTCGTTACTATTCGGGGCCTGCGACTGCGAGTGGGCACCGTGAGAGCGGAGTCTCTAGCAGGCCTTCGAGCGTGAGCACCGGCACGATTCTAGCAGCTTATGTTGACGACCAGACGTCGGTGCGACCAATATGGCCGATGGGTGGCAATGCAAAACTACAGCCCCCAACAGAGCCTCAGGCGATCGTGCATCGGCAATTCCGCATGGCACACTCGCCCGACGGTCGGCGACACGGTCCACATTCTGCTTCAACTAATCTATAATTTTGTGGGTGCGCCACTACCTTGGTAAGTTCAAGGAGGTTCCTAACGAAAGGTATCTCCGGAGATCCGGTTTGTTTCTCTTGGAACACATCTACTTTTTCTTGTGTATTAGTCACCCACTAGCTAAAACAACAACAAGAAGTACCTCCGACGTAGTACTGTAACCTATAGTGCGAGGTCGACAATAGTACAGAACACGATCAACTCATCTAGCACTTGAGCTGCACCAATCTCGTGCCGCACGTTCAAACCTAGTATGATGTTTCGCACTAGGATATATAGAGATGCCTTTGGCTAAAAGATTCGTGCGTCGCGGGTGATGTGCCGGCCGATCGATCGATCGATGTTGGCGCCCATGCCCCGTTGCTTGCTAATTTCATTTCATCAAGTGGTCTCCCCTTTTTCATCTCTCTCTCTCTCTAGTTTCGACGCACCTACATCAGAGATTTCAGCGGAATGGCTCTGGTCAGAATCAGTTGTCATTTAGCGAGATACCTTATCAGGCATTTTTGCGTGTGCATGGCTAAATTAGTGGGAGACCGGTTGCATGTCAACCCAAGCGGCAAAGCTAATGCTGTCACCACACAAACCTTCGGAATCACTTTGCCTACTAAAAATCGGGTTTCATGTGATATGATGTATGGATTAGACGTTTCGCGGTTTAACATGGGCATTTTCTAGCCTTTTTTCCTCTCGAGGAAATCCTTTGGAGAGTTGGCATTAGTGGTTGAATTATGCGATAGATCAAGTGGTTAAGGGTATCTCCAATAGTAGAGAATACAGCCTTCTTTTACGTCATCTAGAGATAACAACAAAAATATATTATATAATAGGTTATCTCTTGATGCCATCTCTAGCAATTAATGCATGTATGAATATAGGATTAAAATTAAACTAGAAAATATGGGTCTAAGAGAAGACATATTGTACAATGGAGAAAATAATGATTTCTTAGGTGTGAAGGGATCATTCATTCACCAAGAGAAGGCAACATTCTCTTTCTTCTCTCTCTCTCCTCCAACTCAATAAAAATCCTATGTGGCATCTCTAAGGGAAGGTTAATATCACCCTATTAGAGATGCCGTAAGACTGTTCGTGTGGTACATGCTTGATTACACGGAGGTCATTTTCTTTGACCTTACATGCCCTTTCAATCAGTGACAATGAGATGAGATCAAGATAAGAAATATATACTCAACAATCAGACAGATCGAACAGCTGCAATTTCAGCAGGCCACTCCTCTATTAACCTTAGCCAAGTTTGGCAAACCAAAATGTGGCAAACGTTGGTAACCTTGGTACATGAACCAACAGGCCCTGCTTTATCTGCAAAACATGAAATGAAATGTTCAGATGCCAAGCAGCTAGAGATGGATTGGAAGCGTCATTGGATTCACCAATGCTGCACCCCACTGGACAGGCATCAAATCAATCCTGAACCCTCACTGTTCACTTGTCAAACGTAGGATTCCCTCGCCACTACAACATGGCAACATCTCATCTACTGATTTTTTGTTGCTTGCAAAAGTGAGGAGAAGTAGGGAGAACGGCAGATTGATGCAACCCCAAGTGGGTTCTCAAGTCTCTCAACAGTGAACCCACCGGTTCTTGGAGTCCAAATTGTCATGCCGAGGTTTGAAATTGCCTGTCTCAGGACGGAAAGGAAGAAGAGCTTTGATCTTGAGCCCTTCCATGTAGCGGAGCACCCTCCTGGTTCTATTTTGTCGATGCATGCCAGTGCGTGCATGCGTACGCACATGCGTGTGGGTGCGTTATTTTTCTTCCATTCATCAGAGATGAACCAAAAAGAGCGGCCAAACTGAAAAAAACTGCGATCTTCGGTTATATTTTTAGAAGAGTAAAATTTACTCGTGGTCCTCAACTTGTACGATATGCTCATTTTAGGGCCCGTTCGGTACTCGTCCAGCTCCTAAATCCACGCTAGGATCGGGCGGAGCGCACCTGAACGAAAAATAAACGCGGAGCCGGAATCGGGGAGCGGTGCGAGGCGCAGGCCAAAAAATCGGAGCGGGCAAAACGTCGCACCGCAGAATCGTCCAAGCGTGGAGTTGCTAATTATTACATCGGGTTTGCCCCCGCGCCGACACTCGCTCACCCCCGTCCCCCACCCCCCTTCCCCCCGCGCGCTCCCCCCACCACCCGCCCCTCGCCGCCGCTCCCCTCACCACCCGCTCCTCGCCGCCGCTTCCCCCCTCGCCGCCGCTCGCCCGCCCCTCGTCGCCGTACCCCCCTCCCGCCGCTCACCCGCTCCCTCTGGCCCAGATCTACCACCGCCGCACCCCCCCGACCTTCGCCGCCGCTCCACCCCCGCCCCCCCTCTCGCCGCCGCTGCTCCCGCCGGCGTTCGCGCCTCTCACCGCCGTGGCGCCTCCTGGACATCCTCGCATCTCGCCGGCCCCTGAGGCCTCCCTCCCTTTCCTCTCCCCGACTGGGCCAGCTTGGGCCGCGGCCTGCTCGCTGCATTTGAAGCCGGAGCGGGCAGCCGAACGCGCCGACTTGATCCCGAATTTGTGTGCGGAGCGCAGAACGGGGCGCGGGGAGCCGGAATCGGGGATCGGGCGGATCGGGGTGACTACCGAACGGGCCCTTAGTCACTCAACTCTAAAAATACCCACCTAGCTCACTAAACTTGATAAATGGGTCTAATGTAGTTCAAAATATACAGCGCTAGCACTTTCCATCAATGTGGCATCCTTATCAGCAAGTATGTCACCACTCTTCTCTATATTTCATTTCCATTCTCTCTCTCCTACTTGTCGTTGGCTTCTAACGTCTGTCCTGTTGTTGGCTGCGGTGGCGGTGGCTGGGGAGAGAGATGGAGAGAGAGAAAAGAATAGAGGAGAGGGAGAAGTCACTAACACATGGGTCCTGCTGACTAGGATGACACGGTAGACCTACAAACATGACGTGTAAGCGATTTGGATCTCTAATAAACCTTTTAAATAGTTAAGTGACCACATATGAGCACTTTCAAAGTTAGATGATCAAAGTGAGCACACCACGCAAATTGACTGACCACGTATGAATTTTACTCTTTTTGGAACATGCTTGAAAGGAACTTTTATGTTTGCTTTAAGAGGCTAGCAATTCACATATTAATCAAGAAAAAGAGAAAGATCTTCACCACTTATTTTAGAGGGTCCGGGATAATAACGGTGTAGGTATACATGTAAGTCGTTACAATTGTATAAGAAATACAACTATATGTTTACTCGTAAGCATTTACAGTTGTACGGCATATCTAAATCTAATTTTAAAATATAGACATACGTAATGGAACATCTAGCCGCACAAAATTCGGCTAGTTTTTAGTACATTGCGATGTCCAGTTTTTAGTACATTGCAATGTCCATGAATAAAGGGATAATTATCGATTGTGCCCTGACCACTTAGCATTAAGCAAAAGTTTTTCTTTTTGGTTTAAGGCACTCATTGCATTTGGATTACATCCAATAGAATCACGGATATACCTCCCTTCTCTTCTCTCTTCTTTTGTCTTTTTGTTCTCTCTTATATGTGTACATGGTAGAACCACCGATGCCACCAAACCTTAACATCCCCAACTAAGTAATTTTTAGGGCGTGCAATTATATTACTATAATTCAATTGGTGGCAAACCAGCAGCACTTAACTGATCAAAAGGTCAAAAAAATTATTCTCTTTCTGTTCATCCCTTTTTGGTGAAAGCTAGAGGAGCATTCTCCTTGCCGTGCTAACCAGAGCATATCAGACTAAGACCCCTAAGCACCCCCTTTTGATGTGGATTGTTTTGAAGCGTCATGCATCCTATCATCGTGAGCTATTAATCCCCTGGTTAATTCACAACTTTGGAGCCTCTTTTTTCAAGAAACCACAGCTTCCTTTGCCAAAAGTAAACACTGTCGGCGAGTGCAGAAATGACTCTGCAATGCAAAGTTGAAACTTTTTTTCACCTTCTTTTGCACATTGTTTCTACCCATTGCTTGAAGGAGTCAACCTCTTGCATCCACCACAACAACAAATGTGGTGGTTTTTATCACTGCTCGACATCTAGCCAAATGGGAGTGCTCGTACGTGCGGCTCCCAAAAGCATGCGATCCCTAGTGTGATCTGCTGATAGCCTTTGCCTTCTGCCACCGCCCGAGATGCCTTGACATGGTAATTCACCTTCTAATTAATCACCAGGCTAATCAAGAGGGCGTGTAAATGACTGACAGTAACACAATAACTACAGCACTAGAAGAAAGAAGAAGAAAAAAACTATCCGAGATGTTGGAGCGGATCAGCGCCAACCAATCGGGATGCGATTACGACGCCGCACTATGACTCACAAGATGCTTAAAAGAAACAGCTCTCGTGCTGAGCAGAAAGACCCGATGACTGTTCCCTGTGTTCTCTGCTCTAATCATCTGCAGTGCCACACACTGTTTCTTCAAGCTCGGACCACGATGACCCCTGCATCTTGATTCATGACTCCATCGACCTCGACGACGCATTCCGCTGGCCTCTGGGTGCACGTCACTGTTGGCCGCTCTCATGGCTGTTTGACCTTTGCATGCCATTATTACCACAACCGAGCGTAGGAAGGAGAAGAAGAGACGCTAACCTTGCTGCGGACGACTAGCAGTGAAGCCTGCATCTTCCGTGACCTAACCAATCACCTTTTCGACCTCCGATGCAACTTCACGGAAGAAACGAGCATGCACGTACTGGGTGGAGTGGAAGTGGAGTCCAGCCCTGCTCTGCCTCGAGAACCCGTAACTGGCCTCCACTTGTCGACGAGATGCCGAGATGGTGAGGACGACGTCGAAATTGAGTCAACTTTGTGGGGCTTTTTTTTTCAATCGATTGGTCGTCTCCTTTTTGGTTTCGGCCGATTTTATATAAAAAAAATCTGTCGGAAAGCCGCAATTCATGGAGGCGTGGGTTTGATAATTCTCTGCCACAGCGGACATGATTACCACGTGTTGCTTCAACGAAATAAAGGTTTATTGCATGGTAGGAGTAGGATAGGTGTTCTATAAGGAAAAACATGAGTAAGTAGGAGAGTATGATCTCCATTTGCTGGATTCTGATACGCGGTTGCAGGGTTCCAGCCATGACCTTGTTCTTGCGCATGAGACACGCGAATGGGCAACACTGTAAGAGTCTAGCTTCAATTTTAGCCATATGGGAACCCCAGTTTTTGGGACGATCCCTTTTGTTGTGCTAGGAAAAGCTTAACCAGGGATAAAAACAGAAGGCGAAAACTAGTAGGAATCACAGAGCTGTTCATAAGAATCCGGCCCGTCCGGGCTTAGTTTTTCTATTAAAAAAATCAGCCTAGCCTGTCCAGGCTTGATTTCTATAGGCCTAGGCTTGGAACCATATTTTCAGTCCATAGACCCGACCCTAAGCCCAAAAACCAATAAAAATCATATTTTTACATAAAAAATAATTATAATAATAATTTATCTAGGAAATAGGATTTTGGGCTTCGAGACTGACTCTTTAAGGTCGGGCATTTCCAGGCTCGGCCAAACCTCAAACAACCAGAGAAAGGTAATGGTGTACTAGATCGGGTAGGCCAAGTGGCACTCGAGCATTTGATTTGTCATACATCGAAGCAGTCACCGGCTCTTGGTTAACTAGGTTTGCGGGAGACATTGTACAATATGGTATATACAGTGGGAGCGACGCCAATTTATCCATGACTGTTGTTGTTGTTGTCAACCTGTCCAATCAGCGACTAGAGCGGCGATGTCAATCCTGGCATCGGTCGCTAACCATTCAAAAGGAAGAAATGACAAGCCTCGGTGAGGCGATATAGGTGGAAATGTCCGGCCGGGGGCATGCTGAAACTAAACATGGATGTAGGCTTCAATGAAAGCAATGGTTCGGGCTCGAGGGGAGCTATTATTCGTGATGAGCGTGGTATGTTTATTGCTACTACAAATGCGCTTAGATCATGTGCTACATGCTAAGACGGCAAAAGTGTTTGCTCTTAGACACGTACTCCGATTGACCCATCGAGTTAGGTGCAATAGAATTGAGATCGAGTCTGATTGTGCCCAAGTTATCAACACCAAGCTAGATGAAAGATGGGATTCTACTACTGTGGCGGTGATATTTGATGAGTGCAAAGATTTGTCTTTGTATCTTGCTAAGGTAACTTTTAAACATTTTCCTAGAGAAGCTAATGGTTGTGCGCATGAGTTGGCTAGGATGTCGGGCACCGCTCCACTAGATGTTTGGTTGGATGAGGTGCCCTTTCCTTTATTCATTTTTACTGGATTATGTAATATTGATTTAAGTTAATAAAGTTACCTCGAGCTTAAAATGAATTTAATAGAACTTGAGGTAAAATTATTATCGAGATCTAACTAAAGAAAACAAATATTTCGAGGAGAAATAAAAAATAGAAAAATGGAAAGAAGCAAACCATGATGCACTAGGAAAGCCTTCGGTGATTCACAAAATATGGTTTTGCAGTAAGCACTTATGGCGCCTAAAAATACCTTTAAAGATATAAAAAAAATTCATGTGGTACTTGCATCATTGGGGTTATTCTAACCAAAGATAATTTAGCTAAAGGGAATTAGCGTGGAACTAAAAATGTGCTTTCTGTAATAAAGAGGAGACTAGTCAGCATCTCTTCTATGAATGTCATTTTGCATGTTTTGCATCGCACTCGGCCTTCCTTGCTTTTAATTTACCTCCCATCATAGTATTTCTAATATGCTTGGCAATCGGTTGACGGGGTTAGGACGAAAATTGCTTACATATTAAAAGTTCAACTAGCCCATAAGCATGATTTTGGTAATTAATGACAATTCCTATGGTATAATGCTTTGCTTGAGTTGGATATGAGGTTATGTTCTATAGGTGATGCATGAAGTTTAATGGATAGATTTGGGGATGAATGCCATATAATCAAAGATATGCATCAAGACCAATGTGTTCAAGAGGTGAATGCCATGTGATCAAGATGAAGATAATTGGGGATCAAGAATGGGTTTAAAGTGGAAACTGTATGTGATCATGGTAAAGTTTAAGAGAAGATCAAGACATGGCTAAGATGAAGATCATGGAGTAACCAAAGAAGGTCATGATTGAGATCATGAGTTGAGCCATGGTAGATCTTGAAGTAAGGAGTTCGAGAGAAAATTCAAGTTGAGTCTTCAAGTGATCAAGATGGAGTTTGAAGACGTGAATTCAAGTAAAGCTCAAGAATAGATAAAGATTGACCAAAATGTAGTCCAAAAATTAGATTCAAGATGGTTAACATTCAAGCTTGAAGGATGTACCACATAGGATCTAGTGATCTAGTTATATGGTAATCAATTGTCATATTGCACTTTGTGAACTATCCCATTCTCTATGTCGAGGGTTAGGTATCACTCCATGAGATGATATCAAGAGGATGATCTCACAAGGTTCAAGTGTAGATGACATCAAGTGGCGGGAGACATTGAGTTGAAAAGAGCAAGGTCAAGATAAGCGTTATAAGTGAACATATACTTGAAGCTTGCGGTTCATCAAGCGTCGATGGACAGGTGAAGACGGGTTCAAGAGAAAGCCTCCCATAAGAGACCTTGGGGGAGCGATTTGAAAAGGCTTCACCAAGCGACCGTGATTAAGACAATTCTGACTTAGAGTAAGGTTGATCATCATCATCAAGTTCAAGTGAAATGCGCAAGGCAAAGGTTTGCCTATACTAAGTTTTCCTATTTGACCGGTCTCATCAAGTTTGAAGGGAGACATGATTTTTGGATAGATAGTCATTCTATCAAGAGGGATTATCGGGTGAATAGCTTGAACGTACCATGCATCGAGTGCTCAAACAAATGCATATGTTGCATCCTTTCTACTCCTTTGATTGTCAACCTCAAAATCTTGCAGGATTTCAGGTTAACCTGTGTGAGGCAGTCTGACTGGCATTGAGAACTCAAACCTGCCTTGGTGATGGTTTGAGTCTGTCTTTTACTATAGAGGTCTAACTGATCTTGTGGGGCATGGTCAGACCAGCCTCATGCTAGAGGCTTCGAGATAAGTTCTAGAGATTCCAGGGTCGAGACAAAGAGTTCATTTTTCCCAAGAGGGTCATGTCCAGAGTCTCCAGGTTTCGTTGAGAGCGTCCAAAGGTATTTGTCTGGAGTATCCAGATTTTGGTTTGGTGTATCCGGGTTTTGGAGTTCCTTTGTAGTTTTAAGTGTTGAACGACTAGTTTTATAGCCGTTGGAGGTCAAGGGCAGTCAGGCCCGCCTTTGTACACCAGTCAGACCGTACCTTGTGGAAGAAACTTCCCAACGACTAGTTTTTGAGGTTGGAGTATAAGTACTCACCTTGGCCAGCCTTGGGGAGTTACTACTACCCTTGGGATCATTTGTTGAGTCCTTCTAGTTGCTCTCTTCCACTTAATAAACTCCATTGCATTATTTGCTTTTGGTGAGGTGTGAGAAGAGATTGTGCATTATGTTGCACGTTACAATTGCATATGTTCCATCGGTGCTCTCAGTGTCGATCGGTTCGAGTGAGATTCCATGAGTTTGTTACTCTTAGAGCCACCGCCTCCTAAATGGCTTGGTAGTGTTGGCTCGGTGATCTCTTCAAGAAGCTTCTGAAGAGGTCCGAGTGCTTTGTGAAGTGGTTATGGAGCTCGCCATCTTCGGAGTGGAGGAAGGAGCTAGCCATAGTGATGGGGGTCGCTCGATGCACCCTCAAGGAGGAAAGAGCACGATTCAATGCTGGCTTGAGTCTAGGTGACTCGGCTTCCTCAACGGAGACATAGGATATCGGTGGATATCCAAACTCCGAGATCAAAGATCGTCTATGTCTCATGTCTCATTTACATTCTTCCAATTCATACTTGTACCCGAATAGTTATATTTTCTTTGTAGAAATTGAATTGTTTGCATGTCACAGTACGATTACAAATCTTGACATAGACATAGGGTGTCGGTGCACTTAGTTGAGCCAAATCTGTAATTATTTTTAAAATGCCTATTCACCACCCTCTAGGTGACATCTTTGTCCTATCACATATTCATGTGGGAGCAAGTGCATTATGTTTGTTGATTTTCCTATGTTGAAATGACGTTGTTTTTGACAGAAAGAAAATTTTCAATCCTTTGTAGGTTATCTTCTTTTATATCAGATGGCTGTGATCTTGGTCTAGTATGCAGTGACAGGAGGAGCGAGAGCTTGTGGCAACAGGCAGCATCAAGTTGGATGCTATTGCCAAGACATTTATGTCCCAACATGGATGGCAATCTCATCATAGGCTATATAATTCTTGATTTTTTTAATTTTATATGGCTTGTTACTATTTCTTTCTAGCCTATGAGAATAGCATTGTAATAAATGCTTCTTGTGTGCATCCTCGGAAGTAGAGACTTGGGGAGTATTTTTCTTTCATTATCTAACAAAATTATACACTAGGAATCGACCGGTTACCATTTATCAGTTACAGTGTACAAGCTTAGCTCCATGAAACTTTTCAAAATGTAGTTTTTTCTTATCTCCAGTTGATTCACTTTGTCTGATATATAAGGCCACTACTACAAAGACCCCTATCCCAGACGATTCAAAATTGTCATCGTAGATGGTTTTTTGAACCGTCTGGGATTATGGGTCAAGGATACCAAGATCTCATGCCAGACGATCTTTGAGCCGTCTCGGATTCTTGTATAGAACCATCTTGGTTGCTTTTCGATTTGAAAAAATTAATTCATCCTCCACCTTGCACTCCAGCCAGAGGCGAATCTCGTGGCTTCGCTCCAGATTGTAATGTAGGAAGTCCAGCTGCAGCCACTGAGCGATGATAGGCTCGACATGGGCTTCCTGGTGCACCACCTCCTACCTGCCACCGTCATTGTTCCTCTACCCTAGCATCTTCATCCTCTACGGAGACATGACCCCCGCCACCACGGAACGCCTCAGGGTCACATTCTCATTGACCTCCATGGCTCTGGGTGTCATCACCTTGGGACTTATCCGCGGGTTGCGAAAGCTTGGGGAAATCAATGAGGGAAATACATTAGATCTGGTTTGCTCTCATGGGCGGAGCTGCGTATGGATTCCCTAGTGCACATGCACCAGGGACCAAATTTTTTTTATAGTTATTATTAGTAGAAAAAAAAGATGTGCACACCCTGGCCTGTGAGCAGTGCACCACCCAGCCTGGCCCAATCAATCGCCCCCAGGCCTAGCTAGCCCGCTTAGTGCTCACAGCTCACGCACGTACACATGACACCAGAAGAAATTGATCGATCGATCACTTCATCAACTCGTCTGCCCGTCCACCTCCTATCCAGCCGTCCCTGCTCCTGTCGGCCAACACGCGAAGTCGCGAGCTGCGAGCCTGCGTGTAGTGCGCCCTCCTGCTGGCGGCCAGCTAGCATGTTGCAGGCGACAGCCGCTGCCGCTGCGCCAACGCCAAGGACTGCCACAGCAATACGGGGAGCACGAGATTGGTGAGGTTCTTGAATCATTAATTAATCCCCAGCGGTGTTGCTTGATCCTTGATCGATTGGAGTTGCTAACTTGCTCTCGATCAGATGTTGCTTTGTGCTGTGCTAATTCAGTCTATTTCAGTAAAAGAATAATAGAGAAGTTCTCTGCCTAATTCAGGAGTGGTGGCTTTTTATTATTATTCTGTGTTTGATGTCAAAGGTAGAGTTGACATTTACAATAGGTTATCAACTTATCAATTATCATGTTAGAGTTTTTTTTAATTCTTTAACAAACACTAATTTAATTCTTGCAATTTATGTAGGTTTGTTATGGATCGGTATCTTCTCAAAAGTAAAGCACCATCGCAACAAAATGATGCTCTTGAACCGAAAGATATCAATTGGGAAGAGGAGATTCAATGTGATCCAGGGAAAAGGAAAATGATAGAGCAGTACCATCCTAATAAAAAATATTTGGTAAGAAGAAAATACTTGGTTAATGAACCTTGCCAACCTCGTACTTATGATTTTCCATATACAGAAATTGGGGATAGAAATAGAAGTTTAACCCCGAATGGTTTGATGAGTTTGGGAGTTGGCTTGAGTTTAGCGAGTCCAAAGATAGAGCTTATTGCTTTTGTTGTTTCTTGTTTAGGGACCGCAATAAGAAAGAAGCTGGGTATGTGGCATTTGTTGCGACAGGTTGAAATAATTGGAACAGAAAAAGTGAGGCTAAAGGAGCATGTAGGTGATGTTGGCAGTGTCCACAATCAAGCACTGAAAAATTGTGATGCTTTGTTAAGAAGAGATGAACACATTGATGTTGCGATACAAGTACAAAGTGAAGCTGCTAAGCTGGAGTATTATTTAAGCAAGGATTGCCTTTCCGAGGCCATGATGAGTCGAAAGATTCCTACAACAAAGGGAATTTTAGGGAAGTTTGTGATCTCCTAGCAGAGCATGACCAGTTTATGTCAAGGCAATGGGCAAAGATGCTGCAGGCAATTCTCTTATGGTGTCTCCTGAAACTCAGAAAGATATTGCTAGTTGTTTTGTAGATGAGATGTTGAGTTCTATTCTCAAAGAAATTGGACATAATGTGTTTTGCTTGCTTGTTAATGAGTTCAGACATGTATCTTGCAAAGAGTAGATGGCGGTGGTCTTGTGGTATGTTAATAGTTCTGGATTTGTGAAAGAGAGTTTTGTCGGTCTTGTTCATGTGAAGGAGACAACATCTTCCTACCTCAATTCTTCAATTGATCCACTTTTTACGAAATATAAGTTGAGCTTCAATCAAGTTAGGGTCAAGGATATGATGGTGCTAGCAACGTGCGAGGTGAGTTCAATGGCCTCCAATCATTGATCATGAGATAAAGCAGTACAACTTATTATGTTCATTGCTTTACACTTCAGCTCTAGTTAGTTGTTGTGGTTGTAGTAAGAAAGCATAAAGGCATTAGTAATTTCTTTAGTATGATTCATGTCTTGTTGCATGTGGTGGGTGGATCTTGGAAGCGAACATGATTTGAGATTTTAATTATGAAGAAGTGCATAAGGCCTTAGGTTGTGGGCTACTTCAATCTGGGAAAGGATTAAATCAAGAGCAATGCCTTCAAAGACCTGGAGACACTCGTTGGAGTTCTCATTACAAAACATTGAAAAGTTTGGTTCATATGTTTCCAGCAGTTGTCAAAGTGCTAGAGTTTGTGGAGAAGAAGACAAGGATAGAACAAATAGAGATCAAGGAACTGGTCTTCTGGTGTACTTTTAGTCATTCGATTTTGTCTTCTATTTACATCTCATGTTGACTATCTTGATAATCACCAACACTTTGTCATTAGCATTGCAGCGGAAGGATCAAGACATAGTTAATGCCATTAAGTGTGTGGAATCAACTAGAAGGCATTTGGTTGATCTTAGAGGTGATGGGTGGAAATCTCTGCTAATCAAGTATATGTATTTTGTGATAAACATGATATTCCCCGGTTGGAAATGGGAGAAGCATATGTGAATCCAAAGAAGAGATGTCAAAATACTAAAATTACCAATAAACATCATTATCAAGTGGATTATTTTAATGATGTCCTTGATTGGCTAGTTCAAGAGCTTGATAGTCGCTTCAATGAGACAACCTCTAGCTTGCTTGTTTGGTCGCCCGGTTTAATTCCAAGAGACTTATTTCATGATTTTAATTTGGAGAATTTGATGAGCTTGGCTAAACTCTATTGTAATGATTTTGGTTCAGGGGAATTGAGAGATCTTAACCATCATCTATCCCTTTATATTGCCGATGTGCTAGAAGATGATAGATTCTCCAACATAAATTCTATCGGTGAGCTTTCTAAAAAAAGGTAGAGACAAGAAAGCATATTTGTTATCCCTTGGTTTACAGACTTTTGAAACTAGTTCTTGTATTACCTGTCACCACTGCTATAGTTGAGAAGTGCTTTTCAGCGATGAAACTTGTGAAAACGTATTTGCGTAATCGCCTCAATGCTGATAGTTTGAGTGATTACCTTATTTGCTATGTGGAGAAAGAAGAATTGATAAAAGTCACGAATAATCAAGTGGTTGATCGTTTCATGAAAATGAGAGAGCGTAAATATTAAAAGTTAATGTCCGTACTTAATTTCATTTTGGTTATTCATTTATTCTACTATTTTTCACTTGTTAACTTGAAGTCAAATTGGAATTCTTACAGGTATTGAGAATTTTTTCTTGGCTGATGTAATTTTGTCTATACCGATCATATTGTGAAGTTTCGGAGTTGTTTTGTCCTTATTTTCTTCACTTTGGTAAGCAACGGATGGTTCCTTCTTTGTAATTTTACATTACCGTTTGACACATCGAATTATATAGGCTAAAAGTTGACAAAAACATTGCTATTTAGTATGTTGTTGGACCTGTCGCTTGAAAGTTGCATATGTAGTGTTATGCTTGTGCACCTGGCTGATTTTTTTCTAGCTCCGCCACTGTTTGCGCTCTCACCTTAGGGAAGAACTCGCTTGGGTAGATCCATGGCAACAAGGTTGGTTCATCCAGTGAAGACGACCGGGACAAGGATGTTGATGACGGGAGGAGGACGGCGGAAGCAGGAGCGACACGAATCGACATGAGGTCCCGTAGCAGTGTGAGATTCAGATAGTGCCGCAGCCGCCCTAGCGTGCCGGGCTGCTGTTGCCCCGTGGGTTCGGCGGCCCGCCCATGTGGTTTGCTCAACCTCCTCATGTGTGCATGCCGCGGTGGATGGGGTGAGGTGGGAAGAAGAGGTCAGGGCAGGGAATGGATCCGAGAGAGATGAGCAGGTGGAGAGAGCGGCGGAGGCATGGGGTGGGGGTGATTGGGGAAGGGGAAGGGCGAGAGGAGAGGGGATATGAGATCTGGGTGGGGTGCTTCAAAACGGTGGGGGCGGTGCCATCGGTGGAAGGAGGAGAGTGTAAGGGTCAGAGATTAGCTCGCTGAAATATACATGTATATGCTAGGTTCATTGGGCCTTATGGGCCGGACCTATCCGAGGCATCCCAAACAGTTTTTCAGCCCACAATCGTCTAGAATATCCTACTTATCCGAGATGGGTTTAAAACGAAACCGTCTGAGATGTGAATTTTATCAAAAACCGTCTCGGATAAGTCTCATCCTATACGGTTTTATAGGCGTTGACGTAGTAGTGGGCGAACATATTTTTTAAGATTTATCTTTGACCAATAATTAGTTCAATAATAAGTGGATTATGTGATACAAAGTTAATATCATTATTGGTCAAAGATAAATTTTGAAAAATATGTGCGTCTTATATTTCCAGACAGAACGAGCATCTAGAGAGTGTTACACTAATGAGAGTGTCTAAAGAGTACTTGGACATCTTTTTATCATAAAGTACTCAAATTCTGAGTCATCGGATCTCCATCTGAATCTCCACTCTTCTCCTCATACCTTATTATGAAAGCCAGGCTCTCACGGTTAAGAAAAAAAATCGAGCACTTGTTAACAATCTCCTACACTAATCCGTAACCCCAAACGCTAAATGAAGATTTAGGTAAGTTCACTTCCATATCACGTGTAGTCAAACCTACTTTTATCTTCTATAAAAAAAACTACTTTATCTTTACTAGAGTGTGTTCATTGTGCGCAAATCAACTCTATCAAAATTTTACCTGGGGTTCGTCCAGAAGAAAAAAGAATTGTCCAATGTTTGTGCCTAAGTCTAAAACTAAGATTGACAAGAAGATGCATAGGCAAGTCCCTCTAAGAGTCATGGGCACGCCAAAAATTGGCACCCATCCAAACAAAGAACAAAATTGTTGGTCTCGAAAATTGGTAGGATTAATTTAAACACAAACTAAACACACCCTTAATTTCTAGACTGGAGTACCGAAGTAGTCAGGTAGGCGGGCCAGGAACTGTGCTGTACTCCAATGGCTGTTCAACAACTCCCCTATACCTCTACAACAGTAGGAATCCTACCCTGAAGCCCAAAAAAGTATGACCAAAAACAAGCCACGGTGTCCCAGCTCCAATGGCCAAAAGCCATAGTGACGACGTCACCTCAATCCATGAGCAGTTTCCCCTTGGACGAAAGGCATCGCACTTTTCAGCAACAAACACACACAAATACGCCGCATCAGATACAAAATTCTACTCTCTCTCCTCTTATCCATGACGCGTTCATGCATGATGGGGTGATGTTGGGGAGCCCACCCGGGCCGCGGCGATGAATTTGATGATGCACTCAGCGGATTGCAGCTAGCGGCGCTCTTTTCTGAAGATCTGCTCCGTTTCTTTTTGGCCAGGTGCAGACAAGTCCGCAGATTGCCCCGAGGAGCTGCTTTTGGCCTCTTGATCGTCCGTTTTTTGATTCGTTTCATGCGCTGGTCCGTTTTGCGTACCAAGAAGCATGTAGTTTCTTCGCAAGATAACGCCATAAGATATAGTTCACAGACATATCGTGCGTGTTAGGTACCTACTGACACTACTTTATATGTTCAGAGTGTTTGTTTAGTTCATATCTTCCAGATGAGAGGATTTGCGTTAATGAAACTTGTACAGTCAGACAAGAACCCACCCCGACTCCCGTGTCCCAGCGGGCGACCCGTGATACGACGAAACCCTAGCCACCGTGTCACCCCTCCCTCCGTCTCTACTCGCCGCCATCGCCGTCGGCGCCTGCCGCGGTGGCTGCAGGGCCCGTCTCCAAACCGAGCGGGCGGTTCTTGGGCGTCGCGGCGCGTCTGGACGCGGGACGGAAGCCCCGGCCTGCGGTCGTCCGCGGTCGGGCGTGGCGCGGCGGGCCGTGCGGCGCATCAGCTAGGCGCGGCTTCGGGCTGGCCAGGGCCGGCCTGGCGGAGGGGGTTGCAGGTCTTTAGGCGAGCTGGAGGCACGCTTGGTGCGTGGCGGCGAGCTCGGCTGCGTGTCCGTGACGACGCTTGCAGGTGCGGGCGTCGGCCGGCAGGCTCCGCGTGGTGCGGCACGTGCTCAGGCGCTGCGGCGCCGCGGCTCATCTCTCCGGCGGTGCGGGGCTCGCGGCCGGCGGCGGCTCTGGCCAGGGCGGCCACCCTTGCTTGGGGTGGCGCTCCCCTCGCTGGGTGGCTGTGGCGGGCCGGCGAGGCGCTCCATCGGGTAGCTCCTCGAGCCGGCAGCGGGTGCCGCGCGCGCTCTGATCTGGGCCCGCGCGGGGTCAGATCTGGCGGGCCGCGCTGCTCCGTGGGGGTCCTCCCGGTGGGGTAGCTGGCGGCGGAGGCGCGGTGGAAGTTCGCCCCCGCTCGGCGTGTGAAGGCCCGTGCCTTCCGGCGGCTCGACGGGGCTCGTGAAGTGTGGCGGAGGTCCTGGACGGCGCGAGGGCTGCCCAGTGGGGGTGGTCTGTAGCTGTGAGACAGTGGCGGCGTGGCGTGAGTTGCATGCGAGCACGTGGTCGAGGATGGAGCGGCAGCGCGAGAGCTCCACATCTAATGCGAACCAGCGTTGCTCCGCGCCTGCTGCAACCCTATTGTAGGCGGACGGTGGTTTGGGCCCTCTCCCATGAGGTCTAGTGGGGTCGAGATATATAGTATTCTGGGCGAAAACCTTATCTCGACAGGAGTCGATATCGATGATGATGGCATTTGTGGACATCTCTTTCTTTCTTTGAGGCGTTATCGAAGAGTTTGTTTCAAACCCCCCGATCATCATCGGCCATTTTTGAGGCAGCCACAGTGGCTGTTGACATGGGTGGACCCCTTCCTTAGGGTTTGGCAAGGTGGTGGGTGCGGTGCTCTGGGTGAAAACCTTGTCCCTCCTGAAGTCGGTGCCGGTGACAACGGTGTCCACGACATTGTCGAGGAGCTTCGTTTCACTCTCTGCCCTGAGCCTCTGCATTCCTTAGGTGGAGCCTTGGGCCGGCGGACGTGGCCATGGTGGTCTTGAGTTGGGCGCGATGGGCAAAGGTGTGTCTTTCGGTGGCACTACGGCAATAAAGTCAGAGTCATTTTGACGAGGTACGACGGGTGATGATAATAACACGGTTGTTAGCATTAGTGAGGGGTGTGTCTTTTGTCTGTCTGTATCGTGCTAGGTCAGCTTTGGTCTATTTCGTCGAGTGGTGTTGTAGACCTAGTTTAGCTAAGTGGTTTATCCATTGTTAGGGTTTTTGTACGGAATCAACTATGCTCTATAAGATTTTTAGTCTAATTTTTTTATAAACTAAATCAATCCAATTTTTTAATGAAATTATAAGAACCGTATCCTCGTGAGAGGTTTTGTCCCAAAAAAAAAGTTTTACGGACAAGTAGTTAGTGGAAATCGAACTGTGGTTTGAAAAACTAGGGATTTTAACTGCCGAGTTATCATATGGTTCACATCTTTATCGTTTAGCCGATTCGTGAACAAGGCTAGGTTTGGCACTTTTTACCTGTATATTTTCGATGGACTCACTGGAGCAAGCATGCATGTGACAGTGGAATCTATGCCTTGTGATCTTTGCTAAGGAAAACAAAAGCAGAGGAGCTTTTCAGCAACAGATTTGCACTGGCAAGCTGCCGTCTTTTTGAGCAGCACGCAAAGGATCAGGAGGCATATATCTTGGCATATGGGAAGGAAGTATTCCTACTTGATTTGTGGCTTAGCACGCAACTTCTTTTTTAACTCTCCATCGCTAAATGTACCAGAGATACTTCCAGTCCGAATCATGATATCATTCGAAATCGGCATCTAGTTTGTCTGTAGGAATGTAGTGTTGCATTGCACAAATGGTCCTATTTTCATTGGCATTCTTGGCAGCTTGGGTCGATAGCTGCTTCAGCTCTCTCAAGAACAATATTATCTTGAGAACTAATTCTTGCACGGTGTGTCATTGTCTATATGCTGAAAAAGATGAGAAGTAAACACATTCCGCTAGGTTTCATTTGACTTTTCGGGGTCAAGTAGTTATCTTGTCGTGTGGTTATGGTTATAGCTGTCAAAAGAACTCACTCATAGATAAATTAAGGTTAATACGTCAGAGTTCTCTTTAGAAACAAGGTTTTTTTTTAAATCTGAATGTTTCTGCTTCAGCCAATTCACCAAAAAGAAACGGAAATAGTTTTTTTTTACCTGAACCTGAATTTGTGGTTCAGTTTCCTGCAGAACTTCAAGGAAACAGGAACCTGCCCAACAATTTGACCGAAACAATCCATATCCACATCTCATTCCACCCCACTACATGCATGTGCACACATCTTTTCGCCCTCCCAACTCACGGAACCGAGAGCAGAACCACACTGCACTGCCACTATGGATCGACATCGACCTCAAAATTCCGATATGAAAGTGGGGGCAGGGCAGTCCGGGCCCCTCGGCACTACCTGCCCCTTTCGGCATCCATCACAAGATCGAGCCGTGTCATCGCTGCGCTGCTGCACGTTAAGCAGATAGCACGAGCGAAACCCCAATCACATGGTTCCTCCTATAAATAAACTCCCCGGCCAACTTGCCATTCACCTACGCAGCTGAGAGCTTGCCATTCAGCGTTGGCTACCAGTACCAGTGCTGCTACCTAATCAGGTTGACTCCTACAGGAGAGGGAGGGGGAGAGAGAGAGAGAGAGCATGGATGTGGAGAGCTGCACCGGGCATGAGGTCTCCGTCGACTGGCGGGGCCTCACCTGCGCGCCGCGCCGCCACGGCGGCATGCGCGCCGCCGTCTTCGTTCTAGGTACGTGTACGAGCGAGCGAGCGAGCGAGCAATGTCCATGGCGTGTTGGTTGCTGGTTAGTGCTAGTTAGTAGCTTAGCTAGTGCTCAAGCGTGCGATGGATGTGTGTGCAGGGATCCAGGCGTTCGAGATCATGGCGATCGCGGCGGTGGGGAATAACCTGATTACGTACGTGTTCGGGGAGATGCACTTCCCGCTGTCGCAGGCGGCCAACGTCGTCACCAACTTCGTCGGCACCATCTTCCTGCTCTCCCTCGTCGGCGGGTTCCTCTCCGACTCCTACCTCGGCTGCTTCTGGACCATGCTAACCTTCGGCTTCGTCGAGCTCTCGGTACTAACTAATTACGCACACACATCATTCCTCTCACCAAATGTTTGCTAAACCTCTTCATTCTTCTTACGGTTGAGTTTCATGCGATTTTTCTTTTTTATTCAAAAGTTTAAGCTGTTAAAGAAAGACAGGCAATATACTCGTTTCTTAAGCAGTCAGTGATCATTGATCACCTGTGCCTGATTGATGAAAATATTGGAACGTGCCAGTGTGTTTTTTCCGTTGTCGTTGACCGTTGTTTTCACTTAAAGGGAGATGAACTTGGATTGGATCATGGATGGATTGGCCTGATAAAAAGGCGCCAATCACCATGCATGGACCAGAGATTTCGTTTCCGGTTTCACAAAGGGTTTTGGGACCAGGTTGAATTCAACGCAGCACGGAGTGGCCGCCGGGTACTCGTACTACACGGGGCTAGCAATGCTAATTTGTTTTGTTTTAGAAAAGCGAGTGGAACTACACATGCGTAAGGGAATTTGTTGTTGGGGGCTTGAAAACAACATGTCCAAAGAAAGTTGTACTGGTAGTACCTGCCTACTCGACACTAACCATCTTAGCCACTTCTTTCTTTTGGCATACGACTTTTTGTAATTTACCTTAAAACATTGCAAAAATGGACTTATGAATATCTCATGTTAACGAAGACAGTAAAAATAGGGGAGAGAGAGAGAAAGAGATCTGATCATTACAGTATGCTTTCTAAGTTCATAAAATTTATTATCGAGTTTTCAATTTCTCAGTCACTTGAAAAATCTTTATTTCTCGTTTAACTAAGTTACACATCATTAGAATTATAGTTACACAAAAATATTGTGTATAATTTTAGACTTTGAAATATGTAAAATATCAAGTTTATATTTCTGAATCTAGAGGTACACACAGTTTTTAAAATATGTAATTACTTAATTACCGTTTGGATCAAGATTCCAGGGTGCGCAGTGTCATCTAACAAAATCACTGTCGACTGTCATTTGCAATTAACGGATTTTTACTATGTTCTTTTATCTTCAGGGCTTCATACTTCTGTCAGTGCAAGCACACCTGCCACAGCTGAAGCCGCCGCCGTGCAACATGGCGTCCATGGACGGCGGCTGCGAGCAGGCGAGGGGTTTCAAGTCCAGCATCTTCTTTGTCGCGCTCTACCTGGTGGCGCTCGGCAGCGGCTGCCTCAAGCCCAACATGATCGCACACGGTGCCGACCAGTTCGCCGGCGGCGCCACGGCGGATAATGCCAAGAGGCTCTCGACCTACTTCAACTCGGCCTACTTCAGCTTCTGCCTCGGCGAGCTTGTTGCGCTGACGGCTCTAGTCTGGGTGCAGACGCACTCCGGGATGGACGTCGGGTTCGGCATCTCCGCGGCTGCCATGGCGGCCGGACTCGTCAGCCTGGTGTCCGGCGCGGCCTTCTACCGGAACAAGCCTCCTCAGGGCAGCATCTTCACTCCTATTGCAAGGGTAATCTTACAAGATGAGTGCAGTTTTATGTGCAGTAAAACACACTGTTCTGATAACCTGACACTAACTTGAGTTCCATATACCAAGGACTAAGGTGCTAGGGAACAAGTCACACGGTGCCCGTAAAATGTCTGTTTAGCAAAATTAAATTTCCAACATATTCAGATCGAAGTTGACTTCAAAAATCGAAGTGTTGATAGGATTGTGTTCTTACCCTGACAAACTACATGATAAGATATACTAGTTATCCAGTTATCCTAACATGATAAGATATACTTGCTTGTGGTTGAATTGAGATAGTAGATATGCTTTTTATTTACCTGACAGTCAGGGAGGGTAGTTTACTTGCATCTTGACAAACCTTCTGCATTCTAAAATTGGACTGTTTGGACTGTTGTGTTAGCGGCAAGTTGCAGTATGTTAAACATCTCCTTTCGGCTACAGAAGTCCATTTAAGAAATTTCCAAGATACTGCAGTATGCAAGAACTTTTGTTATGATCATTGATCTGATCACATTATACTTAGGTGTACTTGAAATAGTAGGTAGATTTTTTTGTGTCAGAGCGGTTCATGCATTATGCTCACCTTGTCATATTCTATAGTACTGTCGTTTGGGATCATATGATAGGTAGAAGTAAATTACATATTTGTTTGTCGATCAGATCTAGTAAGATACTATGAACTGACAAGCTATCTTATATTTGCAAAGTAGAAGTTTCTTATATTTTCTTGACTGTTGGGCTGTCAGTTCTGTGCAGCTATGATTTTGATCATACTGATAACGACAGAACTGACTGCGGATTATTTAAACTGTCATATGTGCTTTTCTGATGTGCAATATGCACTTGCATTTATTTATTATGGGTTCAAGATGACAAGCTTGTTTGTGCAAGTAATGAAAAACTATTGAGCCATTCTTTGTGCTGTTATTGTCAAATTGAGTTTACATCATTTTAGCTCATAGAAATGTTCCTTTCATCATATTTTAGCACAGTAATATACATATACTCTTTGAATATCCTAACCAAGATACAGTAGGAGTTTTCATGGTGATAGCATTCACCTCATTTTTTCTAGCTACTACTTATCCTGACAAACTTGTAGCATGCTGAATCTCTGACGAAGTTTCTTGAACTGTCCGAAATTCCGCAGGTGTTTGTCGCTGCCTTCACCAAGAGGAAGCAAATCTGCCCTCCTAATTCTGTCAACGCCGGAGTTTGCGAGCCAGCACGCCTCGCCGGCAACTTCCGCCACGGCAACAAATTCAGGTGGGCACCGCATCCACCATTCAGCCTCCGCCGGCCGGTGCTGCCACCTCAGTACTTGAGATTGCTCTGAGCTATTATCTCAGACATTCTGTGAAACTCTGCAGGTTTTTGGACAAGGCGTGCATCAGGGATGCAGCGCAGCAGGGGGATACCAACGCGAAGCCGGAGAGCCCGTGGCGGCTGTGCACGGTGGCGGAGGTGCAGCAGGCCAAGACCCTCCTTGCCGTGACGCCCATCTTCGCGTGCACCATCGTGTTCAACACCGTGCTCGCACAGCTGCAGACCTTCTCGGTGCAGCAGGGCAGCGCCATGGACACCGCGCTGGGGGGATCCTCCTCCTCCTTCCGCGTCCCGCCGGCGTCGCTGCAGGCCATCCCCTACGCCATGCTGCTCGTGCTCGTCCCGGCGTACGAGCTCCTCCTCGTCCCGCTCATGAAGAGGCTGACCGGGACCCGGTCGGGGATCACCCCGCTCCAGCGCATCGGCGTCGGCCTCTGCACCGTCGCGCTCTCCATGGTCGCGGCCGCCACCGTCGAGCGCAGGCGCCGTGACCTCGCGACGTTGTCCGTGCCCGGGACACAGATGTCCGTGCTGTGGATCGTGCCGCAGTTCCTGGTGTTCGGCGTGTCGGAAATGTTCACCGCCGTGGGGCTCATCGAGTTCTTCTACAAGCAGGCGTGCGCCGGCATGCAGTCCTTCCTCACGGCGCTCACCTACTGCTCCTACGCGTTCGGGTTCTACCTCAGCTCGGTGCTCGTGTCGCTGGTGAACAGGGTGACGGCGAGGCACGGCGGCGGCGGCGGCGGCTGGCTCGGCGACAACGACCTGAACAAGGACAGGCTGGACCTCTTCTACTGGATGCTCGCGGTGCTCAGCCTGCTCAACTTCTTCTGCTACCTGCTCTGTGCAAGGTGGTACAATTCAGGTGCGGATGGCTCTGTCGCTGCCTCTGCTCAGATTGCAGCAGAGGGGGATGGCAAGGAGATCAGCTGAAGAACTACATGGACTGAAACTATATATGCGTATAGAATGATATATGTAGAAATGCATGAGAAATAGTGATGGGAAAAGGAGTACTAGGTTACGAAGGTTTTCTTCGATAAGTAATAGAAAGTACATTACATATGCTAGTTCTGCAGCAAACCTTAGTCAATAGGAAACTCAATTCGCGCACACATTGTTAAGCTTCAGCATAAGGAAGAAATCAATGAGTTCATGCAAATATGCAATGGAATGGTGAATTAAGCAACAGTTGGAGTTGTCATGGCAATAGCATTCACTTCAGATCATCTGAAGAACTCCGGAACATGGAGATATACGTAGACATGTAAGAGAGAGTAACGAGAAAATGAGGACTGGGTTAAGAAGCTATCCTTTATGCTAGTTTACAGCAAACCATGCTTTTCAGGAAACTTAATTCGCGCAGTGAAGTGATTTTTTTTATTTATAAAGGGTTTCCTCCCATCGCACAGTGAAGTGATGAATTAAATAACAGATAGGAAATAAAGGTTGGTAAGATAATTGCTGCTGAAGGACAAGTACCAAGTTCACATCTTCCCTTCTTCTGAAACAAGCATTCAACCAAGGTTTTGGGACGATAGAATGCAATGCAAGATGAACAAACCATAGATGGCCTCTCCAAGCACAATAAAGTAGAAGCAGCCAAGGGGTTTAATCAAAATTTCATACGGTTTAGGTCTTCAACTACCCTTGAGAAGTACTGGCAGCTAAAAGAAGTTTCCAGTTAGCAACACATAGGGCATTCCTCAACGCTGCAAACTTCCCAAAGTGAAAGATCTTACAGAATGATGCAACTGCTGCTGGAACTGCGCTCACTTTTAAATTTCTTGTTTTCTTCTTGAGCACCGCTACTATCTTTCTGAGCCTGCTCTAGGCTCTCCTTCAGTCTCTGGATCTCTTCTGCCATTTTATTCTCCGCGTCCTGCTTTGCTTTCTGTTGCAGCCTCTCAATTGTACAGTTGAGCTTTTCCTCCACCCATAAATGATATGAACCGATTTGTATTTAATCGATATAAAATACGGTGGCTGATGTGTGATAGTAATTGGCTTATTTTCAGAGCAGAAGAAATATGTGACCGGCGAACATATGAAACATACACCACTATCACCTATATATGCTAGAACATATGGAAGGAGCATAACGGTGAACTTTTCAAAATGAATCATGTTTGGAAATGGAGGTATACGGCAAACACAAGAATACGCTAGTGCTTGGCTGGGATGGAACTTCAGTAACAACTCATCCCCCCGGACAGAAGTCGTTGTTGTTTTCCTTTAAGCAGTAGTACATTATTTTAAATCTGTTTATCCCTCAGTTTTTCTTGATCAGCGGGTATGTAAGTAACTCCTTTCGTTCTGTCAAGTACCAGGAAAACTCATGCTTTGAGTTAAAAAACACACAATCTTTTAGTACCTAAAAATAAATCAGGATGAATATAAAATATGCAAAGAGTAATTTCAACATAGTCGTTTCATGAGACACAAGTAGTATTCCCATGAATAGTTTGGCATTTTTCTAATTGACAGAAGAAATTGTACACATTCTTCTATGGATAAATGTGCTTGGACTGCATGCTAAGAAATATTTTGCGATAATCAATAGATAAAACTCAAATTCCATGTCTGTTAATTGACTTTATGTATTAGAAATCTCTTACCATCTTGGTGATCTGCGTAAGGTATTCATCATATATCTCTTACTTTGATTTGGATCTATGATGCGCTTCCTGCAACAAGAAAACAATAAACACAGCTGAGAAAATTTACAAGTCCATCAAAGATAATAATACTAAAAGTTAAAGTCACCTGAATGTGCGTGAGCATCTCGTTGGAAAATGGTTTCCCATGATTTTCTTGATATAACAAAGTCCATAGCATCAAGCAATTTGTTTCACGGTGATGCATATCACTGGTCTTATTGTCAAACAGAACAACTCTGTTTGCACATAGCTTTAACATGTCCTGAAGAAAGGAGCATGCTAATGTAAGCAACACTCAAACAGATAGCAACTGATTCCTAGCAACACAGCGTCCTCAAGATACAATCGCATCAAATGCAAGTGGAAACACATCAGTAATACTCGAAAGATATGAAACTGACCTGCAAATATTCTGGGGCACTGCCAGTTGACATTTCCTTCCAACCGATCTCCCCTCCTACTTCATCTCCATGTGTGAAAACTAATATTGTGTGATCTAGGATTTCCTCACCAAAAAACAGCTTTATCGACTTAATTGTCTTCTCATCTTCACAAGAAAACCGTGACGCGGCTGAAAAACCCATTAGTATTGCGTGTATCCCATCTTTTGCCATGTCCATACACTTAGCAATCTCGTCGTGAACATCTTCGGCTGTAGAGTCCATATCGAAGGCCTATCAAAGAACATGGTAATTCTTCAGTACTTGAGCAAGGCATGTCTTGATGTGACTTTGCAAATATGCACCATTAAAACAAGAGTTACCAAAAAACAAGCAGAGAGCTTTTGCTCTCCTGTTACCAAAGAAATGAAATCATACAGTAACAGCATATTTGCAAAGTCATTGTATCTTTGCAGTGAAGTCCATTGACAAAGAAACATAGTCACATCTTACACAGAAGACATCGCATCAGCATAATAATTTTAACTAGAATAAGAAAAAAAATTAGATAATGAAGAAAACACAGAACTATATTGGTTCAGCTATTGGACACTGGCTCTTTTTTCAGGCTTCTTATGGAGAATTTCTGATTATTAGCTCTTGGGCATTAACTATGGCTTTTGCCCCCCCGAAAAAACGCAAGGCTTGCATCTCGATGCATATGTACACGCCTCAGACAAGACCCACCACAACCCACGCGACACGCTAGACTATAGGCTTTCGTCTTTGCATCCCACCTGCGCGCCCCCACTGTTGTGTCGCCACCACCGCCACCAAGCTCACCAACGACGGCCGTAACGTCAGCTCCTCCACCTACGGGCGCACATAGCACGCTCTCCGCTGTACCCTCGCCGCCGGTGTGCTAATCCAGGCCCGCCTACATACCTTTGCTCCTGCCTGTGTACACCGGTTGCTCGATGTCCTCTTCTCCCATCTCAGCTCCACCAGCCAATCCCCGATCGTCTTGTCATGAAGCACTTCCACCAGTGGAAAAAGCTGGTCTCGCTGCGTCTGCGTGGAGGGAGGCTGGTGCGGGCAGCGACTACTAGATGGATGACATGGTGAGGGTGGCCATGGCACGATCCGGATCTGCTAGGCCACTAGGCTGGTGGAGCGCCTCACCATGGCAATCGAGCGTCTCGCCGTGCTAATCGGGCGTCTTGCACATGGGGAAGGTCGCTGCTTCAATTTATTTCTGAGTTTTTTTCTTCTTCTTTTATTTATGTAGTGGAGGGATCTCTTCAGCCAAATGATAATGCCAATTTTCAACGGGGTTTCTATTGAACCAAGAAAATTTCATCTAGGATATCTTTTCCTTGGGAATACCTCCTCTAGTGTCCAAACAAAACCTAAGGGGGAAGCATGAGGTAGTAGAGCGCTAAGCCCAACCGCCCCGCTTGAATTCATAGAAGGGCCTCCGCCCTAATCTTGTCTAGCAGCCATGGATCTCTAGTCTGTCACCCTCGAACATGGGTGGAGGAACCCGCCCCAGGCAGCTGCTTGGGCTTCGCGGTGACGGTGACACCACATCTATCGCTGCATCTCTGACGAAGCGCTTTGTCTAGACTTCGAAAATGCACTACCTCAAGCGTTATGTCGTTCCCAGATGAGCCAGACAACATGATCATGGCCACCCCTTTCCTTTGAGGTGAAGCCGCTGTGGAGGCTGTCACACTCCACCAGTCTATGAAGTCTGCGCCTGGTGCCTAAGCCGAGCTGGTCGATCAAATCCATGCCAAGACCTCATGCCAGATTTGCCGCGAGAACACGCAGTCTACCAGAAGGTGCTGCATGGTCTCTGGCAATTGGTCACAGAGGAGGCAGCGTGGCGAGTGAGGAAGGCCGCGACGAGCTAATCAATCGGCAGTCCAACAACGATCCTGGCAGGCTAACACACGAAGAACTTAATGCGACTGGGGCCTAGGTCTTCCAATTTAGTTTCCAAGAACGAGAGTGAACCGCGCCATGGAAGGGCGTCGTAGGCGGAACGAGCCGTGTACTGCCCATGTGAAGACCAGCGCCACCGAAGCTCATCTGCTCCGCTGTCAGGTTGAAAGTGTTGGACGGCTCGCCACAACTTCACGTACGGCACCCAGCCGGCAGTGGTCAGAGTGCTGGTGATGTCCGTAACCCAAGATCTCCCCGTTAGGCCTGCTCCACCGTGCAATGTCGGCGGCGCCTTTTGGAGACAAGATCATAGAAGACAGGAGCAATTTTGATGATTGCATGGCCGTCAATCCACCTATCCTCCCAGAGCAGAGCTTTTTTCCGATCGCCGACAATCATGGAGGTCAAGGCGAAGAAGGCATGACGCTCAATCTTGGAGAATTGCATGTTCAGGTGGCACCACGGCTTAGAAGCATCGGTGCGCTGCTGTCACTGCCAATGCAGTCTGAGGGCCAGCCCTGTGCGTGTGATGTCTCTTGCACTCCTAACCCGCCGTATTTGATCGTCCGCTCACCTTGGCCCAATTGATGTGGCAATTGCCACCGTTCGCACTGCTGCGACCTTACCCAAAGAAAGCCACGCTGAATTTTTTTTCCGAGCTGCTTGAAGACCTTGTTTTGCATAGATGTCACGATCATCTGGTGGATCGGAATTGCAGCTAGCACCGTTTTGACAAGCGCCAGGCGGCTAGCCTTGGATAGCTGTCCAGCCTTCCAGGAGGCCAGGAGGGGAGTCTCTGTTGGCCACACGGTTGATCAGGTGTTGGAACGCTGCGTTGCTCGGTCTCTGTCCCCAAAGGTATGCGGAGGTAAGTCATCGGTAGCTCGGAGGCCACGAGGGGGCTCTGCCATGACCTCGTGCCCCATCCCGCAGCTCTGCATCTAGGATCTGTGGCCGTATACGACATCCACTGTCTATGTTAGTAGAAAATTATAAAATTATGTTATTATTTTCGTAAAAAATATAATGATACTATATATTTGCACTTGATTAATCCAAATATTATTTTATATATTAATTGTGAAAGTTTGAAAAGTGTGACTAGATATATTCTAAAGCACATTCAACTTTAAACGGATGTAGTACTATTTATGCCACCCAATATATGACGACTATTACTTGCAACTTTTGAATATTTAGATATATTTTATCAAAAACACCTCGTTTGGCCACCAGAATGATAGGCAGTCACAAAACGATGCTTATGCTGCCGCCATCGATATATTTTATCAAAAACACCTTGTGTGTATGACTGCAGTGACACCAAGAGGTACGGTAATCATGTGGGCAAAGCTGAGCAACTTTGCAGAGTCAATCAAATGGTATTCGAATACGCTGTGCTCCCGGTCAATGGTGCTGTGTTTAGAGGTGATTCTCGGTACGAGGCACAAGTAGTTTTTGATGATGTTTAATTGAACTTGTCATGGACCCGGCAGGGTTACTAGAACTCAACAATTTGTTATGAAAATGTTTCAGCGCAGTGATTTCAATTACTAAGGCGAAGTTAGGACCATGCATCCACCAGATGATATGTTAAAACCCTATACCCCCTCCTTTGAAAATCTCATGCATATAGTTATGTAGAATAATTTCCCAATGTGGCTTGCTGAGTACGTCGCGTACTCATTACTGCACAATACATATCAGATGTACAGGACAATGAGGAAGGTCCATACGAGGAAGAATGTTTTGATGGAGACGACTACGAATTTTAGGTCTTATCCGCGCTCTCGGCGCCTGTGGTTTATGTCCATTTTTGTAATGTAAACTTGGGCTCATATGCCCCAATCTGATGTATAAACTAAGCCGCTGCCAAACTTATTTTGTTGTGCTGTAATATAATCCGAATATTTTAAATGCTGTGCTGATGATGTATCTGTACCACCCCTGCAACTGAGAAACATCCTGGGCAGTTGCGGGTATCATGTCGCAGCTCTGAGAAATGGGGTCGTGACACCTTTCTTCCACGCTCGTCTGTAGCCTGGTCACCGGCGGGAGGTGGGGAGAAGGAGCTCGCGACCCTACCCCATGGAGCTCGGCGGCGCTAGGTTAGGAGCAGGAGGCCGTCGCGTCGAGGAGCAGCAAAAGCGGCGCAACGAGAAGCAGGAGGATGGGGCGGCGAGGCGAGGAGCAGAGGGGCGATGGGGCCAGTAGCAGCGGGGCAACACGATGAGCAGCAGGCGCGCGGTGCGGAAAGCAGCAGGTGGGCGTGCTGAGAGCAGCAGATGGGTGGTGCGGCGAGAAGTAGCGGGGCAGCGAGCATGCAGCAGCAGCGGGGCGCGGCGAGGAGCAGTGGGATGGGGGCGGCACAGGATTTTGGTTGACGAGGCACGAATCGGTGCAGGAGCGGAGGACTAATTTTCACTGAGGGACAGAGATGTCTTTTCCCCACCAAAAACTTGTATTCATATTAATTATCCTCAGTGTTTTGTGATTCTTTTTTAAAGAAAAACCTAAGGGAAGCTATCTGATGTGGCAAAAAAGAAACCTATTTTTCCACCTTTTCAATGGCACCACAGAAATTTCATTGTTCTCAATGTCATTTGTGCAATTGGCCATCTTTGCTATGGTATTTATGCAATTGGGACTTTTGATTACCTAGCTAGGACAACCATCTATGGAACTTCTGAGTCATATCTAAATGATCTATGGCTGTGCTTCGACTCATGGGTTATCTTCGCTACTGAACGAGATGATGTGGAAGTTTTAGATAATAGACTGTTACCATACTATATTAATTTTTCTTTTCGCAAGAACACAGTAAGTAAATCTGAAAGAAAGTATTCAGTTATAGAGTTTCACTATCCAGTCTTAGGAGTGCATTAAGTCACATTGTGTCTCTGGATTATCCTATATCTAGAACTTGACCGTTAGCATTTTCAAAAATCTAAATTTTGGTTCATATGCTGATCTAATCAAATGCACTGACAAGTATATATAAAAGGCGTAAAAGCTAGACAACTAGTGGTGCGTTTAGTTGCTTGTTCTATATGATGTGATACATGTATGTAATAGTCTTAAGTGAAGAGTCATCCATGTATTCAGTTGCCCGAATATAACCATCCAGCATGGGATGGTGAGATACAAATTTGATGAATATTTCCTCCTTGCGCTGAGCTACCCCATTCACCAAAAGTAAATATGACACATAATAAGAAATTGTCCGGAGATACCATGGACGAAAATGTGATGAATTTTTTCTCGTCCAATCTGGAGACTGATCCGAACAAGGCAGGATGGAAGTGAATTTCAGTGGTGGGGCACCGGACAACTGGCAACAAAAGTGGAGTAACAAGCAGCTTGGCCACAGGGAATGCGAGGACCCGACTTGTGTCTGTGCATGATCGGCCTCATTAGAGATAGAAAAGAAGGTGGGACGATGCGTGAAACTGCAAACGCAGGTTGAAAGTATTAACTTACTTTGTAGAAACAAAAATTTCATACACACAGATGAAAAATAATAGATCCTAAAAGCGACATACTCTCTATAATCTAAAATGTAAGTAGTTTTGGATATTGAGACAGTATTCAAAGTAACACTTTAACCATCAATTCACTCGAGAATATGTTACTTCAAATAGAAATAATTATATATTTATGAAAGTACATTTTTGATGGATTTAGTGATACCAATTTGTTGTTGCTGATGTTAGCAATTATTTTTATGTTAATGATTAAAATTAAAAATATTTGACTATTTAAGATTCAAACACTAATATATTTTTTGGGAGCGATTGTACGGCGATGGTTCGCTCGATAGTTCTAACCACCGAACGATCCGACCACCAAAAAGTAACAATAATAGCTAGGTGACTAAACTTGGGAGTCAACATATTTGGTCTCTGGACATCTAATCACCACGGCCAGCATTGATGGGATTCATAAGGTGAGCTCAAAGCCTTTCCTCTTTTAAAAGTTCTATTTGTCATCATCACGGCAACAGTCATTGCGCTGTTTCATGACCACCTTATCTTTATGCTCGATAGAGCTCCATGTCTCCTTCACCTATACAAACAATATATCCACTCTTTTAGTATGTTTTTACCGTATCCTCTTTATACTGTATTCAATAATCATATGTTCTTATCAGATCATAGTTATCAAACCTTTAGTTTCATAGTTACCATGTCAAGCTATGTGGAGTTACCAGATGATTAGAACATTCTCAAAACTCATTCCTGGTAACTACAAAGCTGCAGTGGATTGATATTCAGTATAGTGTGTTAACCGCATGACATGATGGTAAAAGCACTAGTGAACATATAATTATAAGTTATCATATTGTTGGTACATGGTTATCATGCGATTATGACATAAGTCACCATGCATTTCATTTAGAGTTATCAGGGACATTCAGAAGATAGATGTTGTTATATATGTTTAATAAATATTGTTTCCAATAAACGATAAACAGAACTACCACTAACTATTATGTTGTGTTTGTGGCTTATACTCTATTCTTTTTCCTATATAAATGTTAGCAAGCCAGAAAAAGAAACAAAGTAAACGTGTTGATCAGCAAGACTAATTTTCTGGGACGACAAACATTAGTTAAAGTGTTGATCAGCAAGATCTAGAGTCAACTACAAATTACCAGGATGTTGGACATGGTTATCATATAATGTCGACATAACTCACCACACATTTTAGCTAACAGTTATCAGGGGCTACATTTAGTTAACCACATGATTTATGAATATTGCTTTTTTAACAGTTATCACCCGGTAACTACATCATTACTACGGTGGTAATGGTTTAATAAATAAGCTGGTAACTAGGCACAGATAAAATGATGACCAACTGTTACCTGATAATTGTATTATCTTAATTAATCCTCATGCAACAAAAAATATTACATCACTATGACTGATACATAGTGACATTGTTTGAAAAGATAATGCGTCAATTCAGATGCCATACACAAACCAAACTCTTCACAAATACGTTGCACTAAATTGTCAACGATCTGACATGTACAACATGTCCAATCCAGAAGGAAACCTAATAGTTCCCAGTTGACTGAATTCTATATAACTCCACTTCATTAATCTAATCAAGCACTGCACACATGACAATGGAACACGTAACATTATTTCTGCTGGCAAATTCGCCTATGCAGAAGAGCGAGCATACCTCATCGTCGACTTCCTAGCGCATGTTGTTCTTGACCTCTCTGTACAGGAATGAATTCCATAAGAGCTCATCTCTTGCAAGTTGCTGGTTTGTCTCAACTAAGTATTTTGGCGAGGATGATGAGGTGTGCACCAAGAGCATTAGAGGTAGTGTGGGGAGGAGGAGCCATGGTGCGGAGCTCCGATTGCCTGTCCGTAGAGCAACTCAATGATGACGACGAGCCCTCGGCTGAAGGTCCCACCGCCTCGGTGCCCGACAAGGCCCCTGCCTCAAACAACGGCCTCGATATATCAGCGTGACGGCCTTACCCGAGTTGACGCCGAGCACCGCGTCGCTGCTAAGCACAAGGGGTCGCTTGCTTGATGCGGTGTCCTCCCTGGGCTTTCTGACACAGACCTTTGCGGCCTCCGCTGATGTACGTTGTGTGTTCTTCCACCGCAGGCCGGCGTCCAAGGCAATTGGAAGTAGCGTGTCCTTTTGCACCCGTCAAGAACGTCAAAGCCGTCTGGCGCCAACGACGCAAACGTCAGCAATGGCCAGAGCTGAAAGGACATGGAGAGGAGATGGTGTCTGGATGACTCGATGCTTCAGTGGAAATTGGGGAGAGGAATAGGAGGTCAGACACGCATTGAACCTATATTGATGGACAGGGAGTCTCGGTGCTGCACTTGGATAGGACGTTGGGGATCCGTTGCGCCCGGCGGCAGCGACACCGACGAGAGAGGAGGTGGGTCGCTGGACATGGAGGAAAGTGTGGAATTGAGGGGAGAGCCTGGGCAGTGCCAGCTTTGTTGATCTCGATGTATTGTCCGTACGACCATGAGCCAGAAACTCCAACATATATGACGGTGCTTGTGTTAAACAAACTGATGGGTAACAACCGACGTAATTGGATTTAAATCGGCTCTCGCCTCGGTGGCTTGTTAACCGAGGGGAGTCCAGCCGACAGTATCAAAGGCGACCATTGGCTGGGTTGCAAAAAGCCGACGCGGAAGTTGAGCGCGTTGTGCTGTGCGGCCTGCGCCGTGCACGAGAACGACGAACTGCGCATGCGGCTATGATCATGGATGACATGTAGCCTATCTCATATTCTCGGTATACTCCGTAATTTTAGAACGAGATCGTATACTCCCGCTAATTAACGACGTGCGAATAGACGCTATCCCTCTTGGAGATGGACTAACCGTCTCGAACCAACCCATGGCGCCGCCGGGCTCCTCCTGCAAGCGAGCCTGTCGCCGGCACGACCGGCTGAGCGACCTCGGGGCTGCCTCCTGCACAGCACCCTGTCGCGCCTCACGTCCCGGCAGGTGGTGCGGACGAGCGTGCTGTCGCGCCGGTGGAGGCACACGTGGCGCTCCGCCCCGCGCATCGACATCGACCAGCGAGAGTTCCGGACACCATCGGCCTCGGCGGAGCAGCAGATGGAGAACTTCGAGGACTTCGCCGACAACCTGGTGGCGCCCCGCGGCGCCTCGGCCACGCCGCTGGAGTCGTTCCGGATCTACGCGGGCAAGGCGTCCGTGCGCAGATGGACCCGGCGAGCCCTGACGTGCCGCCCGGCGTTGCTCGACGTCCACTACGACGGCACCGTCCAGGTGGATCTGCCCGACCTGGTTGTCCAGGGCTCTGTCCCCTGCCACTTCGCGCGCTGCACCTCGATGGGCTATGCCTGAACTATAACTTCGGGCCGCAGCTTAGCTCCGGCAACCCCGTCCTGGAAGACCTGCAGCTCAGGAGATGCCGCCTCTTCTTCCGTCAGCTCGCGTCCCGCGTGCTGAGGAACCTGACCGTCGACGACTGCAACAGCTACAGCGTGTGCAGCGTGCTGGATCTCGCAGCTCCTCGCCTCCGCCTCGCTGCGCCTCGTCCACCGTCTTAGGAGTTACAGGCATGCGGTATCTGTGTTACCTCGGCGAACGCGATGCCGTCCCTCATGGAAACGTCGGTCCGCGTCGCGGACCAGAACAACGCCCTCGGCATGAAGGATCAGCAGGCGAAGGAGCGCAGTCTCCGTTTCTTGAGATCGTTGAACCGTCTCTTTGGCTACCTGACCAGCGTGACAACCTTGGAGCTGTCCGATTTCCCACCAATGGTACGGAAGAAGAATGTCAACCTTGGAGCTTCCCCGAGCCCCGTCGTCAGCCACCTCGAGCACCAGTGCCGCTGTCCTCCACGAACCCCGCTGCCTCTATCGGCCACCTCGAGCACCGCAGCCGCCGTTTCGTTCATGGATGGGATTAGGGACTTTTTATTCCATGGTTGATGAATTCATGATTTTGATTTTTGTTTATGGATGATGGTGATCTCTTCATTTAATTTCGGATCCAAAATGGTTCATGTTTTTTTCCCTGAGATCCGTTAGTTCCTGGATGGGGTTCTCTTCAATGAAATACACATGATTTGTCTGAGATTCGTTAGTTCATGCAATTGGTTCATGATTTTTTTTGCTTGAGTGTCTAATCTGTTGAAATTTTACAACAGAGGAGCTGCATTGATTTTTTTGCTTCATGTTGATTGTGATGTATTCGAAATGTATCCAGATCAAAACCTTATGATGGATCTGAAAATTTTGCTTCATGTTCATTTTCCGAAATGAACCGAATTTTGCCTTCATTTTCATGATAGAAAAGGAACATTAACATGAACCGTGAAGATTTCCCTAATCTTGTTGCATGTTCGTTTCTTCATGGTAAAAATTTACACGGTGTTCGGTTGTTCATGCTAATGTTATCAAAAATGTTTAGAATGTTGTTCATGGTCCAAATCAACGGGTGAAATTTTTCAAAAATTAGGGAATATGCGTTAATCTTCATGTTCATGGTCACGTTCCTGATCTGAACGAGGATGGTGATTTTGTTGAACTTTATGATCAAAATTTTGTTCATGTTAATGTTCATCCGAAACTTGTTAATGTTGTGCCTAGGGATGGGGACTTGGATCCGAAATAGTTCATGAATCATGATCCTAAAATGGTGGAAAACTTCGTGATGGATCTGAAATTTAGGCTTCATGAGATCCAAAATTCATGTATCAAATGGAAAAAATGTTCATGCTCTGATCTTTTTATTTTCATGCTCCAAGAATTTGAGCACATAATCTTAATCATGTCCATGAACGTTTCTTCAAGTGTGAATCCGTAATGCATGTTCTTGTATGATTTTGACCGGTCCAAAAATCTGTGATAAGATATGCTTGTTCATGTTATGGTGAAATGTTGGCTTCTGAGATTTTTGTTCATGTGCGATTTGGGACAGTACGAGTAGGTGGAGAATGAGTAGAAGTTAATTAAGGATGTATGTGATAAAACAGGAGGGACTACATGATGAAGAATGGATGAACTTGGGATTTCTCTTACAAAAAGTCAACACGAATCGTGAAGTAGCTTGTATGGCGTAGATAGTAGGAGGACCTCCCACATGGGAGTGGAATGTTATTTCTAATCACTCAATTCTATTATTTGCACTATCAAGTCCTTGCAAACTTGTCTTGATTCTTTTATTTGCAGGCGTTGCACGACGAGCAATGTGAAGAATTCCCCACTTTCCAGAACCTAAAGACCTTGGTCCTCTATGAATGTGATCGAAGTGACAAGCTCCAAATGATGAGGCACTTTCTGCACAATGCCCTAAACCTGGAGAAGCTTCCAGTGCACCATTGCAGGGTACTTGTTTAACCATTTTGTTCCTCGTAGTCGACTGTGACCTTTTACTGAATCTTTTGCATCTTGTGCTAATAGATTTCAGATGGCTCGACTAAGAGGAAGAGAGGAAGGCTGGCAAGGTCGAAGAAAGACACCCAACACTGCAGAGAACCTCAAGTTGGCAGAAACCAAGAACCTCAATGTGGACTACCCGGTTTTAAGGTCGGGTAAACCCTGGTGTTCACTGTATCGATCCCTGGATTAGTAGTCGATACACACAAGTACTTGATAACATAACCATGCCATACATCGTTTATTACAGACATCGACCATACTTGGTCTTTAGTTCTTACAAACCGGGCCTATTGGCCGAATTGAACAGCAGCGGAATAAAAATACGGTGGATAGCCCATCTATATGCCGAACCACAGGCAACAGACTGGGGAGAAACCCTACGCCTCGAAGTCGCTGTCGCTATCGCCAGACTGGTATTCCTCCTCTTCGTCTGGCCACATAACAAGCCAGGTGAGTACATTGAATGTACTCGCAAGCACTTCGCCGGGGAGTTTAATACGGAAATGACATGCTCGGAAATTTATCAATGGAAAGGCTCTATCCTATGTTTCATGTTGTGCGAGAAAGTAAGTTTGCATTTGGAAATAAGTACATAGATGTAAAAGCGATTTTATCAAAAACATCTCGCCGCAGCGAGATAGGGTATTGCTCAAATACTCGGCCCGTACCCCGGGGGAGTTCACTTTTGTGCTTACCGCTACTGCGGTACAGCACGGTACTTACCCGGTTCCACAGGGAGACGCAGCTCGCCTCGTACTTACGGGGTTCCCAATCACCCGGTTCCTCAGGTAGACGACGCTCACCTCGTACTTACGGGGATTCTAAGGTTTGCCCGTAGCTACGGGAAAACCCGACTTCACACCTCCCGATACGCCGGGAACTTGGCAAACTGCCCTATGAACACGACGGTTCACGTCCTTAAACCCATATCCCAGAAATCCTTTTTGGGCTCAGAAAGCCAAAACTACTTTAGTGTGGCCCGACCAAGTTCGTCCATGACCGCGGACGCGGCTATTAGAATAGTTTTTAACACTCTGCAGAGGTTGTACGACTTTACCCCCACGATGTAGTTCGCCCTGGGCATACCGTGCACTGCATACTACCAGAGCTAGTACAACGAGACTCTTCACCGATGTGAACCCAGCCACGAACCCGTCAGAATGGACATGTCCCAAGCCTAGCCCGAATCAGTACCCCTGCTACGAGGAGGTTGGTGTTCCATCTTTGTGGCGGGCGAAAACTCGGTACCCCCGGGTTTTGCCCTCTTCGAAGTGTACCCCACCCCATCTGCACTCTACTAACTGCCCACGGGTTCATGCTAGTCCAGGTCGGCTACTAGATCAAGTCCTTCTCACAAAGGACATGTGGTCGTACGGTAAGACTTGGCCAAACGGCACTTAAGACAGGTCCTTAGGTGATCCGAGAAGGACTCCACTCCACTCCCGTAAACGGGCAGCGAGAACCACGACGGGTCTTACCTCGCTCTTTAACATCTCCCTTCCAACACCCTTCATTATCAACCCGGATCAAAATCTTCTCCCTTTTTAGCTCGGTTCCACAGAACCATTTCACGGTAGAATATCCCAACCCATGCATATCCTACCTTCCATGCACCTCTACAACCGGACGCGACGGTCCGTTTCGATATTTCATCACATGAAATATGGGGTGTTGCTTTCCTTTTCCTTTTTGAAAACCTAATTCATCTACTGCAGGGCTAAGCATATATATACATACACTATCCTAGGTTCCCGATAATTCTCCGGAGTACAGTAGTCCTAAGGTGACAAGGATTACAGGGTCGGACTAGGGTTCCTGTCATCGGGAATATCTACTCTATACAAAATAAAGTGTAAAAACATAGCATGCATAGTTTATAAACAAAATAATGTTTCGTAAATCTGGGATTCAACATGATCAAGGGCGGAGGCTTGCCTGGCAAGTCTTGGCTCGGTTCCGGACACGGAGATGCTTCGGGTTCGTCCTGGCGTACGTACCTCACACCGTCAACTACACGTTCGAGAAAACTTCGAATAAGAACCGAGCAACAAATAATAGAGATTAGTATGCATGCATGCTGGGTTCTAACATTTTATTGAAGGGACTGAGATGATGGGGATAACACTAAGGAAGGCCACTCTATATGCATGAAATGCCGATTAGGATTCCTAGGGTTTTTTTTTGAGATTAAGCACATGCTCCCTTTGGCTATTGAACTCATGCATCTTATGGACAAATGGCTACTGAGATGATTGACAAAGTTTTGGATGTTAAACCTACTGGACAATAGGATGCATCAACTAATCAACTAGACTTGAAGAGGTTTAACACTATATGAGCATGCTTATGGTTTTAGGGTTTCATGAATCTATCTAACCCTTTTAAAACATGGAGCTAAGCAACATGAATGCATGCATGAATGCCACTGGAGTTAGGCTCTAAAATGCTCAAGACAATCTGCTGGAACAACCTAGAATTGAACCCATATTCAAAAGGAATTTGAAAACAGGTTTTGAATTTGGAAGTGGCTACTGGTCTGGGCTGTACAGGGAGATATACTGGGATTTTCGAAAAATGTCCTATATGAAAAATATGGGAAATGAAATTCTAAACAACTTTTATTTGGGGAGTTTTCTAAGAATCGGCCTGGTTCATGGTGAACCGGCTGAACCAGAGGGAATAGAGCACTGAACCAGAGAGAAAAACGGGCCGGTTTATTTAAACCGAGGAGGGGGGTGACGTGGCGAGAGTCGGCGCCGGGTTTACTAAACCCGACAGTGGGCCTGGTTGCCTCCCGGGCCCGCTGGCAGTGGCTCGGGAGCGGCTTACCGCTTCGATCAGGGCGGCCCACCGGTCAGGATAGAGAGGGAACAGAGGGCGCGCGCGGGGAGGGCTCCGGTGAAGAATTAGGGATCCGGCGAGGATTCCGGTGAAAAGAACGGCGAGAGATTACGGCGGCTCTAGGAGGAATTAGGAAGAGTGGTTGGTACTGCTGGGTTCAGGAGTTCAAGAGGATTCCATTTTTATGGACAGCAGGCTTGTGCGCTTGCTAGGAAGGAGAGGTGGTGGGTTCCAGCGGAGGTTGAAGGTGGTGCTCAGCGTTGGAGAAGATGACTGGGGTAATGGCGAGTTCAGGGATGCTTGAGGGGTTAGAAGAGTTTCCAGTGGTGGTTTGAGTGAAGATGACGGGCTCTGGGATCCTTTATATAGGCGACGTGGGTGAGGGTCGAGTGCCCGGCTGCTCGGGCCGCCGTCCTCGCCGTGGACCTCGCTCCAGTGGCTCGAAGACTTCGCCAGTGGTCTCGGCTTGCTCAGGGGGTGCACGAAGTGACTGCGGCGTGGACATTGGCTCAGGCGAGGCAGTGGACGGTGGTGCAGAGCTCAGGCGCGCGTGTCTGGCATTGGCATGGGCGCGTCCAGAGCGCGCACTGGCGTGCCACGCGTGCCTGGGTGCCTCTGGTGAGTGACAGCATGTCAACCCATGTCCATGGTGAGTAAACAGCTGGAAACGATGGCGAGGTGAGGTGCTGGCTCAGAAACAAACAAAGGAGAGGTTGGCCACTGCTTGCCATGGCCGGCATGGAGGGACTTGGGAGTTGAATCCCTACTGATGGTGACTTGGAATCGAGAGGGAATAGGATAGACAGGTCCTGAGCTGAATTGAAACTGCTAGCAGGCTCCTGGTGGAAGTTGGTTGGGAGTTGAGCTAGGGTTTAAGAAGGGAGAAGAATTAGAGATAAAGTGTTTGATAGATGCTCTGGCTAATTTTTTACTGGAGATGAAGATGTTTTTACAGAGCTGAAATATGTGTACTAAAAAGAGCATTGAGAAATTTTTGTAGAATTTTCTGAGCAAGAATCAAAGGAGTTGTAGTTCAAATGGGGGTTTTGACCTAAATGGGATTTTGAATGAAATTCAAAATTTTTGAACTGGACTTCCCAATTTTATTTTATAAATTGGTGAAGAATATATTCCAAGAGCTACTGGCCTTTTTCTAGATACTTTGGAGAAATAAAAGTGCATGTGATAACACTTTCTTAATTTCTGGAGAAGAAAACCTAATTAGGGTTTTAGCGACAGATGGGGTTTTTAGGGTTTCCGACGACGGCAGGGTTGTGGTAGGGTACAGGGGAGTTGGGGTTTGGGTTTTGGAGGTCGGGAACAAGAACGGACGAGTTGCCGCTAGGGTTAGGGTTTGAACGGGGCTCGAGCACATACGGCGCATGAGCTCCGACTAGGGTTTGGATTTTTATGCATGCGATGACGAGGCAACCTCGGATGATGACATGAGATGGCATGCATGAACAAATGCTGAAGATCCAAATATTTCGGCAAAAGTTTTGGGATATACACGCATATACGCGCTTAGGGTTTTGGTTTTCGAGTAAACCCGATTAGGAAAAACAGGGCGTGACACTCAAGGTCACAGAAATCAAGTATGACCATGACAACATCCGTCCACTAGCTGACCTTTTGTTGGAAATTTAGAAGGACCAACCAGAGAATTCTGTCGTGTTTAGCAGGTCGAAGTGAACCTGAAGTTAGTCATACTTTCTTTGCAACGCAACCGCTATTATTTTCATATTTATAACTGTTAGGAGACGGACGTATCCAGAGGAAGAGAGAAATCAGAGTAGCGGAAATGAACGTGGCAATAATCAAGCAAAGAACGCGTGCAGGAAACAGAAACAATCACACGATCCAAGACACAAGAAAATTTTACGTGAAAACCCTAGAAAGGGTGAAAACCACGGACGCACGAAGACGTCAACTTCACTATGAATGAAATCCTAACCCATTAGGGATTTACAATGCTTGGCTTATCCCATAACGTCTATAGGAAGGGTATATATAGTTACAGGTGGCTGAAGGGGTATCTGTGTTACTGCCTGTGACACAGCTGACTCACACAGGCAGAACATTTAACATGCTAGCACCTGACTCAGGTGAGCTAACCCTATCTGTGTCAGCTGCTTGTGTCACCGGTGGACATAACAACTGTGACACAGCTGGCTGACACAGCTGAGTGACACCACTGGGTGACACCGCTGGCTGACACCGGCAACGCAGAACGTCTTCTGCAAAGGGGTGACAGGAATTTGGAGCAAACTCCAACAAACTCCACCTTGAGACAAATTCCTTCCTAGTAGCAACAGGGATAACAAATTCAACTGACTTAACAGTTCGTCGTGCGCCATGCGCCAATAGTCACAAGGGACTATCTTTTGACATCGGCCAAGCTTGAGCAAAGCTCAAACTTAGCTGCAGGAACTGGCTTTGTCATCATATCAGCAGCATTGTCATGCGTGCTGATCTTTGTCACTTTGGCATCACCCTTGGCAACAACATCCCTGATAAAATAGAATCTGACATCAATGTGCTTAGTTCTCTCATGGAACATGGAATCCTTTGTAAGGCAAATTGCACTTTAACTGTCACAGTAGATGGTTGTGCAGGATGAATCTCCACAAAGCTCAGAATATAAACCTCTCAAACAAATAGCCTCCTTGCATGCCTCAGCAACGGCCATGTATTCAGCCTCAGTATTAGACAATGCAACAGTTGACTGCAGGGTTGCCTTCCAACTCACAGCACAGCCACCAATGGTGAACACATAGCCTGTGAGTGATCTTCTCTTGTCCAAATTGCCAGCAAAGTTGGAATCAACATATCCAACAATTCCATCTCTAGATTTTCCAAAATGCAAACAGGCATGAGATGTACCTCTAAGATACCTGAATATCCACTGGACTGCCTTCCAATGCTCTTCTCCAGGATTAGCCATGAATCTGCTCACAACGCTCAAGGCATGAGCTAAATCAGGACGGGAGCAAACCATGGCATACATGAGAGAGCCAACAGCACTCGAATAGGGAACTCTAGACATGTACTCATCATCTTCTTCTGACTTTAGACAACAGCTTGATGATAATCTGAAGTGTGCAGCTAAATGTGTGGAAACTGGCTTGGCATCTTGAAAGTTAAAACGGTGAAGCACCTTGTTAATGTACCCTCTTTCACTGAGATACAATTTTCCAACAGATCTATCTTTGGAAATCTCCATGCCAAGAATCTTCTTTGCTGCACCCAGATCCTTCATGTCAAATTCAGAACTTAATTGTTCCTTCAATTGATCAACATCTCCTTTATCTTTAGCAGCAATCAGCATGTCCTCGACATACAATAGTAAGTAAATGGCAGAGCCATTAGCAGATCTCAAGTACACACAGCTATCATAATCAGATCTTTTTGAAACCTTGAGAAATTATGAAGGTATCAAACCTCTTGTACCACTGCCTGGGGGATTGCTTCAATCCATACAGTGACTTCTTTAATTTGTAGACAAGCTTCTCTTTACCAGAAACAGTAAAGCCTTCAGGTTGATTCATATAGATGTCTTCATCTAACTCCCCATGAAGAAATACAGTTTTGACATCCAATTGCTGAAGCTCATAATCATGCATTGCAACAATACTGAGAAGTGTACGAATTGAGCTATGCTTCACAACAGAGGAGAACACTTCATTGAAATCAACACCTGGAATCTGGCTGTAGCCTTTAGCAACCAGCCTTGCCTTGTATCTTGTGCCATCATTTGGAGTAGAACCCTCCTTGCATTTGAAGACCCATTTACAGCTTATTGGTCTCTTGTTACTGGGCAGTTTAACCAAGTCCCATGTGCCATTCTTGTCAAGGGACTCAATCTCATCATGCATTGCAGTCATCCATTTGCTTGCATTAGCAGAGATAATGGCTTCTGAATATGAAGAAGGTTCGGCAGATCCCTCAATTTCTTCTGCAACGCTAAAAGCATAAGCAACCATATTTGTTTCTTCAATTAGCCTCCTGACAGGTTTAGGATCCCTTTTGGGCCTATCAACTGCAATAGAATGCTGTGGAGTGTTCACAGCAGCAGGTGTTTGATCACCTGTGTCACCTGCCTGTGTCACAGCTGGCAGGTCATAAGCTACCTGTGGCACAGCTGGCTGATCTGGCTGTGGCACAGCTGTCACCTGTGGCACAGGTGCACTCACCTGTGGGATAGGCGCATGAGAATCACTGAGCTTAACTGAATGCTCCACCTCAGAGTTAGACTTCTGTCCACTGTCTTCAGAACCTCTGGACTGATCAACTAGAACATCATTGCTTTGCAACATAGCAGCCTCATTGAAGACAACATTTCGGCTGACTATTATCTTCTTGGTCTCAGGATTCCATAGCTTAAAGCCTTTGACACCAGACTTATAGCCAACAAATATGCATTTAACTGCCCTGGTTTCAAGCTTTCCATTGTCAACATGAGCATAAGCAGGGCATCCAAACACTCTCAGATTTGAATAGTCTGCAGGAGAACCAGACCAAACCTCAATGGGTATTTTCTTATCAATGGCTGTGGAAGGTGACCTATTGATAAGGTGACATGCAGTGGAGACAGCTTCAGCCCAAAAATGTCTGTTCAGAGCTGCATTGGACAATATGCAACGGGCCTTGAAGATAATGGTTCTATTCATACGCTCAGCTACACCATTTTGTTGAGGAGTGCCAGGAATAGTGTAGTGTCTCACAATGCCATGAGACTTGCAGTATGACTTGAACTGTTTGGAGCAGAACTCCATACCATTATCAGTTCGAAGCTTCTTGACTTTCTTCTCAGTTTGGTTTTCAACCATTGTCTTCCACTCTTTGAAGGCAGAGAATGCTTCTGACTTGTGCTTGAGGAAATAGCGCCAGACCTTTCTTGAATAATCATCAATAATGGTCATCATGTAATGAGATCCACCAAAGGATGGCTTTCTGGATGGCCCCCACAAATCAGAATGCACATAATCAAGAATTCCTTCAGTTGTGTGAGTTGAGGTGATGAACTTCACCCTTTTATGCTTGCCGAAGATACAATGCTCACAAAACTTCAGGCTTCCACTATATCCTTCAAGTAAACCACGCTTGCTCAGTTCTTCCAGACCAGACTTGCTCATATGCCCTAGACGCATATGCCAAAGGTTGGATGCATCAGAACCAGAAGCATCTTGAGGAATTACAGGGGCGACATTGCCTGAGATTGAACTGCCACGGAGATAGTATAGTCCACTAGACTTCCTCAGGTCTGCCTTCATCACTACAAGAGAACCTTTGGTGATCTTCAAACAGCTATCTCCACCTGAATAATGATACCCCTTACCATCAAAATAGTTCAATGAAATGAGATTTCTCTTCATCTTTGGAATGTATCTAACATCTGTCAATGTTCTGATCATACCATCAAATATCTTGATCTGAACTGAGCCAATGTCATCTATCTTGCATGCTGAATCATCATAGCTAAGAACCGATCCACCATTGCTTAACGGCTCAAAGTAAACGAACCAATCTCTGTGAGGACACATATGATATGTGCAAACAGTGTCAAGAATCCACTCATCAGTGGCGGCTCTATGTCCAGTAGAACTGGCGACAGCATTCAAATGTCCAATACCTGTGTCAGCAGCTGTGTCACAGGTGGCTTCACGGTCTGTGTCACAGCTGAGGTGATGACCGGTGTCACAACTGGAGCTGGCGCAGCTGGTTTGACGATCTGTGTCACAGGTGGGAAGACGACCTGTGTCACAGCTGTGACTGGTGGCAGAGCTTCCAGCAATGACCACCAAAGACTCGCCATCAGAATTTGCCGAACAGTTAGCAGCAGTATCATCTTTTGGCTTTGCGCCTTTTCTCTGCTCCTTGTTCTTCAGCTTGTAACACTCTGAAATGTCGTGTCCATCACGTTTGCAATATCTGTAAAACTTTCCCTTTCCTCGGGACTTTGACCTGCCTCTCTGACCTGTGGCACAGGCAGAGCTTCTTTCACGACCAGAATTGGGGTTTTTCTTCTCAGATCTGCCTCTGACAGACAAGCCCTCAGCATGTGAGCCACTTGAATCATCTGACACCATCTGTCTCATCTTCTCCTTGGAATGCAAGGCCTCATAAACCTCATGAAGTGTGAGAGTATCTCTGCTATACAGCATGGTATCTCTAAAACCAGAATATGAACTAGGCAGCGAACACAAGAGAATCAAGCCCAAATCTTCATCATCATAACTAACATCCAATGATGCTAGATCAGCAACAATCTCCTTGAAATTAGAGATGTGTTCAAGCAAGTTACCTCCTTCCGGCATCTTGTGCAGGAACAACTTTTGCTTGAGGTGCATCTTGCTGGTCAGATCCTTGGTCATGCAGATTGCTTCAAGCTTCAACCATAACGAAGCAGCATGTGTCTCCTGGAGAACCTCCTGCAGAATGTTGTTGTGCAGATGGAATTGAATTTGGGAAACGACCTTGCGGTCCTTCTTCTTCTCATCATCGGACCAAGAAGCAACAGCCTTCCCGCCAAAGGAGTCCAAGGCATCCTCATAATCGGCCTGAGCCAATAGAGCACGCATCTTGACTTGCCACAGAGAGAATCGAGTATCTCGATCAAGAAGCGGAAGATCAAACTTCATGGACGCCATCTCAAAAACGAGCAACCTGGGTCAGCTCTGATACCACTTGGTAGGAGACGGACGTATCCAGAGGAAGAGAGAAATCAGAGTAGCGGAAATGAACGTGGCAACAATCAAGCAAAGAACACGCGCAGGAAACAGAAACAATCACACGATCCAAGACACAAGAGAATTTTACGTGGAAACCCTAGAAAGGGTGAAAACCACGGATGCACGAAGACGTCAACTTCACTATGAATGAAGTCCTAACCCGTTAGGGATTTACAATGCTTGGCTTATCCCATAACGTCTACAGGAAGGGTATATATAGTTACAGGTGGCTGAAGGGGTATCTATGTTACTGCCTGTGACACAGCTGACTCACACAGGCAGAACACTTAACATGCTAGCACCTGACCCAGGTGAGCTAACCCTATCTGTGTCAGCTGCTTGTGTCACCGGTGGACATAACACCTGTGCCACAGCTGGCTGACACAGCTGAGTGACACCGCTGGGTGACACCGCTAGCTGACACCGACAACGCAGAACGTCTTCTGCAAAGGGGTGACAGGAATTTGGAGCAAACTCCAACAATAATGTCGTATCGGATTCGCACACATGCTCTATGCATTCTTTTCCTCCAGATGTACTGTCTTCTTTGATGGATTGAAGGACATGCATTTATGAACGTACTTGGATCATGTCTAGAGTATGCACGACCTATATACTCTCATATAGTTTTGCTTGGTGCATGGTGCTACGTGCTTTGTTCTATGGGTTCCCATAGAACCAGGAAGAATATAGCAATCTCTCGCTTCTCCAATGCAAACTGAAGGCTCATGTGCCCAGGTGCCCTTGTGACAATAGTATCGCGATACAATTATCTGGCAATCAATCAGTAGCTAAGCAGAGATTAATTCCTTGATGTTACAAGAGCAGAATTAGATTCATTCAGTTTCTAATTAATGCCTTTTTCGTTACAGGAGCAAAGTTAGAGCCGGCCATTTTTATTTTATTTTTTGGAAACTCCTTTCGTTTCTCATTGACGCCTCTACGTTACAGAAGCTGAGTTAAGAGTCTAGATTGGAATTAAAAGAAAAACTGAGTTAAGAGTCACTGAATTCCTGGTTTACTAATATGGATTACGAAAGCAAAGTTAAGATAAATCAGTACTCGTGTATGCTTTCCAACTTTGAATTTTAGCCATGAGCATTAAAAATATTCTTAAATATGAATCCAACAGTATATCGTATAGTTTATATATCGCTGAACTAATTATTAGTCAAAAATTAATAGTATTAGTTTTGTATCAACAATTTTTTAAATACGAATATTGTTGAACTAGTCATCCAGTTCCTAATTAATGCCTTCCCGAGTTAGTCATTCACTCCTCATACATGCCTCTCCGTTGTAGGAGCATAATCATCGTCAATTAAACCGAGTTATCGAAGCAAAGTTAAGAGTCACATAATTACTTTCTGCTACAGTAGTAAAGTTAGAATTATTCAATTCCTCATGACTTATTCTATCTTGAGTAACACTTAATAATAGGAAGTGAAAATATATATGAACATTTCTACACTTGATGTCAAATAGGAGTATGATACATAAATAAATGTAGAAATTCACATAGAACTTTTAACCTTTTTTATCCTAGTATAATGTAGAAATATTAAACTAGACTAACTTTGGATATAGTTGTGTATGGGTTTCACGGGTGTCTTGATTGCAACCCTAATTTTCCCTTAGCACCTCGTTTGGTTTTGTGAGTCATGTGAGGACTTGACAATATTTGTGATAAATATTTTGCCACCATATGTGGAGTTGATTCTTTTGGTTGCATGAATTCGAGGTTTGAGTTACTTGATATGTGTTTGATAAGTTTGAGTTTCTCAATTTGCCGCAAAGAAAAATTGAGTGGATGAATGATTTTTCTCGACTGACTTGGGTCAAGTGGAAAACTTGTGCTCGCAACGCTTTGTTTGGTCTATTGTGTGCAGGTGCGAGTTGGGTGCGGCGATGGTTCGGCCATATGGACCGGCATGAGGCTTGGAGGGCTGAGATGCGGTCAAGGAGGTGGCGACGACATCGTGCGGCTTAAAAGCATGTACGCGGAGGACAAGGAAGCGGGTGGAGACGAGACGTGAGGACCAAGTCAGTGCGAGGGCGTTTTGGTAAAAACGCGGAATCTACCGAAGCATAACCAAGAAACTGCGGCGGCGGCCGGGAAGCGGTTTAGGGTTAGTTGCTTAGGGTAGAAGAAAAGATGGATGGTGGATGAGTCACTTAGACGCTTTGTGATGCGTGCTAAGTGCTCATGCCATCTAAGTGGGCTTAAGGCCCAAGTGGTGGGAGGTATGCCTCCACCACTATAAAAGGAGGGGTAAGAGGTGCTTATCCCTCAACCCTTTTGTAAGCTTTGTGAAAACCCTAGTTAGGGGCTGCTCAAGAGAGCTTTGGCGTAATCATGAGAGGTCTTTGAAACAGCAAGAAAATCCACGAAAATGCAATACAAAAAGATTTTCTCAATTCTTTTGTGTTCTTGAGTTATTTCCTTCATTAGCTCTTTTGGATTTTCGTTCTCTTGTTTTTCCTGTGGATTGATCCGTGGTATGGCAAGTAAGTGATGGGGAGATCATCTCTATACTGATCCCATCCAAGCATACCCAAGAATTCAACCTTTCCCTCCTCTATTTCGAGTTTTCCTTGAAAAGAAGCAAGAAATGGGATATTCGTGATTAATCCTTGTAGAGGTTTTGATCCTGTGATTTAGGGCTTGAAATAGGTTGCTAAGACATATGAGATGATTCCATATTGATTTGAGATCAAGATTCCTCACGAGCTTCTTTTTCCCTCAAGTTTTCTCTTTCTCATTTCTATGGCTGATTGGAGAAAAGAGGGTAAATGTCTTGACTTGAGAAGTTTTTATGGAGATCAACACTTGATCTAGACTCACAAGACCTTTCTACACCTCTCTGTAAATTTTGGTTTGATTTGGTTGGGTAGATTTTGAATTGGCCCAAAAGTTGAATCAAAAATTCTGTTCTGGAATCTGGGCTGATCTTCGTTAACCGGTCTGAACAAGGTCAGACCGGCCCTTGCACCGGTCAGACCGGCCCCATGGGAGGTCAGACCGGCCCTCAGACCGACCACCTCTAGAAATAGGTTTTCACGTGAAATCTCGGAGTGTCTGAGTTTCAATCTTGGAGCCACCGAGATTCACTACTATTCTCGCCTGCTGAGTTCCTCGTTTTCATAGGAAATCTCGGAGTGTCCGAGTTTCAATCTCGGAGTCTCCGGGATTCATCTCTGTTCTCAAAGTAGGTTTTCACTGCCTGAGCCCGGTCAGACTGGCTCTATAGCCCGGTCAGACCGGCCCTCTTCAAACCGGTCAGACCGGCAGTGCATGAACTCAGAGTGTTTTTCTGCTGTTCCAGTTTTCCACTGTTTTGTCGAATGAATTTCCGCTGCCTCTTCTCTGTCATTTACAGTAGCATTTCAATTGCTAATTGTATTTGATTTTGAAAAGAACTTTAGACTTCGACATTCACCCCCCCTCCGTCGGAAGCCACTGATCCAACAGGTTTCCAGGAACTAAATTCGATCCGTTTCATTAGATTCTAAATTATATTTGAATAGATTTTAATTTGATTCTAGAAGATTCCAATTCGAACTTATATGTTTGGGCATCACATGGAAATATAAGTTTTTCATTTCCGAAAAGTTCAGTGTTTAGAATTTCAACCTCATGTTCATATTATAGAATTTTCTCAACATCAAGTTAAATTTGATAGACATTGTTCACGTGCAGAGGAGCTACTTTGTACATATTGGTGGACTGAAGCATGCATGTGGGTTCCACGGACTTGTAGACGCGAGTTTCGTAAAACTTCGATGTTTCAAACTTCAAACTCATGTTCACGTTATAAATTTTTTATGAAATCGTGCAAATCTTTTAGGTTGTCTCGGTGCATAGAGGAGTAACTTTGTGTATATTGGCAATACCAAATGAGTAGGTGGGTCCCACAGGCTTATGAATGTAGCATTCATAACATTCACCCCTCTCTGTCGGAAGCCACTGATCCAACAAGTGGTATCAGAGCCCGGTCTCGCTTCTTTATAAGCTCTGACCGACTTTACGAACCATGGCTTCCCACGGATACTCAACTCGTCCTCCTGTCTTCAATGGGACGGACTGGGAGTTCTGAAAAAATCGAATGAGAATCTTTATCCAGTCACAGGAACTTGCTATTTGGCAAATCATCGAGAGGGACTTTGCTCTTCTTGTAGAAGTGACGCCTGCAAATTTGATAGATGTTGAAAACAATTGCAAAGCCATCAACTACTTGCTTTCTAGTTTGGATAGAAAGGAGCATGAGCGGGTTGCTCATCTTGATACCGCTCACAAGATTTGGTCGACCTTGATCACCTACCATGAGGGGTCCGACCAAGTCAAGATTGCTCGAGCGGATCAACACAGAATTGAATACAATCATTTTGAGCAACGCTCTGGGGAATCTATTTCTGAGCTTTTTGAGAGATTTGAAAGAATAGTGAATAAGCTCAGGAGTGTGGGGGTGAGATACTCTGATTCAGAGATGGCTAGGCATGTGTTGAACACATTAGAGCCCGCTTTTGAAGTACAAAAGATTGCCATCCAAGAGTCCGCAAATCTTGCCACTCTCACACTCGATCACCTGTTCTCCAAGCTCTCCACTCATGAGATCACTTTGGAAAATAGAAATGGCTCTAAGTCCAAGAGTTTGGCTCTTGTTGGGAACACTTCCTCGGATCCATCAGGATAGTGTCTCCTAGTGTCAACTCCGACACTTGCATGATTTCTTGTTCGCATGGACTGTCTCTTGCAGCTTTGTCTTCCTTGTCCGATGATCAACTTGAATCTCTTCCCGAGGATGAGCTCGCATTATTTGCAAAACACTTCTCTAGGGCATACAAGAATGTGAGAAATAGGAGAAGGAAATCCTCGGACATCACCTGCTATGGGTGTGGTGAGAAAAGCCACATTTGATCCGAGTGTCCCAATCCTAAAGAGAGAAACAAGTTTGCTTCTAAGTTTCAGGACAAGAGAAGGAACAAGCTTGGATCGAGGCCCAAGATGCATGAGGCGGAGAAGAACCTTCGTCGAGCTCTCACTGCTCTTGGAGATAGCGACACCAGCACCAATTCTTCTTCATCTTCCTCTACCTCAAGCGAGGATGAACCAGAGCCGCCCAAGCACAAGAAGAAGGGAAAAAAGAAGATGGAACATGGCTTCACCGGCATGTGCTTCATGGCGAGATCCGAGGAAGAAAGCGACGATGAAGATCTTGCAAGCGAGGTGAGCTGCACTTTTGATGAGCTTAGTGTTAGACATGATAAGCTGCTTGATATGTTTGATGTGCAAAATGATGCCTTGTTTGCTTCAATTAAGAAATCTAAAGATCTGACTAAGAAAGTTAATTCTCTTACAGAAATTGCTAAACTGAAAAGTAGTGATGATGAGTGTGCTAGTTGTGATGTTTTACACAAAGAATTTCTTGAAGCTAAAGATGCACATGCTAGTGTAAGTGAATTGCTCAAGTCATCCATGATTAAAATTGATAAACTTAAGTCGAGCCCTTGCTCCTTTTGCACTTCTAAGAATGATGACTTAGACCTTCTTAAGAAAGAAATTGACATGCTCAAGGCTTCACATGCTAGTTTGCCTTCTTGTGGATCTCTAGGATGTTCCTCTAGCTTAGCACTTCTAAATGAGTTGAATGAGATGAAATTGTGCTTTGCTCTAGGTTTCATATTGCATATACTTGTCATCCAAGAGCTTATGGTCTATAAGGACAATCTAGCCAAGCTTAAAACTGTTTATCTCGTTGGTTGCATTGTTCACTCATTTCATGCTAAGGAACTCAAAAATGCTAAGAATCAACTTGCTAGCATTAGTTCTACGAGCACTCAAGAACCTACCCCATGTTTAAGATGCAAGTATTTGGAAGGTAGAAATAAAGAATTGAATCAATCTGTGCTTGAAATGAGAAGACCAGTGTGTGATAAATGCTCTGAACTAGTTGAAGAAAATAAGGACCTAGGAAGACACATTTCTGAACTTTACAGAAAACTTACTTTGACTAATGCTACTGCTTCTAAGCTACCTGTTAATACTTCTCATGTTATTTCCTCTATTTGCACATTTTGCCATGAGCTTGAGAATGATGTTTCTGCTATGCATGTTGCCTTTAGAGAGAGGTTTAAGAAAACAGTAGCTGAAACATGTAGCATTGCTTGTGTGTCTTGTGAGTCTCTAAAACTTGAACTAGGAGCATACAAAGAAAAATATGAGAAATCTGTTAGAGTGTCAGCTTCAGGAGCTTGTCTTACCTGTGCTCCTTTGCTTAGGGAAGTTGATTACCTCAAGAAAACTTTGGAGAGATTTTCTGGAGGTAGAAAAAAACTTGATATGATCTTAGATAAGTCTAGAGTTAGCTCAGGTAAAGGTCTAGGTTTTAAGCATGTGGAAGAAAATAAGAATCATCATCTTCATCCTATTGGTTCTCTTGGTAGAGGCTTGATTGCAATAGCTCAGGGGGAGAGGGGAACAGTTTTCAAGTCAGGTGGCTATCTGGATTCATCTCTTAAGGACAAGAGTGCTTCAGTTTCAGTTGGTGCTACCTTGCAGAGGGTAAAATACCGATGCACTCATTGTCATAAGGATAGTCATCTTGTTGAGTTTTGCTTTCGACGTCTCAAGGAGAAGCGTCGTGACCGTGTTCGTGCTCTTAGGAGTATTCAACGACGCAACAATGCGTTGAGTGCTCCTAAGACACACACGATGCCTCAACATGTTGAGGTTTCTGGTGGCTCTAGCAGGCGACAGGGTTTAGGTCGCTTAGAGTCTTCTCGCCGTCCTTTTGGAGGTGGTTCACGTGCTCCGGTGCGTGACATTCTTCTGCGGCGCGTTCTAGGTCAGGGTCGTAGAGTTGCTCAAGATGTTGCATTGCATGCTAATCACTTACGACCTTTTGTGCCTATTCAGCGAGTGACTCAGTACTGGATTCAAAAATCTTTGCTTACTAACCCCAGTACTGAGTCCACTCGTTTTCAGTCTCTTGTGTAGGTTGACCGGCGAGGGTTGGTGAACATGTGGCTTGTTGATTCCAGGTGTTCACGCCATATGACTGGAAGCTCAAAATGTTTCAATATCCCTCAACAAGACGTCCGGTGATGAGTTCATCACTTTTGGAGACAACTCCTGAGGACGTGTGACACACAAGGGCGCGGTGCGAGTCAACAACAACAACATCCTCAAAGATGTTGCCCTTGTGAGTAAACTGAAATATAACCTCATTTCTGTTTCACAGCTTATTGATGATGATTATGAGGTGTGCTTTAAGAAATATGGATGTCGTGTTCTTGACTCTTCGGGTGTACTTGCTTTTGGTATTTCTCGCCCTAGTAGAGTCTTTGCTGCTGATTTCAGTTCTTCTGAGTCTAGAGGCTTTCTTGTCACTAGTTCTTCAGTTTTTCAACTTTGGCACCGGCGTTTGGGGTATGTTGGTTTTGGTCACTTGACTAGAGTTGGCAGTCTTGATCTTCTGAGAGGCTTGCCCAAACTCAAACCGGTCAAGGATTTGGTTTGCGCCCCATGTCAGCATGGCAAACAAGTTGCTGCTTCTCATCCACCTGTCAATCAGGTGAAGACCGATGGACCAGCTCAGTTTTTACACATGGACATTGTAGGTCCAGCTCGGGTTCGATCGACGGGTGGGAAGTGGTATGTTCTTGTCATAGTTGATGACTATTCTCGATTCTCTTGGGTGTTTTTCATGGAGCATAAATCTGAAGCATTTGAGTTCTTTCGAGATTTGACTTTGAGGCTCTTGAATCTCTTTCTTGGCTCTTTGAAGGAAATTCGCAGTGATAATGGGTTAGAGTTCAAGAATGTTTTTTTCGCAGATTTTCTTGTTGATCGTGGTGTTGAGCACTAATTCTCCACTCCACGCACTCCTTAGCAGAATGGCGTTGTGGGGAGGAAGAATATGACTTTGGTTGAGATGGCAAGAATGATGCTTGATGAGTATGGCACATCGCGACGGTATTGGGCCGAGGCCGTCAACTCCGCTTGCTATGTGTCAAATCGAGTTTTTCTGCGTTCTTCTCTGCACGTGACATCTTATGAGCTTATGTTTGAGAAGAAACCAAATGTGTCCCATCTTAGGGTTTTTGGATGCAAATGTTTTATCCTGAAGAAGGGTCTTCTCAACAAGTTCGAGTCGCGTACTTTTGATGGTATCATGCTTGGATACCCTAGACATTCGAAAGGATATTGAGTGCTTAATCTTGGGACTAACACCATTGTGGAGTCCTATGATGTGACTTTTGATGAGGCTAGCTCTGCTAGATCCGAGCTTTCAGGTATTCCACAGGAGTCCGAGTCGATCTTCCAGGATGAAGATGACTTTGAGAGTGGCGTGGGCCGTGCCCCCACTTCTTAGGCAGCAGCTGCTGGTCCTCCAGTGACCTCTTCTACAGTAGCTGAGGGTCCAGTACCGACGAATTCATCATCAGCGGTGACACCTTCCTCACCGGCAGCTCAGCTTCCTACCTCTTCTACAGCTGAGGTAGAGACTGCCGAGGCTACTTCCACTCGAGTTCCAGATGAGCTTGGGGGTCCACAACGCCTCCAGAAGGATCACCCTCCAGCGCAGATCATTGGCGACATCTCTAAGCGTGTAACTCGCTCCTGGTTCATTCCTTCCTCAGAACTTGCGCATTCAGCTTTTGTTGCATCTTTTGAGCCCAAAGATATATGTCATGCACTTTCTGATGATAGTTGGGTCAATGCCATGCATAAGGAGTTAGAAAATTTTGAGAGAAATAAGGTTTGGACGCTTGTAGAGCCTTCACTTGGTCACAATATCATTGGAACCAAGTGGATGTTCAAGAACAAGCAAAGTGAGGATAGCATTGTTGTTCGCAACAAGCCAAGGGTTTAGTCAAATAGAGGGTTTTGACTTTGATGAGACTTTTGCACCAGTTGCTCGCTTGGAGGCTATACGCATTTTGCTTGCGTTTTCAGCTTCTAAGAAGTTTAAGCTTTATCAGATGGATGTTAAAAGTGCTTTTTCTTAATGGTTTCATTGAAGAAGAAGTCTATGTTAAGCAGCCTCTAGGATTTGAGAATCCTAAATACCCTAACCATGTGTACAAATTGTCCAAGGCTCTCTATGGTCTTAAGCAAGCTCCTAGAGCTTGGTATGATAGACTTAAGAGTTTCTTGATTCAAAACGAGTTTGAAATGGGAAGGGTAGACAAAACATTGTTTCTTTTTAGGCGTGACAATGACCTACTAATAGTGCAAATCTATGTGGATGACATAATCTTTGGTGGCTCCTCTAATGCTCTTGTGTCCAAGTTTTCTGAGATGATGAGCAGGGAATTTGAGATGTCCATGATGGGTGAGCTCCAATACTTCTTGGGGCTGCAAATCAAGCAGACAAAGGTGGGCACCTTTGTCCATCAGGCCAAGTACACCAAGGATCTATTGAAGAAGTTCGGGATGAGCGATGCCAAGCCAATCAATACCCCGATGTCTACTGCAACGTCACTTGGTCCTGATGAAGAAGAAGAGGCGGTGGACCAGAAGGAGTTCAAGAGCATGATCGGCTCCCTCCTCTACTTGATGACGACAAGACCGGACATCCAGTTCGCTGTTTGCCTGTGTGCGAGGTTTCAAGCCTCGCCGAGAGACTCCCACCGGCAAGCTGTGAAGCGCATCATGAGGTACCTTCGATCATCTCTTGAATTTGGACTTTGGTATTCATGCTCTTCTGTTCTCAGGATTTGGGGTTTTTCTGATTCAGACTTTGACGGGTGTAAGATAGACCGCAAGAGTACTTCTGGAACTTATCATTTCCTTGGCACTTCTCTTCTTTCATGGTCTTCTAGAAAACAATCTTCTGTTCCACAATCTACTGCTGAAGCTGAGTTTGTTGCAGCCGCTAGTTGTTGTAGTTAGATTCTTTGGATGATTTCGGCTTTGCGAGATTTTGGGTTGTCTTTTGATAGTGTTCCACTTTTCTGTGATAACACTAGTGCTATTAACATTGCTAAGAACCCAGTGCAGCATTCTAGGACTAAGCATATAGATGTGCGGTTTTATTTTCTTAAGAGACCATATTGAGAAGGGTGATGTAGTGCTTAAGTTTGTTGATTATGAAAATCAGCTCGCGGATATCTTTACCAAGCCTTTACATCCCACACGATTCTGTGCACTTAGAGGAGAGTTAGAGATTGTACATCCCCATGGGCTGGTTTGAGGGGAGTCTTCTTATTGTGTATCATATTGTAACATAGTGCATTTTGCATCATTTGTGATGTATCATGTGCACTTTTCAATTTCACGAGTTTTGTTTATTATCCTAAAAATGACAATGATTTACTAGAGTTCGCTATATGCCATGTTTTGATTGTCTAGCTCATTCCACCATGTTTTGACATATGTACTCAAGAATTTACAATGCTAGCTTAACTGGACAACAACTTGAACTTAAATTTTTGATCTATTGATGAGTTGCTTGCTAGGGAATCTTTTGCTTTTGAATCTGCTCATGTCTCTAATATTGCAACTATGATCTCTGTTGTGACTGGTCAAAGATAGGACTTCATGGTAATCTTGATTAGGATCACTATTGACTTGACATGCCTAGGCTTTTGTGTCTCGGGTCGGAATATGCTTATTGTCATTAAGAGTCAATAGTTTTGCTCTACCTGCTTGCAATCTATCATGTGCTGATGTGAAAAATGTTAAATTAGGGATGAACCACTCAAGGTACTTGCTCGTGCAGGAGGTAGTACTTTGGTTGTGGCTAGTTCAAATAATCATGTAAAATCAATGTGAAAAAGTTAGAATGAATCACTCAAGGTACTTCCTCGTGAAGGGGGTTGTATTTTGGTTGTGACTAATCCATTTAATCATGTGATTGCTTAATCTAGCATGTGGTAGAGTATTTTGGTCATAATCTTGATCGGTTGTCCTCCTAGTTATGGCTTAGCGCTAGGTTGTCATACTTCACTCATGTTTCGATTCATTGCAATTTTGACTACCTAGTCTGGAACTCATCACTAGTGAAATCTTTAATATGCTAAGAACTTGAGATGCTAGCTGCTCTTCTTGACATACATGTCTTTTTATGGTTCGATTGTCTTTTTATGGTTCGATGAGCACCTATCTGGCATATTAGCATTTGTTGTGTCCCATTTTGGATAATCTTCAAAGTTCACTAAAACTGAAAATCAAAAATTCTATTCCATTCAATGCATACATGCTTATTCTTGATATTCTATCATTGCACGGTCAAGGGAGAGGCGTGAAGTTCCTTGATGACTATAGTGCCAAAGGGGGGGAAATCGTGATATCAATCATACACTTGGCATTTTTTTTGCAAGATAGGCATGTGTGTGTATTTTTGAAGTTGATCTTGAAATTGCCTTGTTCTGGAGTAGATCATAGACATATGGGTTATAGGAGTGAGGGGAGTTTCAGTAATTATGTTTTGCCTTCACTCACATTTCTTGGATCTTATTCTTTTTGACATTCACTTGGCCCGGTGCTTGCTTTCTCTTTTTTGGGCCAAGTGTGAATTCTTACAACTTGATTGCTTTTAAATCTTTAAACCAACTCTAATTTGATTGATTGAGAGATGTTGGCAATATATTCATCAAGGGGGAGATTGTGAGTCATGTGAGGACTTGACAATATTTGTGATGAATATTTTGCCACCATATGTGGAGTTGATTCTTTTGGTTGCATGAATTCGAGGTTTGAGTTACTTGATATGTGTTTGATAAGTTTGAGTTTCTCAATTTGCCTCAAAGAAAAATTGAGTGGATGAATAATTTTTCTCGACTGACTTGGGTCAAGTGGAAAACTTGTGCTCGCAACGCTTTGTTTGGTCTATTGTGTGCAGGTGTGAGTTGGGTGCGGCGATGGTTCGGCCATATGGACCGGCATGAGGCTTGGAGGGCTGAGATGCGGTCAAGGAGGTGGTGACGACATCGTGCGGCTTAAAAGCATGTACGCGGAGGACAAGGAAGCGGGTGGAGACGAGACGTGAGGACCAAGTCAGTGCGAGGGCGTTTTGGTAAAAACACGGAATCTACCGAAACATAACCAAGAAACTGCGGCGACGGCCGGGAAGCGGTTTAGGGTTAGTTGCTTAGGGTAGAAGAAAAGATGGATGGTGGATGAGTCACTTAGACGCTTTGTGATGCGTGCTAAGTGCTCATGCCATCTAAGTGGGCTTAAGGCCCAAGTGGTGGGAGGTATGCCTCCACCTATAAAAGGAGGGGTAAGAGGTGCTTATCCCTCAACCCTTTTGTAAGCTTTGTGAAAACCCTAGTTAGGGGCTGCTCAAGAGAGCTTTGGCGTAATCATGAGAGGTCTTTGAAACAGCAAGAAAATCCACGAAAATGCAATACAAATTTTTTTTCTTAATTCTTTTGTGTTCTTGAGTTATTTCCTTCATTAGCTCTTTTGGATTTTCGTTCTCTTGCTTTTCCTGTGGATTGATCCGTGGTATGGCAAGTAAGTGATGGGGAGATCATCTCTATACTGATCCCATCCAAGTATACCCAAGAATTCAACCTTTCCCTCCTCTATTTCGAGTTTTCCTTGAAAAGAAGCAAGAAATGGGATATTCGTGATTAATCCTTGTAGAGGTTTTGATCCTGTGATTTAGGGCTTGGAATAGGTTGCTGAGACATATGAGATGATTCCATATTGATTTGAGATCAAGATTCCTCACGAGCTTCTTTTTTCCTCAAGTTTTCTCTTTCTCATTTCTATGGCTGATTGGAGAAAAGAGGGTAAATGTCTTGACTTGAGAAGTTTTTATGGAGATCAACACTTGATCTAGACTCACAAGACCTTTCTACACCTCTCTGTAAATTTTGGTTTGATTTGGTTGGGTAGATTTTGAATTGGCCCAAAAGTTGGATCAAAAATCCTGTTCTGGAATCTGGGCTGATCTTCGTTAACCGGTCTGAACAAGGTCAGACCAGCCCTTGCACCGGTCAGACCGGCCCCATGGGAGGTCAGACCGGCCCTCAGACCGACCACCTCCAGAAAATAGGTTTTCATGTGAAATCTCGGAGTGTCCGAGTTTCAATCTTGGAGCCACCAAGATTCACTACTATTCTCGCCTGCTGAGTTCCTCGTTTTCATAGGAAATCTCGGAGTGTCCGAGTTTCAATCTCGGAGCCTCCGGGATTCATCTCTGTTCTCAAAGTAGGTTTTCACTGCCTGAGCCCGGTCAGACTGGCTCTATAGCCCGGTCAGACCGGCCCTCTTCAAACCGGTCAGACCGGCAGTGCATGAACTCAGAGTGTTTTTCTGCTGTTCCAGTTTTCCACTGTTTTGTCGAATGAATTTCCGCTGCCTCTTCTCTGTCATTTACAATAGCATTTCAATTGCTAATTGTATTTGATTTTGAAAAGAACTTTAGACTTCGACATTCAACCCCCCTCCGTCGGAAGCCACTGATCCAACAGGTTTCCAGGAACTAAATTCGATCCGTTTCATTAGATTCTAAATTATATTTGAATAGATTTTAATTTGATTCTAGAAGATTCCAATTCGAACTTATATGTTTGGGCATCACATGGAAATATAAGTTTTTCATTTCCGAAAAGTTCAGTGTTTAGAATTTCAACCTCATGTTCATATTATAGAATTTTCTCAACATCAAGTTAAATTTGATAGACATTGTTCACGTGCAGAGGAGCTACTTTGTACATATTGGTGGACTAAAGCATGCATGTGGGTTCCACGGACTTGTAGACGCGAGTTTCGTAAAACTTCGATGTTTCAAACTTCAAACTCATGTTCACGTTATAAATTTTTTATGAAATCGTGCGAATCTTTTAGGTTGTCTTGGTGCATAGAGGAGTAACTTTGTGTATATTGGCAATACCAAATGAGTAGGTGGGCCCCACAGGCTTGTGAATGTAGCATTCATAAAATTTTGGTATTTAGAATATCTCCTGTTCACGTTATATATTTTTATGAAATCAAGTGAAACTTATTGTGATGAGTCAATGGTCGAATGTGTAACTTTATGCTAGCATATAGGTAGGTCCTATAAGTTTGTGAGACCCATAAATTTCATTGGATCCTTTGCTAACGGTAAATTTTTTGTTTAGTTATGTTCTTACCTCTTGAGATTTGTATTACAATTTAAAATTTTTAATTTTACAAAAGCTATTTTTATTTTTAGAATCCAATTTTAATTTGTGAATTTTATGTTCGATTCACCGGAGCTAAACAAAATGAAGGACAGTCGAAGAATTGCTAATCCCCGATTTCTCCCCAATTTATATATTTTTTTCTCATCCCTTTTTATCGCCCTCCTTTTTTGCCCCGAGTCTCGCCGTTTTGTTCCGTCATCCTCGCCCTCCTCTTCGGCTCCTCCTCTTCCCCTAATCTCCGACAGTTTCATCTCCCAAACCCGAGACCGAAAAGAGTCGCACGCGACTGCGCGAGAGGGAGGGGAATCAGCAGACGAAAGCGAGAGAGAGATAGAGAGAGATTCTCAACTCCTCCTTCCCCGACCCGCTCCAAACCCTAATCCTTTCTCCAGATCTCGCGCCCGCCCGCCCGCCCTCCCCACCTCGATGTGACGCGGCCCTAGGGTTTGTGCCGGTGCGGTGTGGTGGTGGGGTCCCGGGTTCGCGTGGGGGATTTGGGGCTCTCGAGGGATTGGAGCTGGCGGCGCGCGCACACATGAAGGACCCGGCGCACCGCACGAAGGTGGTGCTCCGGCGGCTGCCGCCGGCGATTGCGCAGCAGGCCGTCGTGGACCAGGTTGACGCGCGCTTCTCCGGGCGGTACGACTGGGCCTGCTTCCGCCCCGGTAATGTCAGGTCAGCGTTTTCTTCCACCCGTTCCCTGTGTGCGCGGTGTACGTGTATGTGTGTGGTCCGGCGCTCGTTAGGTCTGGGTTGGGGCCGTGGCTGTTTAACCTATGAATTTTGGGCATGCGTCTAGATTTTTCCGATGTTTTCGTAGATTTCATCTGCCACTTTTGGTGATATAGTTTTATTATTTTCAGTTAGCATGTTCATCTGTGTAATTGAGATATATAAAACTGTTCCCGTTACCTGGTGCAGTAGTTTATCTCCAGCAACAAACAGATTGCTGTGACAGAACCGATGTGTAGACTTGTAGTTCTCTCTGATCATGGGGGCCTTTCAATTTTGTGCCACTTGCACTCCCCTGCAATCTTACGTGGAACCAGAATCATCTGCCTGGTGTAAAACTATAGTTATGATTTGTGCTAAGTGTGTGTAAGTTTGTTATTGCTTCAAATTGATTGACGATTGTACCTGAACTATTAGTGACGAATAGCGTTTGCCTTATTAGTTATGCAACTGTGTAAGTTCTCTTCCTGTTGATTACATCTAGTTTGACCTTACTATTCTTCTTATTGTAGCTAAAAAGGGCTAAAATTATCAGCAAGAGTAAAATGCTCATTTTTTCTCTAATGTTGGCTACAGGAGCCAGAGGTTTTTCTCTGGTTTCTATGTGTATGCCTGTGTGGGATTTGCTTAAAATGTGCTGTTATAGTACAAGTTTCCTAGAAGAAACAGAAACACGTAATGAAGCTGCCTTATAGCTTTTAGTTTATTAGTTTTATACTACTTTGTAGCTGGTGACTTGCTTAGCACTTCAACTTCCATGTCTGTGACATTCTTTTGCTCGAATTGTAGTAATTTACTGTTTATTTGGAGAAGTTTATTAGTACCTAGCAGCGGAAGCTAAATGATAATGACATTCTTGCTTGCCAATTTTTTTTTCCAATTGGCTAACAAAATTTGTTTGACCAGCCAAAAGAATCATAGATATTCTCGACTCTACCTTAATTTCAAGAGCCCAGAAGATGTTGTTGAGTTTGCTGAGTTCTTCAATGGGCATGTATTTGTGAATGAAAAGGGTAAGGTTTTCATTTCTTAACCAAATATGTTTCTTTTGTTCAATTTCTCTTGTGCAATCAATATCCAGGATGCAAAACTCATATTCATGTTATGTCAGCTTGGTCACTGTCCAAGCTAGAGATATAAGTTTATTAGTGAGACACCCTTTCTCTTCTTTGGTTTCCCCTTTGTGCTATATGTATAGCACTATAGGTGATGTGATCTTTGCAACAACTGTATTAACGTGTACAAGATTATGAATTGACATCAAACTTTGATGCTTGAGCATTCACATAACCATTGAACAAAAGTTGGATTGTGTTGATTAGGGCTAGCAAATAGGTATGGGCGTTTTGAGTTTGTCCTTCTCAGATGACCAATTTTTAGTGAACCTGTTGATATCTAGGATTATGTTTTCCCTTTAAATTGGTGAGCAACATAAATGATCCAGCAGGAAGAGACTAGTAAAGTTCCAATATGAAGGCACCGGTTTGATTTGAAAAAATACACTCTTCTAACCATGTTCAGTGCTATTTGAAATTGAGAAGTGCCACCATAGCAGCTTTAATCTGAATTTCTTTAGGTAATGAAATTAGCCATCAGTTTCCTCTTTTATAGCCTGTCCAATAGTTCCATTCCCAATACTGAGCTACCTTCTGTGCTTGTTGTTACAAACTTGGTTGGTCTGGTACTGTAGTCAGAGGTTGTGACTACAAGCAAGCACCGCCTATGTTGGATTGTTGGCATGGTAGTATTTTATCTATAACTTGTATGTCATGCATGTCGTCCATGGTTCTCTGCCAGGTGCTCAATTTAAAGCTCTTGTGGAATATGCACCATCGCAACAGGTTCCGAAGTCAAATATCAAGAAAGATGCTCGGCAAGGAACTATAACGAAAGGTCCTAGACAAGCATTTTATCGATTTTTGTCCAATTGGTACCATACTTTCATATTTATCATTTTTAAAACTCAGCTAGCATTTTTGTTGTTGAATAATTAGATCCGGAATACTTGGAGTTTCTTGAGCTTATTTCAAAGCCTACTGAGCATTTGCCAAGTGCTGAAATTCAGCTTGAAAGGAAAGAAGCTGAAAGAGCAGGTAAAACATCTCATTACTTTCTATAGTAAAGCATTCTTGCTTAATTAATAAATCTATTCAAAGAAGCCAAGCATAACAGAATGGTACGTCTTTACTTGGTTATTAATTTGCAGCTGCTGGAAAGGAGCCACCTGTTGTGACGCCTCTTATGGCTTATATTCGTCAGCAAAGGGAAGCTAAGAGTATGGCTCAGGTACATTAGTTCAATAAATGATACTCTTGAGTTCTATCATTGTTTATCAACTGTCAAGTGTCAACTAACTAGCATTTTCACACATTGCAGAGGTCTGTAGGAGGTAGACTAAGCAGAAAAGTTACAGGTGTTGTAACTAGCAGTTCTAGTCTTTCTAAAAGGGCTTCTGAGAGGCGCAGGGCCTCCACTTCAACGGTAATTTTCTTGGTTGAGAACTTGCTGAAATTTTCTGTGGTCACAAGAAGTGGATCTTATCATTTCATATATATGTTTTGATTAGGCCACTAGGCCTGTTCTATACCTAGGTATTGGTTGACCCACTCTATTCCTTTATAGGGCTATATGGTACTATATCTCACTCATTTTTGTACTTGAAGTAACAACCACTTTGTTACAAGCATGAACATGGTAACAATCACTATTTTAGTATTGGCCATCTGGACTGCAACATATGGTAGCAGGTGGGGGCCCAATGGCAGCACATTACTGTATCAAGTTTTTACAGAAGTAGGTGTCGAACAGGTTACCTACGCTTAGGCATAGCTTAGTTCTTTACTACATGTTTTCATTTTCTATTCCTACCAAACTTTCCAAAAGGGTTCTGTTGCTGTATGTTTATACTTCGCTTTGACATAATGAACATCCAACGGTTCTTTCGTTTCCATTTATGTTTATGTCACTAACTCATCACGGTGTTCTGTAATATGGGCCATTGGGCCTATCGTTCTATTTTTTTATTAAAACAAAAATTTAACATTTTAATCCTTCTGGCTACTGTCACTTCCCTTCTATGCATTTCTTTTTTGCTCTGAATTGTATCCTCCTATATGTTCTATATATTTCAGCCGCTTCAGAATTGTTTTCTTTTGGGTTATGATTGCGGGGTTTTCATCTTTTCTTTTCAACATATACAAGTATGTATGCTGCCGTATTTAATTGGAGCACACTGGCAATGCTCAGCGCCTCTGATTGGTTATTTTTGAGTTTTGGACTATGTCTTGTGGTGTTGTGTAAAAAGCATTACCTGTTTGCTTGAGGCTCTGTCGTGGTGTCCGATAACTCGTCTTTCTGACAATGATCACCTGTAAAAACCAAGAAAACAGCAAAAGTTACCTCCTGTTTATTCTTTGTAATAAAGTATGACCTTGAGTTATTAATTTGCTGTTTTCTGTGATATCTAGCAGTATGTTTTGCGAGACAATGCTAAGGAGAAGCCAGCTTACATCTTAGTGCCAAAGAGAGAGGATCATACACACAGAGAGAAAATTATTGCTGGAACTTCAGGTGGTACTGAATCAAGAAATTGTTAATCGTTATTAGTTTGTTATGATTGCTTTGTCAATTTTGGATGTTGTAGTCTATTACTAAGTGTAGTCTTTCTGCTATGATCCTTGACTATATGTGTGGTTAAAATGTTGTATCAACTAATGGATGGACTATGGTTCCTTCACTTGAGCTCAATAGCTAACATGGGAATGACACACAATTCAAGTTTTTGAGAACTGAGTCATGGCCGAATTAGCATTGGTGTACTGTGCTGCATTGCGGAATCTAGCTAGCTATATGGGAACCTTTACCAGTTGAAGTAAAATATGTTAGCTGATAGTTAATGTTTTTATAACTGATGTGTGGCCGTAGCCCAAGTTTAGGGTTTGTATGGCTACACTCGCAGTCCATTTATGGGAATGGCACCGGCCCTTCTTGCATGATACCGTCTACTTTGCTATGGTTATATTATTTTTTCCTATTTGATATAAACAGGATTCCGTTTCTTACTTCCATTTATTTCTTCGGAGCTGTATTTCCTTTCCAAGAAGGGTAGCTGTCTAATTCTTGTCTTGTCGTATTATCTTTTCTCTTCCAAGTTGTAAGTTATTGATCTACACTATATTGTGCTTCACCACTTCCCATCCATATGATGGCATACCAATGGTAGGTCCTTCTTCGATGCTAATGTTGTTGTTTCATTTTGTCTTGTCTTGTAGATGCTACAAGTGGAGGACCATCTGGATCTGCTCAGATTGTTGATGGCAGAAAAGACAAAATTGTCCTTTTGAAAGGAAGAGCAAGGGTTGATTCTAATGTAAGCAAATACATTTGATGACGATTTTTACCACTTTGTTGGTATCAACTATGTCATTTGATCAGCTTTTGTCACAGACATCTGATAGCTCAACTCAGCAGCAGTCTGTGGCCCCTTTGAGAAATACACCCCCATCAAGTTCTAAACAAGACCAGCGACTTGAGGCCAGTGGCAGAATTGTCAAGACTATACTTTCAAACAAGGAAGGACGCCATGTGATTGCATCTCAACATGATCAGGAAGGTCACATAATTAATGCTGAGAAGGATAAGCGGCCAACACGGGTTCCAAACTCACGTTCCACTGTGAAAGATCAGATAGTTGAAAATGCTGAGAAAAGCCATTTTGATGACAAACATAATCATCTGCATGGCTCTGGACCTATTGGCGAGAAGGTTGAAAGACATGCTAGAAATAGAGATAGGCCTGATCGTGGTGTATGGGCCCCTCGTCGCTATGACAAGTCGGCATCAGGAGGTGGTACGCAAGGCTTGTCATCTGAGGTCCCACTAATGCAGTCACACTCTGGGGATAATTTCTCTCAGCAAGCAGATGGTACAAGTCTCACTTAAATGACTATTAGTATTTATTCCCGATGCTTGAGTTACTGTATTAACTGTGTGACTTGATGCAGGCCATGGAGAGAGAAAAATAGACACAAGGAGTCATGGTGGCCGTGGCGGTCCTGTAGAGAATGGTTTGTTTTTTTATTTGGTTGTAATTAGATTAGCAAAGAAGCTTCATTTTCTGTAGCATGGTTCATGGTGTAAATTTTAATTCAGGAAATAGGCACGCCAACCGCCGTGGTGCTGCACGCGGCCTGAAGGACATGGAAGTCTCTGCTATTTCATCTGATGGAAAGCCGTCGAAGAGGGGCTCCGCCAGCTATGGGGCTCATGAGGTGTGATTACTTTATAATATTACCCTGCCTTGACTTATTGCAAGGGGGGTGATTTTTGTTGAGCGCTATTTATTCCTCTAGAAGTCTAATACTATAAATGTTGTGTGCAGAGACAAGTATGGGTTCAAAAGTCAAGTTCGGGATCGTGACTCTGTCTGTTGATGGTACGCTATGTTACTGTAGTTTATTCAACCTATATGCAAACTCTTTCTTATATTGTTATACATGTACAGTGATCCTCATGTCTTCAGTACCATCTATTGGGCATCTTTTGTCTTTGCTCCAGATTTTATCTGATGACTGGCTCAAAACATGTACTAGAAAAATGTCTCAAAAAATTAATAGGAACTTATCACCAAATATGAGAACAGATTTTGTGCTGTATGGATAATTTTCTCGCAAGAATTAGAGAACTTCCATATTAAAAAGTGAATTTTTTCATAGATGTACGTTGTGCATAAATGTGTACTAGCAAACATTTGTACAAAGATATGCTCATTTGTGTGCTGGAATGACTAATGTAGCAACTACATTTGTATGGATTTGTATGTTTTTGTACAATACACAAATGAATATATTTTTGCACCCAATTTTGCTAGTTCATTTTTAGACAATGTATATCTATAACTTTTTATAACTTGTTTTTTAAGCAGGTGTTTTTTTTTCACCAGAGAACACTTGCTCCTGTGTGTACCTTTTCATTTCCCACCAAATATACACTAATTTATCAAGTTATCTTGCAGATACTTCATGAAGACAGTTATTGCAAGTTGTGGAGAAGTTTCTGGATTTTGCAGCTCATTCTGAAGTTCGTTAATGAAATGACCGTTGGTGAAATGCTTCCATGAAGTGCAATCCCAGATTTCTCAATCGAAGTCTCAGCTATAGCTGAAAAGGGAGCTCTTTGATTTTATTCACAGCAATAGTGAAGTAACATAACCCACCAGTAGGTAGCTCTCGATCACTTTGGGTGAGATTTGATTTGGGCCCAAGGTTGCTATTCCTGGAGCAATGGGTGGAAATTAGGTTGGCATCAGTACCTCGTGACAGTGGTCACATATTTCCAAGACCCCTGGAGGCTATACACAACCTCATCAATTCATGAGAGATGGATGTACATATCTCTAGAGAAAGAAGTGGTCTGGTTCTGATTGCTGTTTACAGGTTAGAGGTGCCATGTATTTACAAAGAGATAGGAGTTATCAGACTACCCAGTTTGCTAAATAAAGGTGAATTTTAGTTAGTTGATTATGAGAAAGCCGTGTGATTAGGCGGCTGCAGTTGTGGTCACCACAACGAAAGCTACCGTGGATTGCAAAGTGGACACCCCTTATTCTGGTGTTATGCCCCCTGAGTAAATGGAATGTGAGGTTATTTTGACATGTTGAAGTTGCTGGTGTGTGTTTTGATGTTATGGCTCACCAGATTAACTTTTGGGGTTTTGTTAAGAATGATATGCGTGGTGATGGTGTGCACCGTCAAAGTGGTTGCTGTTTTAATATCACAAGTTATACTGACTTGCATTGATGGCCCCTTCGGTATTCTTGATGTGTCGTGTGATTCCTGCCCAGTAATTTGTCATTATGTAATCGTTCTAAGCATTGGTGCAAAATTAGTGTCGAATCATGTGTAGGGCCTTCTCGATGTACCTGTGTGGGGCCTATGAGCATTGCGCAGCATCGGGTCCTCAGCCCTCAGTGCACACTGCTTGTTGGCAAGGGCATTTATAAAGATAGTGTGTGTTGATGACTCTTTGATCTTTTCATGTTATTCAGAGTTAATATTAAAAATAACTCATATAATAGGTAGCCTTTTAAGCTAATGCTACATGAAGTGTTAATTAACATTAATGTAGTAGTGTACAAAAACAATTAGATTGATTCTGGAGGTTTTATTTTTTGTAGAGCTTGACTCTTTTATTAGTTTTATTTTCTCTCTTTCTTCTCTCTCTTTTACATTAGTAATTATTTTATATGGTAAAATTAAGAATCAGCTAATGTCACGTGTTTCTATATGACTAAGTACTGAAGCTGAGGCCAGGCAAATGACACCTGATCACACGTCACAGTCAACATTAGTACTGCTAAAAATCAAATCAAATCTAGCAACTTCGGACATTGCTATAACCATGCTTTTGTCTAGGTCAGTAGCAATGACATTGCAGTGGTGCTACATCCACGAACAATCATCTCTCTCCAACGCATATGCCTCAAGCAAATATGCATCAAAGCGTATATCACTCATCCTCCATTGAGAATTTTCCAAGTCTACGACCTTGTGTACCCACTTCGCCTCGTTGTATTAGATTCTACATCTGTCCGATTTTGCCATGTACATGACGACTAGGTTAGCCTCAAGTGTCTCAACTGTTTAGGTCCTAAGGCTCTCGTTACAACTTAATATGACCTTTGTGGGAACTAAGGTGGAGCCCGTGTCTCCATTAAGAAAAACCTTTGCTTTAACCTCTCTCTACCCCTTGGGATATTTTTGTTCCTTGAGAGTTGAGACCACACAAGGTCAAATTTAGGAGTGGGTTCTGCGTTTTTTCACTCCCTCAATGTTTAGTGTCAACTCTAAGGATCCTAGTCAGCCTTAGGACCAACCTTAGAGCACACAGTGAGGATACCCTCAAGATCCATCTCACCGCAAGAAATTAAATCACCATCTTCTACCATGAATGATGCAATCAAACAAGTGAATCGTAAATTTGTACTATTGGTTAACAAATAATGTGAAATATTTCAACCATGGCAAGAACAACAAGTTAACAACAACATGTTCCCCATTTGGATAAACAAATCCTAATTCACGAATTTTCCCTATTTTCTAAACTCAAAACGACCTACCACGTAACCAATTGTAGACATAAGAATGCATTGAAGCTTCTTACCCATCTCGTTGCTGAGAGATCGAGCTTATCTGATCTCAAGGAACATGTCTGCCATAGTCTTCACTGGACTTATCTTACTTCAGCTCGATCGACTCATTTGTTCCCCCAAAACCCTACCACATCATACTACACCAAGCATGGAAGATTCTGAAGGAGACGGGGAGGAAGAGGATGATGATGACACGACTCGCGATAGTATAGTCAAGGACGGGTAGGTGATGGTGGGGGAAGTCTAGATTTTGAGGGAGCTCATGGTGGAAAAAGAGTGATCAGGTAATAAAAGCAAGCATGGGCATTTGAAAAATTTATGTAACTCTTGAGCCCTTGTCAAAATCAGCTCTTCGAGTGACCGTTGTGCTATTCTAAAAGATTACTGTCTCTTTATGGTGTCACCGAGTACCAATATGGTGTTACTTATTTGGAACTAAATGCACGTAGTAATAGGTACCTCATTTCACCTTTTTTTAAATGTGGATTAATCAGACATCTCATAAACATGAAAGTTTCCATAACGAACGATCTTAGGTGTGAACATCTTAAAAGAAACTATATGTCGAGGGCTTCTTGCCAGAGAAAAATAAAGAGATTTATTCATGTAAGATTTATAACTAGGTACTAGTCTATGTAGAAATTTCAGCATTCTTGATAAGCCATAAATTATTCACAATCTCTGCTACCTGACTGGGTCCCCTCTCTCTCTCTCAAAGAAAAAAGGACACATGACTGGGCTGGTTTTTCTTCAAAAATATTCCACAGGATGGTTTCACCGTCTTTCATGTTCGAAGGCGGAGAGCTTGCTATCGGAGCCCACCACTATCCTGTTAAGGAAGCGTAAAGCGTCTGTCTCGTCTAATCTCTCTCGTCGCGCCGCTGTTCTCCTTCCCAAGGGGCACACCGAAATTCACAGGGTAGGGTTTGCTCCGCATCGAATCCGCAGTTCGCCACCGACGCCGGGATGCAGAGGTACGGGCTGCAGCTCCGCACGAAGCCGGCGGCGTCCTCGTCGTCGCGGCCGCCCCCGCCGGCGCGCCCCCTGGCGGCCTTCGCCGACGACGGCGACGACGATGTGGAGGCCGACATCCTCCGCCAGTCCTCCAAGAAGCGCGCCCTCCAGAAGGTAACAAAACCAGCCTGCATCCACTCCCTTCCCCGTGCGTTCTCCTTCGTTGGTCTTCGGGCCATTAGATGATTGATTTCTTCTTCGCGGGGTGGCGTGCTGGACGCAGGTGGAGGAGCTGCAGAAAAAGGCGATTGAGGAGGACCCCTCGGTGTTCGCCTACGACGAGGTATACGACGATATGAAGGAGAAGGCCGCTCGCCCCAAGATACAGGCCAAGGTCGTTCGCCAGGTAATTCTCCGTCCTGTACAATGATTAAATTTTTTTGGACGCCTTGGCTGCTTCGTTTATGCTTAATGGGATGCACTGCAGATTATAACACGACAAGGGGTACTGTTGGTCCAGCTTATTTCTGTGTCCTGTTTCTTAATGTTTGATGTGGGGCAGTCAAATTTTAATTTCTTAAGAGTAATTTGCAGATTTTCTTTTAATCTTGGTGATTGGTGCCTGCTAGTTTTGCAAGATAATGTTTGAAACATAATTGAAGGCTAAACTGGGATTTTGAGGGCTAACTGAAAGTGTCATTCATAGGTGATGGTGTATAATGTATTAGGGACAGATATTCAAAGATAAGCACATAATGTAGATGCACGATTCAATTTGGATGAAAGTTTGCAAAACAGAAGCTTTATTCTTATGTTTCTTATTCTAATGTGGTGCCTATTTACTTTCTGATGCCATGTTTCTATTTTTGCAGTCAAAGTACATTGAAGCACTTAAGGAGAAAGCGGAACAACGCAAACGAGAACAGGATATAGTTTATGAGAGGAAGCTTCATAAAGAGAGGAGCAAGGAGGACCACCTGTTTGCTGACAAAGACAAGTTTGTAACATCTGCCTATAGGAAGAAACTTGAGGAGGAGCAGAAATGGCTAGAGGAAGAAAGACGGCGGCAGCTTCAAGAAGAAAAGGAAGATGTGAGTTTTGTTCATTTGTTTATCATTATATACATTGTTCTTGTATAAGTGCATACTTATCCTCATGGGTTCATATTCACATTCTTTCTCCTTTTGTTTTGAAGTTGCATATTTTATTGCTAATTTATTCGTAACATTTACTTATTTCTTTCAGAACTATAACCATGTGTAAGGTACTGGGGTTGGTCCTTATTGCCAAAGTATGCATGCAAACTTGAAATAGTCTGAATTGTTGTCAATGATAAATTGATAATAATCAAACTCTTAATTTGGATTGTGCCTTTTTCTGATCACGCAAGTGTGTTGTGTGCCCCATTTGTGTAGCCAGAAGAGTAGGATAGCAAAGGGGCTTCGGTACTTTTGGATTCTGATGTTATACCACTATATAAATTTACTTCTCTTTTCATTTTTCAAAATTTCCCTCTTTTTAAAGGAGTGTCTTCACTTCTTACTTTTTTGCTGATCATGCAAAATATGATCTGCTGAGTACTGCTTACACAAACATCCTTTGAATAATCTGTATTATCTTTGCTCACAACATTAATGCAATAAAAGCTGGTTTATCTTTACGTTTATCTCGTAATCAGATCCCTTGCAAAGAAAACAGATATCTAATATTTCATAATCATCTTGTCTTTTGGCTAACAGATTTTGATTTCTTCATATATTTTTATGTAGGTAACTAAAAAGAAAGACTTGAGTGATTTTTACTTTGGGCTTGCTAAGAATGTTGCTTTTGGTGCACGGGGACATGAAGACACAAAACATGGCAATCCTGAAAAGTTGGACAATAAAGTAGAAGATAGTCAAATTAGCAAGTCTGAGGCTGAAGAATCTGATCGTTCTCCTAAGCGCAGAAGAGAATCCAGTGTAGGATCAGAGAAAGCTCATGAAAGTAGAAGTGTGGAAGAACCTGCAACGACTAGATCAAGGGATTCAACAGCTGCTAGATCTACTGAGAAAGATGCCGATGTTTCCTCGAATGCTTCACAGACCCTGCAGAATACTCAACCAGCACCAGTACCAATCACAGATGAACACTACAAGAGGAGTACTGATGCACTTGCTGCTGCCAGAGAACGAGCTCTGGCCCGTAAGAGAGCAAAAGAGCAGCAAATATGATATGATGCAGACTTGCAGAGAACTCTTATCAAGTTAATACGGGCTTAAGCTCATTATTTTCTTGTTCTGTGCTTTGTAAAGACTGTTACTTGATAGCTGTTTTCAAACAGCATTGTCAGTTGATGATGCGTGTATCTTTGCATAAAAAAGATACCTTTGGTTCAATCAGCATGATGGTCCAATTTCTATGATCAAAATATCTGTATATGGTCCATTCAACATCAGAATTGTCATTCTGGATCGCAAAATCAGGAGAGCGAAGTTAACGGAGCCCATGATATTGTGCTGAACATTTCTACTTCCGAAAAACAGGGTACAGTGAATTGAAGGCTGTATGCATCTGTGCTCTTTCATGTATACAATTCTAATTTGTAACCATCAAGTGGTTTGTAACATGATTTCTGTAATGGCTCAAATCAGTGGTTATTTCCGGGTAATGTTGAATGGGATATTGAGATGACGTGTGTTCTGACTTTCCAGGACCTGGTAAGCAACGTGCCCGTTCTGTGTATCAATATCATCATTTTGGCAACGAGTTAATGAAATATAATTGAATGCAATCAGGACCAAATGCTTCCTCAGCTCAGAAGAAGTGGCAATAATAGGCCTTGTTCTGAACACGGGATTTCCGTAAGATTTTTCGACAGTAACAACAAAATTAGTGTGAGAACCCCTTCTTCGAGCATGAGGATTATGTTCGAACCCCTTTTTTTCGATAGAAACTGCAAAATTAAACATCGCTTGTGCGAGTGGATAAATGTTGCTCTCTGCTATTACATCCGCTAACCGCCCCTACAGCGAAACATCATCGTCCAGTTCGGCTTCTCCGCCTAGTCGATAATCTCACCGCACGAGTAACAAAATCCCGAGACCTCGCCGCTCCCGGCGACACGCGAACCAAAAACCCTAGCGCGAGCCCGCAACAGTGAGAGAGAGGAGGCCTCGTCACCCAGGGTACCGCTAGGGTTTCCCCCGGCGCGGCATGGAGAGCCTCGTCCTCGCCTCCTCGTGCTCCGCCTCCCCCCGCCTCCCCCTCCTCTCCGCCGCCCGCCGCCCCTCGCAGCCCCTCTCCTCCGCCGGCGCCGCGCGGAGGGGAGCCAGGGGGACGAAGCTCGTCGTCTCCGCCACATCGTCCTCCTCATCGGCTCGCGGATCGAGGAACGGTGAGGGGCTGCCTGTTCTGTTGCATCAGTGACTGCTCTGCTTAGATGCGACCCCGATGCGCGGTTTGACTAGGAGCGGGCGGCGAAACCTTGCGCATTTGAGTGGCTTTATAAGTGTTCGAGCTCTAGTTTTTGCGATATAGTTCGGAGTTTTATTGAAGCTCTCCATGTGAGCTGGATCCATGGCTGTACCCCGTACTTCGTTTGTGGAATCGAGTGCGTTATCGTTGAGAATTTCGACTAATTCACGTGATGCATCCTCCAACCATCTTTATATGTAGTATAGTTGTTGATGATGACTTGAGAATGGTCAGCTTATCCATCTGTACATGTATAGTATAGTAGTTGATAAGTAGAGAATGGCCAGCTTATCATCCGTATTTATAGTATAGTATCTGATGAGTACAGTATGTTGGTTGGCTTAGGTTTTATCTGCGTTTAATCTTCTATTGGCATCTCCGTTGGTCTAATTTTTATATAAAAAATTGTTTCCCACATCAGTTTTGGATGGATTGAACACAAAGGGCTTTGCAAGCATGTCGCCTTCAACCAGCAGTGAGAATACGTCGACGGGAACTGGTACCCCGCCTCCCATGCCTGCCCCGTCATCATATATGTGAGTTTGTTTTTTTTTCTGTCTACACCTCTCAATTTTACATATGCGTAATGACATCTGCATAATGGATTGTTGCAAAATCTCTGCAGCACTTCACCTGTTTTCTGGATTGGAGTTGGTGTAGCATTGTCTGCAGCGTTTTCCGTGGTGCGAATTCTGCTGCCTGTTATCCTTATGTTTATCCAGTATACCTCCTCTTTATAAATTAATTAATACTTGGTAATTGGTGTATCAGGTCTCTTCAATGGTGAAGGTGAGCTTGCAGCTATTCTTTGTTTCTGCACAGTATGTATCCTCAATCATTTGCATAGCTGCTCCTGCTCCTCAAAATGACCCATTGGGTACCTTTGCATGCTAGGACATGAGTCAGGGAGGTATTTCATTGTGCCCTTTTCTGTTGCACCTGCTTACCCTCCAATGTCTCTGTATTATACCAGTTCGCGTTGTTATTCAGAGCTTTGGTTTTAGCTCTTAGTTGTTTAAAGCATAGTATGTGGTCCTACAGACGTGGCGAGGTATTTTACTTTGACACCAGTTCATTTTCTTTTATGTCACAGATTTTTTAGTCTTATACTATTGCTACAATTTTCATTGTTGTTGCGCACCAGTTTTCCTTTTAAATGATACTATGATATATCCCTTCTGCATGGCTCTGTACTTTGCTGCATGGCTTTAAGTAATACAATGTTATGTTTGTAGGTTTGTTCCTATACCCTTCTCTGTTGCCTTTTACTGTATTTACTGTCTAATAGTTGCGTATTCGAATTTTAAAATTTTATGTTTGGCTATACGTGAGTGACATTAATTTGCCTGCCCATTTTTGACATGTTGCTAAATCTGTTGCAGAAATATGCAATGGAACAAGCATTCAAGTCAATGATGACCCAGGCACCACCAAACACATTTGGCGCAAACTCGCCTTTCCCATTTTCTATGCCACCACAGGCAGGTCCCACAGCACCAAGCAGTTACCCATACTCAGTACCAAGGAAAGATACCTCCCCAAAAGGTGCAACTGTCGATGTTTCAGCTGCTGATGTGGAAGCAACTGGAACTTCGGAAGCGGCCAATGTGGTTGAAACATCAAAGCCTTCAAAGAAATTTGGTATTGACCTTTCATATCTGTAATATTTTTCTCCAACTATCTTTGAATGGAGAATGGGCTCTTCTGCGTTTCAAATTGTCTATAACATGATCAATTTCTCTCTTAATGCATTTATTGTATTTTTCTGTGATCCTATTTCTTGGCTCCTCTTGTAGCACAAATTAGGAAATAAACATACACCACTAATGGGCCTGAACACCATCCTAATGGGCTCGACTGTGCTGCTTCCTTTCTTAATGCTTAAGCTCATTTTCATCAGATATTTGGCATCTGCATCTCATTGTGGTTTTCATAACAAAATGTTTGCAGCCTTCGTTGATGTTTCTCCTGAAGAACTCCAGCAGAAGGAGCTTCAATCTTCACTGGAGACAGTAGATGTAAAAAGGGATAGTACAGAAAGTGAAAGGAAGGAGGATACCGAGCAAAAGGTAAGTTTTTCTAAGAAGCTCTGTAATAGGCTTTCTGCAAAATTCATTGTAACTAAAACTTCTCCGATGTTTCTTAAAGGTTCCTACAAACGGAGCTGCTTTTAAGCCAAATGAAGATACCTCTACCGGGCCAACTGAATCCAGTTAGTATTGCACATTTGTCTACTCTCAACACATCAGTGTTCTATTAGATGATGTTACAATGTTCTTTTTGTCTAAGCACCCAAATCTGATTCTGCATATACTGTATAGGTAAGTCAGGACCTATGCTATCTGTTGATACAATCGAGAAAATGATGGAAGATCCAGCTGTGCAGAAGATGGTTTACCCGTAAGTATGGTATAGACTATAGAGCATTTGGCCCAAAAGGGTTCCTGGTCAATATATGAGTCCAAGTGGAGAATATGATGCAATCACAACATCTGTGTTCAATATGGCACCACTAATACTCACATCTGCATAGGGTATCTTCCTGTATTCGTTTTCTGGATGATGAGAACAGTTAAGTGATTAATAATACGAAAATAAACATTTCGGTTTAGCAGACGAATAATTTAGTACTGAGTTTACTAGTTTAGGCTTCCATCTGTAGGCTGACAACAAGTCTTGCATTAGGCATTGTCAGCATTCTGATTATGGTCCGTTATGTGATTGACTGATATGGTCATGCTGGCACTGCTTCCCATGTAGTGGACAGCATACAGATTGGTTTCAGTAACTCTCAATTTGTTAACTCTTGTATAGCAGAAAATGTGTTGTAACATTAAGATTTATCTTCTTTCGAGTAACTTGGTATTTTTAAGGATGCTGATTTCTTCACAAATTGCAGCTACTTGCCTGAGGAGATGAGGAACCCAGATTCATTCAAGTGTATGCTCTCGTTAACTAATTTAAACACTTCCATATCACATAAATTGGAGTTCATTTTGTGTTTTCATATAGAATTTATTTTCCAGGGATGCTTCAGAATCCGATGTACCGCCAACAACTAGAGGATATGCTGTAATACATTTATTCTTTGCACTTTCTATATGTACATCTGTTTCTGATTTTATCCTTTCAAATTGGAAAGTTGACCCTGGCAACAGGTAATTCGAAAGATGGAGCACTAACCCATGTTGTGTTAGTGTTGAACAACCATGCCATGGACTGGTATAAACTTGTAGGGTCATGCCTTGTATTTGCTGGGTAATGCCATATAACTTATGTTAGCCCAGAATTCATGCCCACATGGCCCATGGTGTTACGTACTGTTACCGTCTGTTATGTCACTTGCAGTATGTAGTTGAACTAAGTATCAATATATGAATATAGTAGTGTACAGACCTTCTCTAACCTCCTTATACTGATGTTTTGTTTATTAACAGAAACAACATGGGTGCATCTCCTGATCAATGGGATAACCGCATGGTTGATCACTTGAAGAACTTCGACCTTAGCAGTCCGGAAGTCAGGCAGCAGTTTGGTGAGTGAATCAACACTTGCACATTTACTTGGGTCCTGTTTGGAACACAGGAATTCTGCAGGAAATTTCCCATTAGCTCTCATCCAATGCCTTTTCCCTTGTTCTTCTAAAGCTATATGAAAATTGTGAATACTAAAATTCTCTTTGGCCTTTCCTACAAATATATAGACCTGAGTTTGCCAGACAGTTTACTACAATTCTTGGGCTGAAGTTATGTTATATTGAACATTTGGTGTTCCTTTAATACCCTTATTATTTTTGTATGCTAAATGCCTAGCATAGCTTTGACACATGCACCTACTTCTTTTTTTTTGGGTTCTTATTATACTACTTGGTAGGTATTGGAAATAGTTTAATATAATTGAATTAAAAACCCATTCTTCCCCTGAAACAATATTCTGTTGCTTACCATAAGCCATCTATTTTAAATTTGTACATCAGTGACCCATAAATTTTGTTTTCGAATAAACATGAGTAGATGTGAATTCTGAAGCTCGTTGATTGCTTGTACAGCACAAGTTGGCATGACTCCAGAGGAAGTAGTATCGAAAATAATGGCGAACCCAGAAGTTGCTGTTGCATTCCAGAATCCAAAAATTCAAACGGCCATCATGGATGTAAGTTCCAAACTATTTCATACTGTTTAATTATTTGATTGCTCTGACGTGGTGTCTTCTTGATGCAGTGCTCGCAGAACCCTCTGAATATTGTAAAGTACCAAAATGACCAAGAGGTATATTTTGATTCTCTTAACTTTTGACATCGATTCACATGATAACTTTTATCAATTAACTCACCCTGCTTCTCTTTATCTGGGATGTCTACTGTTAGGTCATGGATGTTTTTATGAAGATATCACAAATCTTCCCTCAAATTAATGGCTAGTTGGTCGTCATCATGAGATTGCAGTTTTTGGTTTGCCTTGGCCTATCATCTCCAGTCTAAATGACTGGTAGCATCTGTTAAACGGCTGAGCAAAGGAAAGGAACTTCATTTGTTCAGTCATTATGCGCCAAAAGATGTACCCTCTCCTGTCAAGATTTTGAGTTGCCAATGTACATCATATGATCTAGTGTTCTGGTTTGGTTGCAACCTTGCCTAAAGTCAAAGTAGTGAACGTAGCCAAGTTGAGATATTTATTTACATCACCGCTTCTTAGAATTGTGTAGTTGGTGCTTGACATTACATGGTTTGTCGTAGGTTCTGAACATGCCGATGTAGTTCTTATCACCTCAATTTTGATACATTATGTACTATATTTGTGTAACTGTGGCAATGAATGAACATTTTGCTATGCTCAACTGTTTGATTGGATTGTAGCCTATCTTACATATAATTGATGTGCAGGGTCACCAGTTATTTCAAATTTTCAGGTCGTTTGAGTCTGAAGACCAGTGAAGCTACTTTGACTTCGCTTTCCAACGTTACATTGGCTAGTTCAACCTCGTCTGTTTCGATCTAAAAAAAGAGTCCCGTCTATTATTGCTGGACAGGCATAAGCGTAACGGAGTCAATCATGTCTCCAGTACAAGTATTTCAAGATCGTATGGAAAACGATGTGATAATCGATTCCACTCCAATTATCCAACACACGTTTATAGCTTCGTCTAGATTGCTTCAATTTGGAGCATACTCTGTCAGCCAACCCCGGTAGCTTGAAGCCGTCGAAGGCGCAGGACTTCTTTTAGGGGACGAAGGGGCAGTACCTGGGCTATCTGGTACCAAAAGGAAAAAGTCCATGTAACCCTCCGAGGTTTGGTGCAGATAACCGACCCCCTACCCTCTTCGATTGGTATTAGAGGTAGTTTTGCCCATGTGACGCATGACGTGGCACGACATGACAATGACACGTCATTTCAAAACTATTCTTATTATGGTTTATGTGATCTTGGTTCAAATATTAGTGTTATCTCTTATTCAATATTTAATGAGATTAAAGATGTAATTTACCTAGCAGAAATTCAAAAAGCTGATATACTTATTAGGCCGGAATTATTAACAATGTTCCAATTTTGGTTGGAAGGTTTATTTATCCTATTGATCTAGTGGTTATTGATATGCCTAAAGATTCTTTTTATCCTATTGTATTTGGAATACCTTTTATAAACACTACTAAAACAGAAATATATTGTAAAAAGGAGTGTTACTGTTTGGTTTGGAATGGACAAACTTGAATTTCAATTCTCGAAATTTGTCACTAGTCATTTCTATAGAGAACTACCAGAAGAGGATGAAGTGACACAATTATTTTCTATATGCTTAACGACACCCAATGATGGTTTGGAAAGAAGTTTTTTCGATCAAGAAACTTTAGAAGAGGACGTGAAAAGTGTGCAATGGTCAAGCACTAGATGAGAGGATGGAAGCACCAATTAAAGGAAAAATTTGAAGTTCCATAAATATCTCAATAAGAAAAAGAAGAGCTAATTCTTAAGCTAGAACTTAAAACGCTACCAGAGAATCTGAGGTATGCATTCTTAGATGATAAAGAAATGAACCTTGTTATTATTAGCTCTCGTCTCACGGATTTTGGAGTGGAAAAATTGATAGAAGTACTTAGAAAGCACAACAAGCCTTTTGGCTATACTTTGGATGATGTTAAAGGAATCGGCCCATCGTTGTGCATCCATCGCATACATATGGAGGAAGGAGTCAAACCAGTAATAGAACATCAACGCCGACTTAATCCAACAATGAAAGATGTGGTAAGAAAAGAGGTAATCCTACTTTTACATGCTGGCATTATTTATCCTATATCTGATAGTAAATGGGTTAGTCCAGTGCATTGTGCTCCATAGAAAGGATGATTTATCGTAGTTCCCAATAAAGATAATGAATTAATTCCGACAAGAACAATCATTGGGTACTGAATGTGTATCGATTAAAGAAAATTGAATAAAACTACTAAAAAAGATCATTATTCTCTACCCTTTATAGATCAAATGCTGGAAAGACTTACAAACCATTCTTACTTTTGCTATTTAGATGGATAATCTGAATTCTAACAAATTGCATAGCACCCTGAAAGATCAATAAAAAACTACTTTTACATGCCCTTTCGATACTTATGCTTATCATAGAATGCCTTTTGGTTTATGTAATGCCCCAGCTATTTTCCAACGTTGGATGAATGCCATTTTTACTGATTTCATTGAGAATATTATGGTGATCTTTATGGATGATTTTTTGGTTTATGGAACTTCATTAGATAATTGTCTTTACAATCTAAATAAAGTCTTGCAGCATTGCGAAGATAAAATCTTGTGCTTAATTAGGAGAAACGCCATTTTATGGTTACAGAAAGAATTGTTCTTGGGCATAAAATTTCAACGAAAAGCATTGAAGTTGACAAAGCCAAAATTGAGGCAATTAAGAGATTATCTTACCCTATAGATGTTAGAGGGATAAGAAATTTCCTCGGAGATGCTGGTTTTTTTAGAAGATTTACCAAAGATTTCTCTAAAATCTCTCAACCACTAACAAATCTTTTGCAGAAAGAGATACCATTTCAGTTTGGTGATGATTATGTTGAAGCTTTTGACAAACTTAAAAAAGCATTAATAATTGCACCTATTATACAACCGCTAGACTGGAATTTACGTTTGTGAATTATGTGTGATGCTAGTGATTATGCTATAGAAGCTGTGCAAGGCCAAAGAGTTCATAAGAAATAAATGTTAATGATGTTCAAAGGAGTTATGCTACTACTGAAAAGGACTTGCTAGCTATTGTTTGTTGGCTGTGATAAATTTAGATCTTATAAAATTAATTCTAAAGTAATTATCCACACCGATCATCAAGGTTTGAAATATCTTTTCGCAAAGAAAGATGCTAAGCCTCGATTGAATCAGGTGGGTTTTATTGCTTTAGGAATTTGACTTATAGATAATTGACAGAAAAGGTGAAGACAATTAAATGGCTGATCATCTATTTAGGATGGATAATATTTATGATGATCCTGTTCCTGTTAATGATTCTTTGCCTGATGAAAGCTTAGCTGCTATTAAATAAATAGGGCCATGGTTTGTTGACTATGCTAATTTTATAGTTGGAAACTAAATGCCTCCTAACATGTCTTATCAGCAATGAAAGAAATTTTTCTATGATTTAAGGTACTATTTTTGGGACGAACCTCATTTCTACAGGCACGGTCTCGATGGAATTAATAGACGTTGCGTTGCAGAACATGAGATGGACGTCATTTTGCATTCATGTCATTCAAGTCAATATGGTGGACATCGTGCAGGAGATAGAACAGCTGCCAAAGTGCTATAATCAGGCTTTTTTTTGCCAACATTATTTAGAGATGCTTACACGTACGCGAAAAATTGTGATACATGTCAACGTACCGATAATATTGGTAAGAAGCAAGAAATACCTATGAAATTCAACTTAGTAATTGAACCTTTCGACGTTTGGGGTATGGATTGCATGAGACCATTTTCGTCTTCTAATGAAAACACTCATATTCTTGTGGCTATTGATTATGTTAATAAATGGGTGGAAGCAAGTCTCACTAATCATGCAGATGCTGTGACTGCCACCAAGATGATCAAGGAGATCATATTCCCAAGGTTTGGAGTTCCTAGATTTTTAATAACTGACATAGGTTCGCATTTTCTTCAAGGTATTTTCAGGAAAATCTTGCATAACTACACTGTGACACATAGAGTCGCAACGCCATATCACCCTCAGACGAGTGGGAAAGTGGAGTGACGGTGACATGGCACCCGGGTATAGTCAAGGAGGACGAATCCGGCCCACAGACCCCAGGGCAGGCCGGGCCGACTACTCGGAGTCCGACTACAACACGGGGGCGCCTCACCGACGTGGAGTACAAGACAAGGACTAAAACCTGTCCGGCTTACCCGGAATTGGTTGTAACCGAATAGGAAACATATCTGTTAACCCGATCCGGACTCTGTAACCCTACCCCGGCCGACTATATAAGGCTCGGTAGGGGACCTCCGATCGGCAGGACATCTCATCTAGCTTAATCTCCATTGTTTCATAGCTCAGGCCCCTTCGAGATCAATTCTCTAGGGCTTGCGGCACTCGGGATACAGCAATACCAGCCACCAAACACAGGACGTAGGGTATTACCTCTCCGAGAGGGCCTGAACCTGTCTAAATCTTGTCTCCCGTGTGCACCCATCCAGATTTGCTGTGCTCACGCCGCCCCATAAGTAGTATTGCCGGAATAATACTCCGACAGTTGGCGCGCCAGGTAGGGGTGGTGCGCATAGATCCATCTGCACGAATCCGGATGGGCTTCGTCAACATCAACAGCGTCTTCGTCCCGGGAAGCATCATGAGATTCGCTCTCGTAAACGCTGTCCCGGATCCCGGCCAGCTTTTCCGATTTGGAAGGCTGAACTTCATTGCCGACAAGGTCGGCCAGCTTCACCTCTGCTACTCGGCGACACCCCGACCAGCAGAGGTCCCTGCAGCTCTTCAGCACGGGCTCTCCCTCGAGCCCACGCACTCGGCCCCTCTCCTCAGGGAAGAGGCTTTGCCGAAACCGGATCCGTTTGTCGCGCATGAGTTCGCACTCGGATCCCGACTGGTGGGAGCAATTGACTCTCTCCTTCCTGTCCTCGAGTACTACTTGGACGAGGATGAGAGTTCTGGCAGTCACCACCCGTCCCGGGAAGTCTTCATGGCCAACGTCGACTCGGCAGATGGCGATGATGGCCAAGAGGTTCCCATCGTGGAACAAACACCAGCTGAGCTCGAAGCCACCCGACTCCGACTCCTTGCTAAGGAGGAAGAGTTGATCGAGCAACAAACCCGGCTCGCCCGCCAGCGTGACGACCAACGCCGCAACGACGACATGAGGGCTCGGGGACGTCAGGTCCATAACGAGCTTCGCATGCGTGAAAGGGAAGGAGTCCCGATATTTCCTCTCCCGAGCCATAACATCGTCGCGGCCACAATGGCGGCGCGCGCCATCGAGATCCCCGAGGGCAACCCGGGGCATGATGAACTCCGCCGACTTCGGGTACTGCTAGAGGAAACCGCCCTCCAGCATGCCGAAGCTTCAGAAGGTCATCCCAACTCCTCGGCTGGTGCGAGGAGTCGCCGCTCTTCGCCGCCGAAAAGCCCGTCTAACGCGGGTGGACGACGAGCGACCCCCGACCGACGTCAACCGGCCGGAGATGTTCGCGAGCGACTCGGTCCAGACCGAGATGCCCGCGACACCATAGCCGCCAGAACCCGCGCCCGACAGGATGCGGACAAAAACACCCGTCAAGCTGCACCGGTCCGTGAACGACTCGGACCAAGGGACCCAGCGGGCGCTGAAGGCAGCACCCATCCAGGGTCCAGGAGAGACAATCGTGGCGACCACCGCGGCGACAGCGGCGCCACCAGCCGAGGACGTTCTCCCACTTCCTCTGGCATGGGATACTCGGGCCCCAAAAGCTTTCGGCCCCCGTGTCCGCAGTGTCATTTTCCCACCCTGGTTCCGAGTCACGGGAATCGATAAGTACACCGGGGAGACTCGGCCGGACATCTGGCTGGCCGACTACCGCACGGCGTGCAGGACCAATGGTGGAAACGACTACGTCGCAATCCACTACTTGCCGCTGTTCCTGGCTGACTCGGCTCGAGCCTGGCTCACCAGCCTGCCTCCGGGTTGCATCCATACGTGGAGCGACCTCGAAACTCTTTTTGTGAACAACTTCTAGGGCACGTACAATCGGCCCGGGAACGCGTGGGACCTCCACAGTTGTACGCAAAAATCGGATGAAACTCTCCGTGAGTACATCCAACGCTTCTCCAAGAAGAAGAACTCCTTGCCCGAGGTCCGAGAGGGAGACGTCATCACCGCCTTCTCCAAGGGAGTTCGAAGCATCGACCTCATTCACAAGATAGCGCGCAAGAATCCTCAGACCACGCGCGAGCTTTTGATATAGCCAATAACTTCGCCACCGGTGAAGAGGCTGTCCGCAGTGCTACTCGGAAAGATAAGGGAAGAAACAAGGGCAAAGGGTCCGACTCATCCAGTCGGGACGCTCAACCCGAGTCATCCAGAAAGAAGCACCGGAAGCGTAAAGGTGGAGATCTCGTTGCTGCTGCTGAGCGCGCTCCCGGCGCGACGTCCTCTGCGCACCAACGCGACCTTCGAAGAGATGATGAGCCAGCCGTGTCACTTCCATGGGCCCAAGTCCAATCATGTGACACGCGACTGCAATCTCCTGAAGAATTTGAACAAGCCTTACGTCCCCAACAAGGGCAAGAAGGACCCCCCTCAGGACGAAGGCGACGAATTCCCCAAAGAGACCGCTTGCTTAATGATCTTCGGCGGGCCAAATGGCTACGAGTCCAAGCGCCGCCAGAAGATTATTGATCGAGAGGTCAACGCAGTGGAACCGGCCGTGCCCAAGTACCTGCGATGGTCCGAGTCCGTGATATCCTTCGGTCGCTCGGACCACCCCGACTACATCCCCCATCCAGGACGATTCCCCTTGGTAGTGGACCCGATCGTCAGCGGCGTCCGCCTCACCAAGGTCCTCATGGACGGCGGGAGTGGTCTCAACATCCTCTACGTCAAGACCCTCGACGACATGAAGATCTCTCGCTCCGAGATCAAGCCGACTGGTGCTCCCTTCCATGGGGTGGTACCCGGCAAGACGGCGAGTCCACTCGGGCAGGTCAGCCTGCCCGTCACCTTTGGAACTCCCGACAACTTCCGGACCGAGACCCTCACTTCGAGGTCGTCGACTTCCCAGGGTCGTATCATGCCATCCTGGGCCGTCCCTGCTACGCCAAGTTCATGGCTGTCCCCAGCTACGTCTACCTGAAGCTCAAGATGCCGGGTCCCCCACGGGGTGATCACGGTGCAAAGCAGCTTCCAGCACGCATACGCCTGCGACCTGGAAAACTGCAACCTTGTCGCGGCCCAGATCGCCGAGGCCGAACTATCCGACCTCAAGTCGGCCGTGGTCAAGGACGCACCCCCGACTAAAAAAGCTTCAGAGTCGGCGTCATTCCAGTCGGCGCGGGACACCAAGTCGATCCGACTCGACCCTGACGACTCCTCCAAGACGACGCAGATCGGGACTGCGCTCAGCGACAAATAGGAAAGCGTGCTCGTCAGCTTCCTCCAGGATAACCGGGACATCTTCGCATGGACATCCTCCGACATGCCCGGGGTTCCCAGGGAGGCTGCCGAGCACTCTCTCAACGTTCGGCCGGACGCCAAGCCGGTCAAACAGCGCTTACGCCGTTTCGCTGAGGATAGACGTCAGGCTATAGAAGAAGAAATAGCTAAGCTTCTAGCAGCTGGCTTTATTAAAGAAGTGTATCATCCCGACTGGTTAGCGAACCCAGTTCTTGTTCGCAAAAAGAATGGAAAGTGGAGGATGTGTGTTGATTATACTAGCCTTAACAAGGCGTGTCCCAAAGATCTTTCACTCTCCCTCGCATCGATCAAGTGGTCGACTCGACGGCCGGGTGCGAGATGTTGTGTTTTCTCGATGCCTACTCGGGCTATCACCAGATCAAGATGAAGGAGGATGACGAGATCAAGACATCTTTCATCACTCCCTTTGGCGCTTTCTGTTACGTCTCCATGCCTTTCGGCCTGAAGAATGCCGGCGCTACGTACCAACGGTGCATACAGCGCTGCCTTCAGTCGCAGATCGGTCGGAACGTACAAGCCTACGTCGACGATGTGGTGATCAAGTCCCAGAAAAGAGAAGACCTCCTGAGCGACCTGGCTGAAACCTTCTCCAACCTTAGGAGATTCAGCATGAAGCTCAACCCCGAGAAGTGCGTTTTCGGGGTCCCTTCGGGTAAACTACTCGGCTTCATCGTTTCCGAACGAGGAATCGAGGTCAACCCGGAGAAGATCGACGCCATCGTCAAGATGGGCCCACCCAAGAACCTCAAGGACGTCCAACGGCTGACCGGGTGCATGGCTGCTCTCAGTCGGTTCATCTCTCGACTCGGCGAGAAGGCAATGCCCCTCTACAAACTCATGAAGAAATCGGAGTCCTTCACCTGGACATCCGAGGCCCAGGATGCCCTTGACGGCTTGAAGAAGTTCTTATCCACTCCCCCGATGCTGGCGTCCCCCATGCCCAACGAACCACTGCTTCTTACGTCGCAGCGACTACTCAGGTAGTCAGTACGGTTCTGGTCGTGGAACGCGCCGAGCCCGGCCACATACAGAAGGTACAGCGCCCGGTTTACTTCATCAGTGAAGTCCTGTCCGAGTCACATACACGGGACACACGCCCACGGCTAATCCCTATGCAAAGGAGGCTACAACGGGTCGGCATAGAGCAGCAGCTAACAGACTCACATACACAGGAACACAAGTCCGTTTCACGCTTGACATAAAAATTACTTGATTAATTGGACAAGTGCTTACAAAAGTTACTCGGCATCCCTGAGTGCACAACTAATTCACTCGGCATACCGGGTGAACCCAAAATTAACTCGGCCTTCCCGAGTCCTTTATAACTCTACTCGGCTAGCCCGAGCAGTTAACACCTACTCTATTTTCCTACAGGCCCGAGCGCTTCAGCAAGGTCTCGACGGTGGGCTCGACGATCCGCATCATCTCCGGAATGTCTTCATCCGGGAAGTCCGCGGCGTACCCTTCCCCGATCGCCTCCAAGTCCAGCTCGGGGTCATGGGACCACGCCACCGCCAAGACTAGGCTGGCCCCCGTCCGCGCGGCCTCCGACTCGATGCTCGCCACCTGGTCGGGGACCTGGTGTAGCAGCTCGGCGACCGCCGCAACGGAGTCCGGCGCCGGGTCATCCGACCAGACGGCGCCGCATGCCGCCTGCCCCGCCTTCAGCAGCGACTCGATCATCCCTTGGGATTTTTCGAGCCGACCCTTCCACTCTGCAGCAGCAGAGCAATACGCAACCGGTCAGGCGACGAAGTCAGGACAAAGTCAACGGCCAGCAAGTTCGAACAAAGCAAAACGGAGTGGTCAGGGCACTTACGGGACTCGGCCTCCGTGGCGTCCTTCTGTGCAGCCTTGACCGCCTCCTCCACGTCAGCGGCCCTCTTGGCCGCCGACTCGGTGTCTTCCTTCGCGGCCTTGGCTGCCTCCTCCGCGTCTGCGGCCCTCTTGGCCGCCGACACGGCGTCCTGCTTCGTCTGTTTCTCCATTTTCTCCGCCAAGTCCGCCCGGGCCTTCTCCGACTCGAGCTCCTTCTCGACTCTCTTGGCCCATTGCTTGGCAAGGTCGCAATCCCGGGCGCGGGTTTGCAACGGCTCGGCTTCACGCTAGAGCTGCGCCCTCCAGGCCTTCTCCGCCTCAAGCGCCTCGTCGAGGTCCCAGGCGCGGGCCTTCGCCGCCTCGAGCTCCGCCTTCAGCTTCGACACCTCGTCTTCGGCGGCTGCAACGACACAACGCATTAGCTCGGCAACAAGCAGTATGCGAAAGACAAAGGTCACTCGGCAGGCCTACCTCGGGACTTGGCGATTTCCTGGGACAGACCAGCCTTCAGGCCGGCGATCTCCGCCCCGCGCTTGCGCGCCACGTCCTCCGCCGTCTGCCGGGCCGCGGTTATTTTGTCCCACTCGGACTTCCGCAGCTCCATCCGTTCGATCACCGGCAGTCGGTCTTGGAGGACGGCGGTCTTGCTTTGCGACCGCTGGTTCAGCGCCTGCTGCAGAAGACAAACAAGTTAGGCCACCCGGCTGCATCATCAAAACCCTCCACTCGGCCCCAAGGACCCAGTGGAGGCTCGGGGGCTACACCCTCCGGGTGCACTGTTCGTGCACCCGGAGAAGAGTCTACAGACTATACTACATCTACCCTCCACCCGACTATCCTAGTCGACCGCAGGCTCGGGGGCTACACCCTCTGGGTGCACTGTTCGTGCACCCAGAGCAGCAACTACAAAGAAAAAAACAAGGGGTCCTCCGCCCGACTACCTTAGTCGGGCAGAGGCCCGGGGGCTACTTCCTAGGGACACATTCTCACAAAAAGGACAGTACTCACCTCCATCAAAGGGCACAGCCTGCCGTTCAGCAGGTTGGCCGCCTCCCTTGACGCTTTTAGCAAAGGAGGGAGGATCTCCCCGATTTGCTCGGCGCATTCCGCAGCCGCGCGCCACTCCCTCTCCTCCTCGGTGTCGTCGACCACCACCGTGGCCGGCTGCCCCGGCTCCTTTTCCCCGATTCGGAGCGGCCGCGCCACCAACTCCGAGCATGGCTTTGAGGGCGGAGCCCCGCTGATCTCCCGCATTGGCGAGGTCTCGGCGGGCTCGCCCTCACGCACCGGCGAAGCAGCCCCGCCCGCCTCCGGAGCCGCACCTTCCGCCATCGCCACGTCCCGGCTAGCATCCGCGGACCCCGCCGGCACCGATGCTCCGATGGAGGACTCCTCCTGAGGGGCGACTGGCGGGACTGCCTGCGTACCGGGTTGCTCGGGGGTTGGCTCGCGAGCGACCACGATTGGAGGCGACGCCGGCCGGGAGGAGGAAGGAGCAGCCGCCGGCGGAGGCGGCGACGCCCGGGTGTCTGGCGCCGGGGGGTCTCCACCCTGGTTGGATCCCGGGCCACTCGGGGGCGCCTTGGTGGTGTCCCCCGTCTTCCGCGTCCTGCAGAAACGACAAGATCAACCACGTCAGTATATGAAGACGAAAGAATCCAAGAAGTCAGTCGGTAGGGCACTTACTTCGCAGACCGAGCGACGACGAGCCTCTTCTTCACCCCCGCGGCTCGTGGCCCGGGTGCAGCGGCAGCCGGGGCTAGCGAGGCCCCCGACCCGCCGGACGCTCCGAAGGCCTTGTCGGCGTCGCGCTTCTCCCCCCGGCTAGTGGGGGCGTCATCGCCAGCTGCCCGAGTGGCCTCACTCGGGGCAGCGGCCGGCGCCGCAGGATCAGCGCCGGTGGAAGATTCTTCCGCGACGTCAGATGCGACCCCCGCGCTGGCCGCTGCCAACGGGTCATCGCTGCGCTGGGGCCTCCGTCTCCGCACGAAGAAGGTGCCGCCAGCATCCGACTCCTCCTCTTCCTCCTCCTGGGCCGTCGTGCTTACGGGAGGAGGAGGGGGCGTAGCAACCGCCGGTCCTTTCCCCTTGGAGGACTTGGCACCCTTTGAGGACCCGGCGCCCTTCGCTTTGCCGGCGCCGGGTGAAGATACCCCCGCCGCTCCCGGCGGCGGCGGTTTGCCCTTCGGAACATCAGCGTACCGTGGCTGGTTCCAGATCTCGTCCTCCGGGAGGGGAGCGCTGGAAGCAAAGCCAAACAGGACCTGCGAAGGCATAAAAGCAAAGCCCGAGTAAGACTCGGTAGAGAACTAAGCAGATAAGGAAGAACAGCGGCCACTTACGTCGGTCGGCGGGTTTCTCCAAGTGAAAGGCGCTGGACGCCCGGAGAAGTCTAGGTTCGTCCCCGGTGCCAGAAGCTTCTCCAGCCGACTCTGCACCTCACCCTCCGACAGCTCGTCGGCGGCCTCCCGGGTCGGGTCCTCCGCTCCTTTGTAGTCGAACATGGGTCGCACCCGGAGCTCGGCCGGCTGCACCCGCCACCGGACGAAAGTGGCAACGACGACCGTCCCGGTGACTCCGGCCTTCATCACCTGCTCCAGCACCCCCATTAGCACCTCGACGCTGTCCTGCTCTCGGTCAAGGGGTGGGTCCGACCAGCTCGGCCGGGCCACCGGCTTCTGGCCCGAGAAGGTTGGCAACGCCGGCTCCGGGTTGGCGCAGTAGAACCACTGCGCGTGCCATCCTTTGTTGGATGACTGCATCGGCGGGGCCGGATATTTCTTCGCCGTCCCCGACCGCAGTTGAAACCCGGCTCCTCCGACGATGGCCGGGTTGTCCCGGCTCGGCTGCGGCTTCACCATGAAGAGGTACTTCCACAGCGCGAAGTGCGGCAGGATGCCGAGATAGCACTCGCACAACGTGATGAAGCCGGCGACGTGCAGAATGGAGTTTGGGTTGAGGTTGTGGAGCTCCAACCCGTAGTAGTAAAGGAGGCCGCAGAGGAAGGGATGAACCGGCACCGATAGCCCCCGCTCGAAGAACGAGCTGTGCACCACCAGCTCGCCGGTGTTCGGGGTCAGAATGGTCTCCCCCACGGCGGCGCGCCACTCAACTAGCTCCTTTGGCGGCAGCAGCCCCATCCGGACCAAGATGTTGAGCTTCGCCTCCGACGCGGCCGACTTCATCCACGCGGAAGGGGCCATTGGATCGGCGGGCGACTCCTCCTCTTCGTTTAGCAGCTTCCAAACCAGGGCGTCCTCTTCGGCTATGCTCGGATCAGTTTTCCAGTCCGGGGATTGCATCCGAGGGGATCGGAGAGGGGATTAGGGTTTTGGCGGAGCGCGCGGAGCGATTTGGGGGCAAGAGGAAGACGAAGCGGCGGGCGCTTGGAAAGTGCGGAAATGTTTGAGAGCGTGGGTCCCTCCCGCAGCCTCTGCCGAATATAAAGGGGAGGGCCGGGCGGTTCGGATCCCCCACGTTCGCACGTTCCGGATTCACCGCGCCCACGACCGAGCCGTTTCGGATTCCGCCGTGCGTTTCGGGTAGGCCACGTCATGCGGATCCCGCGCCCACGACTTGGCTGCGACACGATTCGTGCGGTTAAATGAAGAAGAGGATCTGACGGCTGGCCTTCCGGGTATAATTGCCGATCGGAATATTCCTCTTTTAAAGCGGCGACTGAGGCGTGTTCCCCGTAAAACCGCCAGCCGGTTACCGACCAGCTCGTAACCGGGCGCTTCGGTCGCAAAGGGTCTCGGCACCTGGCCTCAAGCAGGAACGCAGTTGCTCGAGTACACCCGAGTGAGGGACGGCGATGGCGTGCCTTCCGCAGGCCACAAGACGGACGCCGAGCATCTCGGAGCTGCCGAATTCTTCACCCAGACCACCCGAAGACATGATTCGGGAGGCCCTGGTATCCGGGTTTTCCGGGTTCAGTGGAATGACTCGGCGTAAGGCTTCGACACTCGGGAACCTATGCGCCATGGCTTGTTGACTCTGGTCCTGACGAAGGTTTCAGAGGCGTTCCCTTAGGGGACACTAGCTGGCTTCACCCCACTCGGGAAGACCAGGCGCTACTCGGGAATCCAATCGGAATTCATGGCATGCTCCACGCTGGGCTATCAGCCGGTCTCTGTCCAAAGGGATAGACCGGGTGCCACCAGAGCTCACCCGTTATTAACTCACCCGCCATAATATTCCTGCCTTTTCAGGTGAATGTTACTCGGCTCTTATTGTCTTTTCCACAGGAGTTCAATCAGCCCTTCGCAATCTCCCTGCTGGCGAGAACCACTCGGGAAGTTCGACCTGAAGCCTCAGCCGACAGCAGCAAGATCGTGAAGGACTCGGCGGCTACTGACGGTGACATGGCACCCGGGTATAGTCAAGGAGGACGAATCCGGCCCACAGACCCCAGGGCAGGCCGGGCCGACTACTCGGAGTCCGACTACAACACGGGAGCGCCTCACCGACGTGGAGTAAAAGACAAGGACTAATACCTGTCCGGCTTACCCGGAATTGGTTGTAACCGAATAGGAAACATATCTGTTAACCCGATCCGGACTCTGTAACCCTACCCCGGCCGACTATATAAGGCTCGGTAGGGGACCTCCGATCGGCAGGACATCTCATCTAGCTTAATCTCCATTGTTTCATAGCTCAGGCCCCTTCGAGATCAATTCTCTAGGGCTTGTGGCACTCGGGATACAGCAATACCAGCCACCAAATACAGGACGTAGGGTATTACCTCTCCGAGAGGGCCTGAACCTGTCTAAATCTTGTCTCCCGTGTGCACCCATCCAGATTTGCTGTGCTCACGCCGCCCCATAAGTAGTATTGCCGGAATAATACTCTGACATGGAGCTTTCCAATAGAGGAGTCAAAATGATATTACAAGAATATGGTCACTCGAGCTAGGAAGGATTGGCCGACCAAATCGAGTGATATAGAACCGCTTTCAAGAATCCCAAATGTATGACTCCATATAAGATGGTACATGGTAAAGCTTGTCACCAACCTCATAAAGCTTATTAGGCGATTAAATATCTTAATTATGATCTTAAAACTGCCGGTGAAAAATGCTTGCTTGATATTAATGCTCTATAGAATGCTAGAATCTTTAAAGAAAAATTTAAAAGGTGGCATGATAGACGCATTCAAAAGAAAGAATTTAAACCTAGAGATAAAGTTTTGCTTTTCAATTCCTGTTTTAGATTGTTTCCAGGGAAGCTCAAGTCGAAGTAGGAAGGATCTCTTGAGGTTGATGAAGTCTATACATAAGAAGCCATAAAAGTGAAGAATGAAGAAAATAAGGTCAGGATAGTCAATGGACAACAGCTTAAACACTATCTTTCTGGAGGAATATAATTAGTTGAAGAGATTAAATTTTGTGCTCCAGAAGATGTTATAGTCGAATGGTACACTTCATCTCTAATTATTTGAGCACGGTGGTAAGCTGTGAATGCCACATGTGTATATAACATTTATTTTGTTGTTATCATGTTAGTTTGAGCATTTTGATATTTATAATCCTTATCAAAAACTGAGTTGAATGAGCACTTTGCCCATACGGTACGACCCCCCGGTACGACCGATCCCAGTTGTACCGTTGGTCGGCAAACCTTTTGGACATCTGGTCTCATGGTTTGACCGCCGGTATGGATAAGCGGCATGGGTGCACCCACCCGTACCACTGGTCGGCGTTGGGTTGGAAACAAACTCACTAAAAAAAAGACAAACTTCAGAACGGGCAGCACCGCTCGTACCATATCTTGGCAAGACTTCTAGACCAAGAAGAACTCGGAGGTAACACTCAGTGCCGTTTTCTGAATGATGATAACTCTCACTTTATCTTTTTCATCAATTAAGATAAGATAGTTGATTATATTGCTTTTATAACACACATAATTAATGTTTGCCACATTTTCTCTCTTATTTCGATTACTTTTCCTAACCACGTTCTAGAGTATCAATATAGTATTGAGAGCATGTTTGGTTATTCTTTCACCTTGATCATGACCATATATACGAAAAACATTCCTACGCGACGGGAGAGAGGAAACAATGGCGAAATAGAGAGAAAACAGATTGCTACGTCGCCGAATTGAAGGAAGCTGCCTGAGATCCAATCTACACCATTAGAGCAGCCATCTTCATCTAGAGAGACCACAAGAAAGATTGGTGATTCATCCCCCACGTCATCCCCATCAGTTTCCATCTAGATTGATCTCCGAACTTGTTCACCGCATATTTTATGTTTGTGGATTTGTTCTGAGATTACTCTTTCATATTTTAATCATGATACTGACTTCTACACTCCATTCATGTGTTGTGATCTATCTCTGGAGTAGTCTATTTAATTCTTGAAGTTATGGGTGAACTCTAACCAAATTATGATTGAGATGCAGTAATTTATTTGTGCTATATTATATGAGTGTTGATATTCTTTACGATGGTGTACGAATGTTGACTGTTCACCATATTGCCTCCGGGACATGAAGGATGTCAACGCTTAGGAGGGAAAGGATTAAAGGTACCGCTGTGACAGAAGCTACCTTGAACTCCTGGATCTTCTAGGTGTGAGATTCATGGTGACCCTCTACTTTACGATGTTACCATGGGTAACCTTAATTGTCTTGCTTGCCAATTAGACATTGGGACAAGACAGTGGTTGTGAGGGACTTGTGTTCAATGTTCGAGACGCATCTTTATAGGGCTCCGCTCTCATAAATTATATGCATCTTCACAAATTTTCTCATCTGCTATCTACATTTGATTAGTGGTGAAACCATTCCCTTCAAGAATGTCTATTTTATTATTCCAGTCGATTTACCTTTATTGCATTTTTAATTTGTATTTTCATATCCAACTCGTTATTATCACCATACCTATTATTACACCACAACTACTTTCGTGTCCTACTATTTAAATAAACACCCGCAGGCTCTATGAAGAAATATTACTTGAACAAACCTAACAATTTCTTCTGTTCCTTGTGGATACGGTACTTTTACTTATCGAAAACTAGCTTCAACCTACCCTGTGCACTTGTAGCACATCACAGGTGCGGAGGTGTCTTCGTGTGGAGAAAGTGGAGAGGCGGCTAGAGGGAGGCAGCCTGGGTGCGACAACTGTGGCCTGAGAGCTTAGCTGGCCGAGGCCGGCTCGCTCGGCCTGGGAAGGACGGTTTTTCTTTTCTTTTCTTTCTTTTGCTTTTACGTTGTGGTATTTTTTTGAACAAATGGGGGCACAAAATTAATTTCAAAAATTAATAAAATTCGTTAGGTCTCAATAATATATTCTTAAGCCATTATAAATTTTTTAAGTCAAACAAAAATTTATTTGACTGAAATTCATCCAATTTTCAAATATGACCCAAAAATGCGTTTGAACTATAGGTGGGTGTTTGGAGCTTCCAATATTTATGAAATTTTTACTGGAGGTTCATATTATCATATGTTCAGATATGGAATTTCATAAACTTTCATGAAAAGAATCACCACAAAATCATATATCTAAAGATCTGCTTCAACTGCTTTAGTTGCTCGATAATTTTGATTTCCACCAGATACCACCCAAGGATGCTATTGTACCTACCAGGGTATTTGTACGCATTTTTGAACGGACCTCGTTAGCGATTTCCTGTTGAGTTTGTTTTAGGGTCAAATTTTTTAAGGAGGTAGAAGGGAAATAAGTTTATTGTCCATGGAATGCATGAATGCTGAAGATGTAGGGTTTTTATTTCAGTTAGATGCTTACATAATCATGGTAACACACTTGGGTTGTCACAGTCGGCTTCATCTACACCCAACATGTAACAGCCCAAAATCCTAGTTTGGATTTAGGCTGACAAAACTAGGGCGAGAATTAAAGTTTTGCTCTTGCTTGCACAATTGCATGCATTCATCTATTTAGCAACAATTAAAAGCAAAAATAAGGCTGGTACGGAGAAATAAATATTGATGCAACAAAAAAATGGTAAACAACTACATCTAATAATTATTGAATCAATCCCTGCGTGCAAATCTATGGAAGTTATATCCTTAGGTGCAACTTAGCCTATAATGCACCTCTGGAACTTTTCCATAATTATTGTACCAATAAGACTCTACTATTGTAATCAATCAGGGATATTGATCAACCAATAAAGGTGAGAGTCCATAAGAGATATTTTATTTAGGCCCTAAATTTTATGGTTCCCTCATATACAATATCACATTTTACATGCACATTTTCTGCTCAACACATCTAGTTTTGGTGGCCAAGGAGGACACCAGCCTGCCATGTACCTTTTCTGCTCAACATATCTAATTTTGGTGGCCAGGGAGGACACAAGCCTGCCATGTACCTTAGTGAAAACTATTGTTTACGGTTACGCGTTGTGACGGTCGATTCTGACAAAGAGATAGGCAGCACATGCTTGTGGACCCCACCCTCCCTTTCTCTCATTTAGTCTTTGCTATCTAGCACAACAAGCAGCACATCGCTTCTTTCTTCTTCCCTTATCACATTTTTTCTCTGTCTTCTCTCTCTACGCACCCACGCATGGTCCACCGCCCTCTTCTACTCTCCCTTTTTTCTCCACGCAACAAGGGCCGCCAGGGGTTCGCTGTCCTCCTCTCTCCATGGATGAGCTCGTTGTGGAGGCGTCTCCACTGGCGCCATAGGAGATGGAGGAGATCCAGATCTGGAAGTTCTCAAACTCTTATTTGGTTTTCAAAAATTATTGGTTGAAATCTCGATTTGATGGGGTTGAATGTTTGATTCTGCGGGTTGAAAGTTTGAATTCGTGGTTGAAAGTTCGATTTGGGGGGTTGGAAGCTGGATTTTTTGGATTGCAAGCTTATTTGTTACAGTTGGATGCTCGATTCTTATAGTTAAAAGTTGATTGTTTTCGGTTGGAAGCTGGTTGTTTCATAGTTGAATACTCGATTATGGGGGTGGGGTGGGTGAAAGCTAGATTTTAGTGGGTTGGAAGCTTATTTGTTGTGGTTGGAAGCTTGACTTATTGCGGTTGAAAGTTGATTGTTTCTGGTTGAAAGCCGGTTGCTTCATAGTTGGAAGCTGATTTTTGTGAAAGTTTGCTATTTATTGACTTGGATTTGATGACAGCAGCAGCGCTGCCCACCAGCACCGGCAACCACACCGTCGCTGGAAGTGGATTGCACTGCATTGCTAGCCTGGAGGAGCAAACAGGGAGGGCATCCATGATGTGCCTTCTGTTCTGACCATGCAGGCACATTCCGACAGAGGCAAGGACTTGTCGGAATTGATCGCGCTCTGTGCGCGCCGCGGACGAGCACCAGATACGGGCCCCCCTACCTTAGTAGTAATCAAAGTATCTTTACTTCTATAAAAGTGTCAATCGATGGTGGTGGTCCGTACATTTTCTTTCCTCCTCCTTACTGTGGGATCATCTCAAAATTTTAGCAAAAACTATATGCCCGTGTCTAAACCTCAATAGATATACTCCTTATGCACCGACTCGAAATTCAAATATTCAAATTCACCCAAAGTGTCACTCCCCACAAACAACACCCAATTCTACTTGAGCTGAAGCTCAACCAAGAGTTGAGACGAACCGAGGAAGTGACATGGAGCATGACATCAATAATTTGACATGCTCAGTAATCTAATTTATTTATCCGTAGCAACGCACGGGTATTTGGCTAGTACCACCAAGTGATTTAATCTCTCTCTCTCTTGCTCACGCTGCCTCCATTGACATAGCAAAAATAACACAAATATATGCCACCTCTCTCCATATCGTGGGAGCATGCATGCGAATGGTTTCAGTACCTTATCCACCCATAGGTGCAGAACAATCCCAACATTCAGCTGCTCCTGATTTCATCTTTGACCCTACTGCAGTGCACCCACCCCCTTGAACAGTCCTTATCCGAGGAGCAAGAAAGAGAAAGAGCTGGTTTTTCTTCAACCACCAAAAGATACTAGGAAGAGAAAATTCACTCATCGTGATTGCTTGAGAGAGAGAGAGAGAGAGAGAGGGGCAGGGAGAGCGCTCCAGCGGTAGTTGCTGTTGTTGCACCGAGATGAGGTTGTTGACACTGGTCAGTGCGCGCCGTTGAGGACGCTGAATGTTCTCATGAACATCTCATCTTGCTCTAGCGCCCACTGAGCTTGTCATCGGCAAGCATGCGAGCATCTGATGCGACTTCAAGTGTTGTCCTCCTAGGACGACTCAAAAGGCCCACCAAACCCTAGCTGCCAGGACCCCTATCTCTCAGCCTCCTTCATGGCGGCTGCCTCCGGCCTAGCTGCGGTGGCGGTGGGCCAAGCTTCCAAACAACGAGAGCTATCCTCTCGTGCGGTGGCTCTCAGGAAGCTGGGGTAGTGGCCTCAGAGGCAATCGCGACAACGCGCTCCGCTCGTGATGGCCGGTAGCTATGGCCGTGTGGGTGGCGGGGTGGATGGCGGGGCAGGCGGCGAAGATGCGTGCTTGGGCTGGAGGCGAGGCTAATGATGGTTCTACTTGATAACTAAAATACTTCCTAGTAGTATACAAGTACCACTAGATGAGATTCATCAACAAACATCCTAATCATCGGACCATCCAAAGGATCATGAGTTGACAAATCTAAACATGGCTAAGCATATGATACAAAAAGACCAAAAGGTTGCCAAGAACTAGACGAACACTAATTAAGTTCATTTGGAAGACAAAACATGGTTGTCGACGATCGGTAAACCGCCGATCTTATGGTATTCGTGGAATGTGTATGTATGAGGGGTAGGGACCTCTAGGGCACAAGGCCAGAGGTATAATGGCAAGGAAAACACCCTTTTTATACATGTTTGGGCCTCCCTCAGGATAACAACCCTACGTCCTGTTCGTATATATTCAATGGAGAAATGTCTTACAAGGGAATCTGGAAGTTAGTGGCTATCCTAGGCCTAATCGTAGACTAATCCGGCTAATTCCGCTACTCTCGACTCCTTCAAGGTGATGGGGCTTCAGGATCTAGATTGGCCTTCTGGATCTAACCTCCCTTGTCGATCTAACTTGACTTGTCCTCCCCTATGGGACTGCTGACCCTTTTATAGGGGGTTCATCTAGTCGTACCGTACATGGACTTACGTCCGAGTAGGACTCTGGCTTTCTCAAACATCGGGATGAACTTCCTAGTTTAAGAGATATCTTTCCTCCTTCTTAGAGGTTACCTTATCGTCCTAGGATCCTTACCGGATACGGGGTATATTTCGGTAATCCAGGGAATCGTATATCAGATACTTCCTAATATACGGGATACTGTGCTATTCATCGTCAAGCCCCCCATCAGTACGTGAAGTGAGGTCATGACTGTTTGGTAAAAAATCTGCCCTTCTCGGAAGCAGCTCACGAGTAGGCGAACCAAGTAATACTTATCGATGACTTTTCCGAGTAGGTACGATCTCTACCGAGTAGTTGCAATAGCCTTATCGGAATGGCCGTTGAAAATCAAAGCTTTTCCGGTTTTAATCTGATCCATCGATCACGAACACACGTTCGCCTGGCGGATTTCTGGGAAATCGAACTTTGTGGCGGAAATTTCACGTGGTGATGAAGAATCTTTCCTTTTCTGCGCTACTGTTTCGGCTAACGTTAGCCGCAACGCAGCACGCTTGTCGGGGTCGTGGGTTTGTCAGACCCTCTTTTTCCCGCGCAACATCTCGTATGCGGGAAAAGCAACTATCCGCATTAAATACGATGGAACAGATCGTGCCGTTAACTGCGCTCGGTCAGGCAAAAATTGAAACCTTTAAGAAACCAAGAGTCGGGGTTTTTGGCCCGTATCCCTCTCTGTTCCTTTAGCTTTCCCACCGTCTTCTTCCTCGCGATCTCATCAAACCCTTTTGCTTCCATTGCCCCCGATCGATTGGTGAAAATGGGCAAGAAGAGCGCCGCGAAGAAGTCCCCTGAGCCTAAGAAGTCATCGGGGGATACCTCAGGGGAGCAAATCTCCGTCATCCCTGAGTTCGAAGCCCTCAGTGATGGATTCCTCCACCATCAAAAGGCTCGTGGCGGAGGAGGTGATTCTCCTGGAGGTGTCCGTACCTTTCCTGGAGGCCGTGAAGGAAACGGTTCCCAGCCCGGACACGAACTGGACCGTTATCTTCGCGGACTTCTTCAGGTGCGGACTTTGGTTCCCACCTTTGCATTTCTTCCTCCTCGTGCTCCAGCTCTACGGGATCGAGTTGATTCACCTCAACCCGAACTCGGTCCTGATGCTGGCGGTCTTCGCACATCTATGCGTAGCGTACCTCGGCATCAGGCCGAGCCTGGAGCTGTGGAGGTACTTCTACAACCTCCACCGGATGAAGGTCAGTGGCGGAGGAGTTATCGGTGGCACCGGGTTTCTGACTTCGGGAAGGGAAGAAGGACGCCTACATTTCCTCTTCCTGGAAGTCGTCATGGTCGAGCTGGCATTCTAGGTGGTTCTACTGCCAGCCCCCATCTTTCTCCGGGATTCATTACCGAGGCCTGGCTCTCTTCCCGACGAAGTGCTGGGTGGAAACCCCGAAGGAGACCAAGCAGCTCAAGGTCCTTGTCCACGATATCGCCAATCTCGCCGCCAAAGGCCTGTCGGCGTGGGACATCACGGAGGACTTCCTTCGGCGATGCATCAGCCCTCTTCGGTCAAGGGTTCATCCTACCTGGATACTTGCGGAGGGTCAAGACCAGTCAAGGGACTTTGACATGGGTAAGCACTCTGCCCTTCCCGGGCCATTCTAGTCGGTGAGGCACCGTACTTTTTTCTGACTTCTTTCGATTGTGCAGATCTGTCCCCGGGCGAGTTTCAGAATAGGTTAAACAACCTATTCGAGCAGTCTCCCCAAGGCGGGCAGACGGAGGTGCCCTTGCCTCTTCTGAAACTTAGCCCCGACAAGTAGAAAGAAGTCCTTTCGGTGAGTTATAGGCCTTTTACCTTGTCTGGTCCTGAGTCATCCGAGTAGTGATGTTAACACCCTCAGGTTTTCTTCTGCAGCGACCAGGCAGCGGAGGTCCTGACTCGGAGGCTGAGCGGGCTGGAGCCCCCGTGCAGGAGGAGGACGTTGAGGTCCTCGGAGAGACCTTGCCGCCCCCTGAGGAGGGAGTCGGAGGTCCATCCGGGGCCGAGGCGGCGGTAGAGGCTACTCGGGTGGATTCTTCTACCCGGGCCCCTTCTCCTTCGCCGAATCCCCAACCTCAGGTTAGAGCCCTCGCCCGACTAGCTCTGTCCCGTGGTTTTCTTCGAGTAGAATAAAAAAAATGAACTTGTCGGACAGCATGAGGCGAGTAGCCCTCCTCCAAGGAGCCGTCGCCTCCTCCCCCGACTACTTGAAAGGAGGATGCCGCGACAACAAAGGGGAAAGCGTCACTCACCTCTGCTGAAAAGCGGGGTTCAGTTATTTCGTCGAAGGGACCTCTTCCTCTGGCGAAGCGCCAAAGGTAAGTTTCTTTCGTGGTCCTCTTCGGTGTTCTTTTTTTTCTTGTCTTCGTGAAGGATTAATTCCGAAGTTCTTTCGACTAGGGTGACCATCGTCGAGGAGCAGCCCTTGGCGCTAAGGCCGGTGGCAACCCCGGTAGAGCGGGTTGAGCCCCCTAGGCCAGAGCCCTCGTGCCAGAAGGAGTCGGCTTGACCTCCCTGCTACAGGCAAGTCGAAGAGTTAGTAGTAAAAAGTATAAAAGGACCAATACTAACCTTATTGTTTTCAGATCGTCATTTCCCCGGATTCCTCCGCTCGAGAAGGCACAAGCTGAACTGGAGGTGAGCCGAGAAGAGGTGGGAGGTGGCCGAAGTTGAGCTCCAGGACTCGAGGGCCTGCTCGTCGGAGGCGGAGACTTCCCTGCAAAGAAGTCAAACCTATGCGTGGAAGCTGGAGGAAGGCCTTGAGCGCGCCCTTGGCACTCTCAAGCAGGCGCTGGTCGAAGCTGGCGTCGTCGTCTTCCCCCGCCCTCCACATTCTGCCCGGCTGGTGGAACTCGTAACTTTTGTCTCCCGACTGAAGCTCATCCTCGAGAAGCTTCTCGAGGACGAACTTCAGCAAGGCGTGCGGGATGCCTTGGCTTTTGCTCTGGCCCTTCTCCGGTGTAGGCACCCGGACTTGTCCTTGGAGGCTCTCGCGACTGATCTACCGGCTGGCAAGGAAGAGGAACTCCTTGATGCTGTGCAGGATGCTGCGGATGCCTTTGGCGATAGAGTCCAGGCATCTAGTCTAGCTAGGTAGGATAAGAACTTGTAACAAACAGTGGTTAGTAACTATGCACTAATCATGTGTGTGTTTTTTGTTCTCTTGCTTTGTGAAATGCTTGTCGGGCGCGAGGGTTGTCATAGACTTAGTCGAACTCATTGTCCTTCTCCCTTAACTTACAATTTTCGAGCCGCACTGTTTTACCGATAACTGCGATCGACCAGGCCTTAGGTTTAATCGGATGGAGGGCTCCATGGCTTCTCGTCATCAGTAAACGCGATAAGGGGTCTTCGTACAGCTTCTCGTGGTCGTAGTGACAACTCGTGTTCCCTTGTTGTAGAGATGCTGGACGTAAGTTAGTAAGTTCTACATTTTTGCCCTGTTGTTGATAGCATTACACTCTACCCATGATACCTTCCGCTTAAAGCAACCAAGGGTGTGAATGAGCGTATGGGTTTTGTTGGTCTAGTTATACTTGTACCCCTTTTTCCTTCCTTTACACGGAACTAGGGAGCTTAGTTGACCACGCCTTAGGTCTGGTCAGGTGGGGGGCTCAGTGGCTTCCCCTGTCACCTGCAGACGCGTTAAGGGGTTTTCCTTGCGTCCCTGACAGTCGTAGTGCGGAACCTCTTCCCTTTGTGCAGGTCAAGAAAATTAGTACTCGTAAGTTACACCAATTTGCCATATACTTGTCTAGCCCCCGACTATCTTATTCGAGAAGTATCTCGGATAGGCAGTCTAAAAAAATAAATATCAAACTAGAGACTTGATATATTAATATTGTGAACTGTCTGAAGTGTCATTTACAAGCTATGGTAAGAAAAAGTATTCTAGAAATCTTAGAAAAATAAACTAGGCCATCCCCCCGGAAACTTCTGCCCTCTTGTTGTGTCCTACTGACAGAACTTGTTGAGTGCACGTGCTGGGCGGCGGCGCCTAGAGTGTCTTATCATCAATTTGTTCGTAGCTTGACGATTCTGGGGCCGGAGTCGGTGCAACCTAAGACGTGCTGGCGAGGAGGCAACGGTCGTGCAGTCATACCGAGGGTGCTTGCACGGAGGACTCTTCTAGGAGACATGACTCTTTTGCTGCTGATACGGGTGACCTGGACCGGGCGGGCCCCCCTGTGGAACTGTTGTCCTGCTGAGGGGAAGGCCCTATTTCCCCCGGTTCCGGTTTAGTCGTGGAACTTCTTCTCCGACTTGGAGGGGGTACTTTCCGAAGTTGTCGCTCGTAGTTGCGGTGGGGGTCTGGTCAATGTGGAGGCGTGTGCCGTAACATTGGTGTCCCGGCTAGAGAGTTGTTGCTGTTCGGTGAGGTCAAGGCTGCGCTTATCGCAGAGCAGTGCTTCTTGAGGATAGCTCTTTATCGTCAGAATGCCCTTTGGGCCAGGCATCTTCACGCACTGGTAAGTATAGTGCGTTGCTTCCATGAATTTGGCCAAACTCGGGCGTCCTAAGATAGCATTGTATGCCGTCTCAAAATCGACTACGTTGAACAGGATTCTCTTTGTTTGGAAGTTCTCAGGCGTTCCAAAGGTCACCGAGAGCGTGACCTACCCAACCGGCGTGGCCGATGAGCCTGGCACGATGCCATGAAATGCCTGTGTCACTGTCTGGATCAATGACCGTGGTGCTTGCATTGCGTCGAGGGCTTTGGTGAATAGGATATTGAGAGAACTTCCTCCATCTATCAGCACCCGAGCCACTCGGCAGTTATTGATCGTTGGTTCGACCACGATCGGATATCGTCCTGGTCGAGTGCAGTTTTCGGGGCAGTCGGCTTGGTCGAATTTGATCTCGACCTCCGACCACTTAACGGCTCGCGGTACCTGCGGTATGCTCGCATGGACTTCACGAGCGATCGCCTTGTATTGCCTTTTCGATTCATAGGAGGACGAGCCCCCGAATATGTGCTCGATCGCTCTGACGTGCCCCTGGAAAGGCTCAGGGGAGGAGTCATTGTCGTCGGGAGTCGTGTCCCTGCTATTGTTCGCGACCTGCGGGTTCTCCCCGCGGAGCTTCTCTTTCTCCTCCTTAAGGTACTTCTTGAAGATGCGACATTGGCGCAGATCATGCGAGTTAATTTGGTGGAAATCGCACCAGAGCTTGGACAGCTTGTCGGAGGAATTCGTATGCTTGTCCTTGAGGCGTGGTCGCTAGGTACGCTTCTCGGGGAGGTCGGCGAAGACTTCCTCGTTTTTAGCTCTTTTCTCTCTATTCCCTTCGAACGACTTCTTCTTACGTTTCAACTTCTTAGAGCCGTCTCTGGTCCGGAGGGGAGAGCTGGTCGACCTGCCCTGATGCTGTTTGGTGTAGCGCAAAGTTTCCTCTGCACAAGCAGCTTTTTCGGCTAAGTCCATGAGCTGAGCCATGGTCTTAGGAGGATGCATGATCAAGTTGTGCATGCACATCTTGTTTCAACTGCCCCAAGTAAAGGCGCGGATGACGTCCGAGCCGGTGATCTCAGGTCTAGTGTTGCGGACAGCACTAAACCTTTTAGTAAATTCACGGAGCGTCTCATCTGACCTCTGGACGAATAGAAATAGGTCGTCCACTCGGCCAGGGTGGGGGTAGGTACCTTGGAAGTTGCTGAGAAGCATGTCACAGAGTTATCCCCAGGAGCGGATCGTTCCCGGGGCCAGATTCGTAAACCACGTCCTGGCGGCCCCTCTGAGGGCTGTTGGGAGGTGGTTGGCCATTACCTTCTCATTTCTGCCTGCGGCCTCAATAGTCGTAGTGTAGATGGCTAGGAATTCTGAAGGGTTTGTGGAGCCATCGTACGACTCCAAGGCCCCAGGCTTGAAGCGAGAGGGCCAGCGCACATGTCGAATTTCTTGGGATAGCGCTTGGCATCCATGGAAGGTTCTCCAATAAGGCGCGACCTCGCCGCTATTCGGGGTCGGAGATCGTCCTCGAGTGTTGGCATGAGGTTGTTGATCTCCTCGGGGGAGGGGGGAGACTGATCTTGCTGGCGCCTCTGGCTCCGGCGTTCGTTGATCTTATCGCGCAGGTCGATGCGTGGTTTCCCCTGTTGAGACTGGTTCCTGGGGTGACGTCTTCCCCATCTGACTCCTCCTGTGGGCGAGGGGTGCTCCTCTCGGTGAAGCTACGTGCCACGGACCGTGCCCGAGAAGATTCGGTTTGAGCTTGGGCCTGCTGTATTTCTGCCCCCAGCTATTGCAGCCACTGCCATCCTTCCAGCGTCGATAGGTCTGCTACCGGTGGTCTCGATAGCAGATTGCGCTCCTCGGCAAGTCTTCAAGCGGTTCGGGACATGTATTCCTCTGTCTCTGGAGGTGTTCTTTCTGCTCCCGTTGGCCTAATCACGTTCCCTTGGGGAGTAGCCATCGGGCTGCGACGTCGAGGACTCCCATCTGATCTTGTCTCACGAGCTCTTCGTGATCACCTTCAATCGCGAGAACTACTCGAGAGATCGGATTAGATGGGGTTTGGCTCCACTCCATCGCGTCGTCCTCATTGGGTGCGATGTGAGTGGGTTCTTGATCGTATGGACGATCAGGAAGTGCAGGCGATAAGCCAGACATTGGGCTGGCCGCTCCTGCCTGGAGATTGTCAGTTGATACCAATCTCCCTTCGAAGGCCCTGGCGCACTCAGTCTGGAAGCGATTTGCGTCGCTGTCCGAGTTCTCGTCATGGGCGTATTCTCCATAATCTACACGATCGTTACCGGGTATGGATCCATTGGTCTGAAGTTGTCGTAGAAGACCTGGTCCGAGTACCCGGTATGGTACGTGACGGCGATCGTATTTCCTGCCGAACTTGCTTCTTCCTCCTCGGGTTGCGCCGGGGAGGGCTATGCAATCGGGGTTGCGGACTGATCGTGAGAAGTTGCACGTCTTGCCGACCTTGGTTCTTCCTGAACGGCTTGAGCCAGAGAGGTCCCCACGGTCGGCGCCATCTGTCGACGATCAGTAAATCGCCGATCTTACGGTATTCGTGGAATGTGTATGTATGAGGGGTAGGGACCGCTAGGGCACAAGGCCAGAGGTATAATGGCAAGGAAAACACCCTTTTTATACATGTTCAGGCCTCCCTCAGGATACCAACCCTACGTCCTGTTTGTATATATTCAATGGAGAAACGTCTTACAAGGAAATCTGGAAGTTAGTGGCTATCCTAGGCCTAATCATAGACTAATCCGGCTAATTCCGCTACTCTCGACTCCTTCGAGGTGATGGGGCTTTAGGATCTAGATTGGCCTTCTGGATCTAACCTCCCTTGTCGATCTAACTTGACTTGTCCTTCTCTATGGGACTGCTGACCCTTTTATAGGGGGTTCATCTAGTCGTACCGTACATGGACTTACGTCCGAGTAGGACTCTGGCTTCCTCAAACATCGGGATGAACTTCCTAGTTTAAGAGATATCTTTCCTCCTTCTTAGAGGTTACCTTATCGTCCTGGGATCCTTACTGGATACGGGGTATACTTCGGTAATCCAGGGAATCATATATCAGATACTTCCTAATATACGGGATACTGTACTATTCATCGTCAATGGTGTTTAAGGTTCCAAGACATGTTCGTGCAAAAGAAAGGATGATGTAACTATCGGTAAAGTAGTAGTTGATCACATAAAATATTGAGTTAAGCACAAATAGTAAGTTTGAAATAGTAGGTATTGCCAGCATGTTCAAATGGAGCTGCTTGCCTTGTTAATCAAGAATGGGATATTGTTCGAAGTACTGGTCACTCACTTGAATATCACATTGAGTATATGAACCACTATACTATAAAGAAAGGAGTAATGAATGGTTGGAGAATAGGCTTAGTGCGCAAAATGATCAATTAGGTCTTTGCCTTGATCTTTATCTCTAAAGAAAAACCCTAACCTCTGCTCTGTCTGTGACGTAGAGTATTCGCACCTTGATCCAGAGTCTCTGGAGCCCTGTGTAGGGTTTCTACTTAGTGCTAAAGACTCTGTGTGAGACTCTGAGTCTAGAGTGCTCTGTTGCTTGTCTCTAGGAGTGTCCAGATTTACTACCGGATACTCCAGAAAACTCTCTGTCAGGCTACTAGAGTATTTGTAATTTGTGATAGATACTCTAGACAATCACTTTTTTGGAGTAACTGAGTGGGATCCAGGCTCTTCTCGTTGAAACCCAAAGTGTCTGGATTTAATTTAGGGTACTCTAGAAAACTCTCTGTCTGGTCCTCAGAATATCTCTGTTCGGAGTAACTAAGTGAGTCTCCAGGGTTGTTTCTCTGTGAGTCTGGAGTTTCCGAGGTCGATCCCGCATACTCCGGGTATCTATCTCCGAGACCATCTGAGATAGTCTCTGGGTGTGGAATGTAGCCATTGTTTTTAATCCTAGATACTCAAGGTCTAGATCTCTGATAGTCTGAGTGTGTGTTTCTGCCCCAAAGGCTAGTTTTTCAGAGTAGGTTATTTATAACCCGACTCACCTATCCAAGCACAACTCTTTGCCACTTCAATTCCTATACTCTTGAGAGTTTCTCCAACTTTCTCAAGCTTAATCTTTTGATTCTTGTGAGGAATAACAAGAGAGATTGAGATTGATTGAGCACAAGAGCATTGTGTTCATCTCCAAGTCTTTATCACACTTATTTCTCTTGGAGATTCGGGTCTCCTAGACTGTTAGTAGTGCTTGAGAGTTCCCAAGCAAGTTGCGGTGAACCTCGAGAAGTTTATGAAGGTCGGTATCCGCCTCCTGCGAGAAAAGGATCACCAAGAAGGAAGGGAATAATTGTTTTGTACACTTCTCGAAGAAGAGGCTTGAAAGAGAGCTAGCCTTGGTTTTTGCAGCGATGTCCCTCAATAGACACGTAGGAACCCGATAAGGATCCGAATTTCAGCAACAAATGTCACTTGGTTTCCCATTCTTGACTTTATATTCCATAAAAAATTTATCTTGTTGCTCTCGCTCGTGCTGCTAATATCTAGGAGTGTTCATATACATCTTGCATTAGACAAGATACATTTCCGCTTAGTTGCAAGATTTGCTAAAAATAGGTTAAAATTTATAGTTGTCCATTCACCCCTTTCCTCTAGGCCGACGTCTTGATCTTTCATGAACTTTATGATGATGTATGAAGGTCAACTGTGCATCACTTGTCTTTATGGACATATAGATTAACATCGCTACGCGTATATGGAACCGGGGATGGATGGATTGAGAGCAACCTATCTTCAAAACTAGCACATGGGGTGGGGGGGACTTATGCTATGGTCGAGAAAACCTTAATTATAATCATATCTAGCTTGTATTTTGTTTTTACGCTAGTTTGCATAATACTCACATATAGACATTCCAAACACCGTTTAGCTTCGGTAGATTCTGTAATGAACACTAGTGGAGAGCTCCTACCTCAATAACACCGTCCTTATGATATTTGCATGCTCTCTTTATATGTAACTTCCTATTTTTAGTATTTTATTATTTTTGAATTTTTATTACTTATTGATCCATATCTCAAAAACCGAAAATATCACTAGCCTTTTATTATCTAATATATGGCAGCAACAATCACCAATTTATTGTCGCATCATTTCCTTTACTCCTTGTGGGTTTGATAACCTTAAAGTGTTGGTGAAGCCAACCTAAAATGAAAATATCATGTTCTATAATGAAGCAATGCATATGGCAACTTAATCGACATAATATTAATGCAAGGAGCAAGAAAACTTAGCTGATTGGAGGAGAAACACCCTCAAGCTTAAAGCTTTTTCTCATCTTAGATTTCCGTCATGAAAATAAAATAATTTTGAATACTTTCTTTTCCTCTTATAATAATTTTTACCTATAAAAGATTAGTTTTTTTTTGCATAGACAACATAAAACAACTATCTCATCATTAGAGAAAATTCAAGTAAAGCTCTCGAATAAATTACAAATTTCTACTACAAATGTCCAAATAAAGATAAAGGAGAATTGCATATATTTTTATGAAGATACAAAAGAATTAAAACAATCGTAAAAATAGGAGAAAGACTGATAAATAATCTAAACATCGACTATTTCAGTAGAACAGAGCCATGGAAATTTATATTCGGGAATAAAAATACAACATAGAGGGTCACAAAACATTAGAGCAACACGGGAGCTACCATGGCACCAGTCTCCTCTCCACCATTGTTGCCTTGTCTAGAAAAGGGGGACACAATGACAAACAACAAGTACTATGATCCCTTTTAGGGTGTTAAACAAATATTCATAGTCAATCCCAAGTGATAAATTGATTGCATTGAAGATAGATGTCAATCATAACAATTTGATGGTACCGAAGACGGATGACCATCACAAATAAATAATGCTATATAGTTACTACTATAACCACGTAACCTCGACGGACTACTCAAATATCATGCGAATCAACAAGAACGAATAAAAGATTGAATCCATACATTGACGAATACCAAAGTAAAAACCACTCTCAAAGGTGACTGCTTCTGCGTGAGGGCCGAGGGGAATCGAGGAGAACAGGGGCCCGGCCGTGCAGGACGCCCTCAATCACCTGTGCCTACGCTCCCATGCTCCGTTCACGTCTCCGGTCACTAGTTTCTCTACTTAGTTCTAGCCGACTGTGTAACTTGTTGGTAGTTTATTCTTCACCTCAACTCTTCTCAAGTTTGTTGGGCGCATGAATTTAGTTTAATTATATAGATGTTTACTTGTTTTCTACTCTTTGGCAATCGGCAAGACCATAGGCTATAATAGCTATGTTAGGGTTTCAGTTTGGGTCAAGTAGAGGGTTGTTCATGTATCATGTATGTGTTTTCATCCTTAGTTTCTTCATTTTGGTAATCAATTTATCGTTACTAATTTGTTATTATACATTGTCGTTTGTTATGTCGAATTATCAATGCTAAGAAAACACATAATTATTTGGTATATCGTTGTTTAAAAATTATATATGTTATTTTATGTTTGTTGAGGTTATACACCTCGGGTCATTTTTCTCTAGCTCCGTCCTTGCTACCATGCACGAGGCAACCTTACATCAACAACTAATGATCAGCTAAAGATCATGGGTCGGACCACAAGGCCCAGCAAACGATCCTCTTTCACCTTAGGAATAAGAAGGCCTGGCTTTCGGTTTCTTTCGCCTCAGCAATAAGCAGGCCTTGCTTTTGGTTTGGGCTGCCCAGTTAATCATTTCTGTTCTCACTTTTTCCTAGATGGATGGGCCAAAAAAGATTCTTCCTGGCCCATAACTCAATCGATCGGTCCCTCGGCCCCTTGTGTTTGTTGCAACCCACGTATCCACCGTCTGATTGATTGTACTCTTTCTTTGTCTTTGCCTTTCCTTCTCTCTTGCGGTTCCATTCCGTATCCTGGATTGGGATCAGATCGGATCGCCTTCTTCCTCTCGTTCTTTCCCAACACAAATCCCATGGCTTGTTCCCACGTCTTGCTCGATCCCCTTGTGCGTCTTGTCCCAATCAAGGATGCCGATAGCAGCGGAGAGGCAATCGCCTTCGCGGGTGATGAGGCAGTCCCGGATGAGTTGCTACGGGCGATCTATCTCGTACCGGTCATCTTCGACCCGCCTGGGATATCCACTTTAAATCTGCACGTGTCGTTGTCCTTACGCGGGAGGTGAGGCTCACTACGGACCGCCCGTGTTGAGAGCACCGACAGGAACCTCGTCGTCATCTACGCTTATGCTGCCAACGAATTCGGCGAGGGGTACTACCTGATCTTCGATGCCCTCAAGAACTCTCTCGCCGTGATCCCCGGGCCCGATTGCCGCACGATCGGGCCAGCCACCGTCGTCAAGAGCGGTGATCATGGGGATTACGTCCTCGCCCTGCTCGTGCATAACCTCCCAACGAGAGGTATGTCACTCTTGCTGTGGTGGTCATCTTCCAGTGAGTGGGTAAAGAAGCATGTGCGTACCCCTGCCGAGGTGCTCGATTTGAAGTTCTTCAGCTTGGTTACATCGTTCTTGTTTGGGGATGAGGTTTACTAGGTCGACTTACTACTCGGCATCCCTGTCCTTCACATGTCTGAAGCGCACAGCTCGGACCCTATTCTCTGTTTCATTCCATTGCCGCAGGGGTATAAGACCCGTCTGGCTGCACATAAAAGGGGGAGCCTGAATCTCTCTCATACCATTGGCTACGCTGGAGGCTTCATCAAGTTCCTCTTTGTCGATGGCTACCACGAGAACATCAGCCCTGAGCAAGTAACCGTAACCACCTAGACTCTAAACTTTCACCTAGATGAGTTCTGGGAGAGAGACGAGGGTACCTGACTCCATATGTCAGACCTATGGGAAGATAAGAGCTTCCACTCGGATGGCTTGCCACGACACATTCCGTTGTGCCCTGTCCTGAGCAGTGATGGAAATGGCATCATCTACTTCTTCTTGAACAATGCGTACCCTCAGGATGTCCATTGGACGATTTGTGTCAACATGGGGCTTAAGTTATGTCCTGCATCAAGTGCCCACTCAGAAGCACTAGGACTTTTCCCACTTTCCTTCATAGCACTTTCAGCAGTTAGATAGATACTCCAGAGTGTGATTTTGAGGTAACTGAACTACTACCACGTCCCCTACTTCGTTCCATCTAAATTGTGATGTTCTCATACTTGACTTCATGAGTTCTCATCTTATCAAAGCGGGAGATGTTGTTTCTTACACCTAGTTAACTTTGTGCTTACAGTAAAATGGCATGCTAAACCACCATCGCTAGAAGTCAGTCAGATCACGCCCTCGCGGCCTCGCCTGCATGGCCACGGCTGGCAAAAATCTGTTGTAGGCCCTCTTTGTTAGAGCATATAGCTCTAAATAAGCCATAAGCCTCCACCATACATTTTCCAAATCTAGTTTAATTTTGAAGCTCTTCTCAATTGTTGTACATGAAAAAAAGCTCCCCAAAGCAGTTTCCCGAACTTCTCTTACTCTCTGTTATCAACTTGCCCCTAAACCTATGCGAAATTACGCCCAAATTGCCATCTAGGGTTTTTTGCCCCAAATTCCTCCCGTGCTCCCCCTGCGTCTCCTCCCCCACGCCGCCCCGACCCTGCCACCGCTCTCCCCCGTGGCCTACCGCACGCCGCCCCAACCTCGCGCCGGCTCTCCCCCGCCCTGACCCGCACCGGCTCTCCCCCGCGCCACACCGTCGCGTCACCATGCCGCCTCGGCCTGAACGGGACACCTCCCCTCCGCTGCCCCCAACCGGACTTGCCCCCTCCGCCGCCTCGCCTCCATCATCCCCAATCGGATCTGTCCCCTCCGCTGCCCTCGTCACACCGGCAACTGGCCGCTACCTCGCCTTTGTTGCCACCAAACCGGCTACTGCCTCCACTGCCCCCCCCTCAGGCGGCCACCCCCACGACGTCACGCCGTCTTGTCTCCGGTCGGACGCCGCCAGCAGAACACCGCTGCCCCTGTGCCTCGCCTCCATCCGCCGCCAACCGGCCGCACCCCGACTGCCCCCTCTGCTCCTCTAGTTGTTTTTCTCAGGTATTTGCAAAGAAGTTCATGCTGTAGGAAGTTTGATCAATGTTTAGAAATAAATCTTGGTCTCAGCAATGTTTGTAATTTCCAAGTCCCAGCAATGTTTATAAGATAGACATTTGTGGAAAATGACAACCATTTGTGGCCTTTTTGCTGAGCATATACTTTAATTTGTTTACACCAAATTTTACAAAGGCATGCTATCATTCTACAATGGAACTCACCATGATGAAAATAGAATAAGTTTCGTCCTGATGATCTGATACCGATGTACTCATATTCCTTGTAGACAGATATAATGAAATGTATTACTCCAATTATTTGCAATAAGCTAAAGTCTGCTACTTAATAATCTTTGTGTGACAGTGATGGCATAGTTCTTGTGGACTATATAATTTGAACTTTAGAGTTCTTGTGGATGGCATTGCATTAGAAAAACCTGACCTTTGTTCCATTTAAATTTGGTTGCAGTATTTGTTATGTGAAAAATGGAGTGGTTGCATGACTTTCTGATGATGTCTGTGTTAGAACGAAAATGAAATTTTAGAACTTGATCTATATCCTCAGTGGTTACCACCATCATTGTTTCTGGAAGAGTTATAATTATTAAATGTTCTCGTATTAGATGGAAAAAGGGAAGGCAAGCAAAGCTACTTGGGATCCGGTTGCTCATAAGATTTTCCTTGACATTTGTATTGAGGAAGTGTAAGCTAACAGAGGAAGTGTAAGCTAACAATAGGTCAACACAATTTTTGAACACCACTGGGTACAACAACTTGATCATGAAATTCGATGAGCGTTCAAAGAGAGATTACACACGCAAGCAATTTAAAAATAGGTGGGAGACACTCAAGAAGGATTATAACATTTGGAAGACGTTGAATCAACATGCCTCTGGACTGGGAAAGAATCCTAACGCCGGAAACATTGTGGCCAGTAATGAATGGTGGGAAGAAGAGATAGAGGTACACAAATGATTCCTCTCATTTAAATTGTGTCTTCAATTTTGTAATTGTGTAATTTCTTTAATGTTGTATTGTCATATTTTTGTTGCAGAAATGTTCAGATGCAGTGAAGTTTAGACTTGCCCCACTTGCCGACGAGGACAAGATGAGACAAATATTTTACAAACATAGTGTCACAAGTGAACATGCAATGATTCTAGGGGGCAACTCCTATGGTTGGGGCATCACATGTAAACCTTGAAGAAAGTGAGGCTTGTTCAGGGTGTGAGGGGCTTGATGGTGATGATGCAACACTAACCAATGACAAGAAAGGAAAAAAGAGGTGCACGAGATATTCACCTAATCCCAAGCCTCCAAAGAGGAGTAGTGACAAAGATCCCCGGCTTGACAGTATTCTTGACAGCTCATGTGTGTGTTGATCCAGTGAGGAAGGAGATCTCTGAGATGTTGGCCCAGGTGTTAGAGGCTGGGGCGGATGAAGGAAGTGATGAATATTTCTTCGCATCTCAACTTTTCATGAAAAAAGAGTGCCGTGATGTGTTTATCAATTTGACGACACCAAATGGAAGGCTTGCATGGGTTATGAGGACATGGGAGGAGAAGCAGAAGCGTTAATGGTCAATTTGTGTTATGCATATGTGTTTTTCCTTAGAACATTCCATTTCCATCTATGTGTGGTGAACCTATTCGTGATGTTGGTATCTATGTGTGGTGAACCTCTTTGTGATGTTGGTATCTATGTGTGTTTGAACCTATTTATGTTATGCATACATGAGATTATTGTTTGAACCTATTCATGATGTTGCTTAAAGTTATGTTCTGAGATTATTGTTTGAACCTGCTCGTGATGTTGCTTAAAATTATGTTCTGAGATTATTGTTTAAACCTATTCATGATGTGTTAGTCTCATGTGTTAATTTTTTATGTAATAACATATGTGGTCGTCAAGTTCTAGCGATTCAAATGAGGAGGAGCAAGAAGTATCTGGTAATGAAGAAAGACATACGAATTGGTCACTACCTCTACTTGCACTTGTTATTTATGTAGATGAATGTGTTGACAAGGCTCCACGAAGGCCAAGGAAAATACCTGACATGCCAGGAATCCAATGGGTTGAGAAGAAATTACAGGGTCTGAAAGAATTTTACACCATATTCGGGATGAGGAGGACTGTTTTTCGCATGTTGCATGATACACTAGTGAGCAACTGTGTCCTAAAGTCGAATCCTTCCATGTGTTCTAGAGAAGCATTAGCAATGTTGTGTGGACCATAAGCTCATCTCAATCTAACAGTCAAGCTGTCGATCATTTTGGACATTGTGGGTGGACCACTAGTACGAGGTTTGGCGAGGTGTTCTAATGTCTCTACAACTTTGCTGGTGATGTTATAAAACCTAGAGATCATACTTTTAGCACACCCCATCCTAAACTTCAAAACCAGAGATTTTGGCCTCATTTCAAGGATACCATTGGGGCAATAGATGAAACACACATAAAGATCGTAGTGTCTACAAATCTTAAGATTGTGCACATTAATAGGCATGGTGATACAAGTAAAAATGTTATGGCAATATGTAATTTTGACATGAGGTTTACTTCCGTGGTTGCGGAATGGCCTGGATCTGTTCATGCACGCGTATTCGACGATACTAAGGTGATATATCTAAATTATCCACACACTTCCCCAGGTAACCTTTATGTGTCATATTAATTATTTTTATTTTTGCATGTAATATTTAAATGTTCATTTGTATGTAATTGTAGAAAAATATTATCTTATGGACTCCGGATATCTAAATCGAACCGGGTATCTAGCCTCATACAAGCGACAACGATACCATGTCCCTGAATTTCAACATCATGAACCTGTTGGGATAAATGAGGTCTTTAACCATCGGCATTCCTCTCTACGCAACGTCACTAAACGAACATTTGGTTGTCTCAAAATGAAGTGGCGTATTCTACGTGACTTACCAAGCTACCCAGTAGACACGTAAAAGATTATCATTGTTGCATGCATGGCTTTGCATAGTTTCATTTGTGATAGCGCGCAACATGATGAATACTTCGAGAGATTTTGAGACAGAAGAGTACTATCAAGATGACGTGGCCGGTGGAGTTGGTGTGAACAATGCTCCATCTAGCAACGATGATGGTACCATGGGCCAAAAACGTGATGAGATTGCCCAGAGTTTGATGTCTGAACAATAAATGCGTCCATGTTATGTTTTATGATACAAGAACTTTGTTGCAACCTCTTTTGTTGGTAAGGAAATGTATCAACATCTTGCCCCAACTTGATGTGGCACTATAAAATTATTGATTTCGTGTTTGTTTGATTTTTAAAACTTTAAATTTTATGCACAGTTGTATAAGTGGTGTAAGATACGGTCCAAAATTCTGTTAATATCAGTATACGTCAAACTGGACTAGACCAAGTGTACTTTAAATATTTGTTCTTTCCTCTCATACCATAAAGTGCTACTGATTAAGCCCTAATAATCAGATAGTTGGGTTATCTAGAACTTATCTCTACATTGGCTTAACTGGAGTTTATTCTTATAGTTGGCTTATATAAAGCTCTAGCTCCAACAAAGAAGGCTGTAATCACCCACCCGACCACACGTCGGCGGCTCCCTCTCAGTCCTGTCGTCCTCCACCACCTGGCACGGGCACGGCCCACCCCAGGGCTGCGCTGCGCTCACTTACGCCATATCCCACCATATCCCGTCCCGTTCCCCGCACCCGCTTTGCCGTGCGCCAGGCCATCTCCCTCACTCCGCGCTACGCGAGCGAGACGCGCTTATCCTCATGAGTCACGACACCCGTCAGGGGCATTGGGTCATCACCCGCACGCTCGCGCGCCCGGCTGCGCGCTCCTCCGCCGCCGCCGCGCGCCCGGTCCAGTTCCAGCCTCGGGTACCGAACGCCCGCGCCACACCCAGCACCCCTAGCTTACATAGCGTTCTGGTCCTTTGGCTCGGTCGCGTACGGGTGCCTGCCTGCCTGAATGGCAGAATAGCATGACGCATCAGGTCAAGGTCTACCGTGTACGTCCCCGTCCCGCACAGCTTCGTACCCTCGTATATTACTAAGTCTGCTCAGCTCGGCACTTAGCGTGTACGTGTTCAATGTTTTCTCTTCGAACGTGTAGTCACTAATCCTTCACCAGATACAAAGCATTCGGCAAATTGACGCGCAGGCAGGCAGGCAGGGGTCAACCACCCGGGCTGCTTCAACTGCTAGCTAAACCTGGTCATCATATCTACATCGGTCGGTCGGCGTCGGAGATGCAAGTTGTGCACGTTACTACTTACAGTTCAACGTTTTGACGTGGCCGGCCAGCCACTCACGGATACGGGGAAAATACGGTCCGTTTCCCCGAACGAACGAAACTACGCCGCACAATAGCAAAGCCGAATCCCGTCCCGGCAAGAAACTTTTCGACTTCGGCAACCGGAAGCAGACGTGAACGCAATGGGGTCGTCGGAAATTACTTGGAGTCTACAGTGATCAAGGACGACTAATTACTAGTCAAACACAACTACTTCGAGTGCTACAATATTTAAGCTCCTGCTGCTAGCTAGTTTAGCTACGCCTGCCGAATTGAGTTCGATTTCTTGAGGTAACAGTGTCAAAATCAATCTGTTCAAGCGATTTGTTTTATCACGTTAGGTAAGCAAACATGCTGTTACGATATTAGAGATTGATCTAGAGACAAAAAACAAAGATTTTTACGTGGAAAACCCTTATGGAAAAAACCACGGACGCACGAAGGCGCAATCTCACTATGATGGGAAAAGTATTACAAGCACGAAACCACAGGACGGTCTTTAGGTGCGACTACTGGGGCATATATATAGGGGTAATTACAAGAGTCCTTGAAGGACAAGACAACGAGTTGTACTCGGTTACGCCGGTACCCAGCATGAATCCCCACACCGTACGATGCTACGTCTAGCATGATTCGGTGTCATGTCCAACACGTTAACTGAATTCGGATCACTTTTCAACAATCTCCACCTTGAGCCGAATTCCCTCCAGTAGTTGAAGAAAATAATGAACTTCTCCAATCAAATAAGCATAAACACCTTGTGCGTCAAAGTCACATAGGACTAGTGAGTAATACCAACTAAATCGGAGTAAAGCTCAAACTTAGTGGCAGGAACTGGCTTGTCATCATATCAGCTGGATTATTATGTGTATTTATCTTGCTGACCTTCATATCACCTTGAGCGATGACACCTCGAATAAAGTGATACCTCACATCAATGTGCTTTGTTCTCTCATGGAACATCTGATCTTTTGTAAGGTAAATAACACTCTGACTGTTACAAAATATTGTAGTGCAAGATGTATTTCCATAAAGCTCAGTAAACAAACCTCTTAGCCAAATGGCTTCTTTGCAAGCTTCTGAAATAGCCATATACTCGGCTTCTGTAGTGGACATGGCGACAGTAGCTTAAAGACTTGCTTTCCAGCTAACAGCACATCCTCCAACAGAGAACACATAACCAGTAAGAGATCTTCTTTATCTAAATCTCCAGCAAAATCTGAATCCACATAACCAACAAGTCCATCTTTAGATTTTCCAAACTGTAAACAAGTATTAGAAGTGCCCCTCAAATATCTGAAAATCCATTGAACTGCTTTCCAATGCTCTTTACCAGGATTAGACATATATCTACTAACAACACTCAATGCATGGGATAAATCAGGGCGAGAACATACCATGGCATACATAAGTGAGCCAACTGCACTGGCATATGGAACTCTAGACATGTACTCAATTTCATCATCTGACTGTGGACATGAATCTGAAGAAAAGTCTGAAATATGCAGCTAAAGGAGTACTCACTGGTTTTGCATTGTGCATATTAAAACGACGAAGTACCTTATCAATATACCTTTTCTGACTTAGGTATAATTTTTCAGAGTGTCTATCTCTATTAATCTCCATGCCAAGAATCTCTTTGCTGCACCAAGATCCTTCATCTCAAATTCACTGCTCAACTGTGTCTTTAATTTTATAATCTCTGTCTTATCTTTTGCAGCAATCAACATATCATCAACATATAGGAGCAAGTAGATAGCTGAACCATTAACAGTATTTAAATAAACACAACTATCATAATTTGATCTTCTAAAATCTTGAGAGATCATAAAAGAGTCAAACCTCTTGTACCACTGTCTTGGTGATTGCTTCAAATCATAAAGAGATTTCTTTAACTACAAGCATAATTCTCCTTCCCCGAACGACAAAACCTTCCGGCTGCTCCATATAAATGTCTTCTTCTAATTCCCCATGTAAGAATGCAGTTTTCACATCTAATTGCTCAAACTCATAATCACGCATAGCCACAGTGCTGAGTAAAGTACGAATAGAACTATGCTTCACAACAGGGGAAAAGACATCTGTAAAATCAATACCTAGAATCTGGCTATAACCTTTAGCAACTAGTCTTGCTTTGTATCTAATCTCTTCGGTTGGTGTAACGCCCTTCTTTTTTTTGAATATCCATTTGCAGCAAATAGCCTTCTTCTCAATTGGTAAGTTGACTAACTCCCAAGTACCATTTTTTCTCAAGTGATTCCATCTCATCATGCATGGCAGTCATCCATTTATTTGAATCAATAGAAGTAATAGCCTCTGAATAAGTTGAAGGTTCAGCAGTACCTTCAATGTCTTCTGCCACACTAAAAGCATAAGCAACAACATTGCATTCTTCAATAAGCCTGTTGGGACGCTTATGTTCCCTTGTAGACCTTCTAGGCTGAATTGCAACAGGATGTTATGGTGGCTGCACAACCTCAGGAGGATCCTCATTAATAGGTGCATCATCATGAACAACAATATTCTCTTTGTCTGGTGTATCACCTGAATTAATAGCATGCTCCACCTGCACACTTGTTTATGTGGCTTCTCAATAGGAACATCATTAGATGGCTTATCATGTAACATAGCAGATTCATCAAAAGTAACACTTCTACTAATTACCACCTTTCTAGTTTCAGAATTCCACAGTTTATAACCTTTCACACCAGGCTTAAACCAAGGAAAATACACTTAACAGCTCTAGGCTCCAATTTACCATTATTAACATGAGCATAAGCAGGGTAACCAAATATTCTTAAATCAGAATAATCTGCTGGAGTACCAGACCAGACCTCAATGGGAGTCTTCTTTCCAATAGCCAGGTTATGTGACCAGTTGATTAAGTAACAAGCAGTGAAGTGGCTTCAGCCCAAAAACTTCTAGATAATCCAGAACTAGATAACATGCAGCGTACCTTCTCCATGATGGTTCTATTCATGCGTTCGGCCACACCATTTTGTTGAGGAGTACCCGGGACAGTATAATATCTCACAATTCTCTCTGATTTGCACAAAGCTTCAAACTCTCTAGAACAAAACTCCAAACCATTACCGGTACGCAGCTTCTTGACATGCTTGCTAGTATGTCTTTCAATCATAATCTTTCACTCCTTAAATGTCTTAAATACATCTGATTTGTGCTTTAGAAAATATGCCCAAATAATCATCAATGATGGTCAACATGTAACCTGCACCTCCAAGTGACAGAACGCGGGACTCTCCCCACAAATCTGAGTGAACATACTCCAATATGTCTTTTGTAGAGTGAGTTCCAGTGCCAAACTTTACCCTTGTTTGCTTGCCGAAGACACAATGTTCATAAAATTTTAACTTGTAGATGTTTTGACCATCAAGTAGACCTCTTTTGCATAGCTCCATCATTCCAGTTTCACTCATATGACCAAGACGCATATGCCAAAGATTAGTAGTATCACAATCAGAAGTATCATTTGAAATAACAGGGGCGGTATTACCTGAAATTGTAGTACCTTGAAGATAATAAAGACCATTAGCCTTCCTCATGTCACCCTTCATTACAATAAGAGAACCTTTGGTGACCTTCAGTACTCCACCTCCACCTGAATACTTGTACCCCTTATCATCAAGGGTACTTAAAGAGATACGATTTCTCTTCATCTTAGGAATGTATCAGACATCCGTTAAAGTTTGATTGTGCCATCAAACATCTTGATCTGAATAGAGCCAATGCCTTCAATCTTGCGTGGTGAATCATCAAAACCCAAAACAGAACCAGTAGTAGTAACGGGTTCAAAAGTTGTAAACCAATCTCTATGTGGGCACATATGAAAGGTACAAGCAGTATCAAGAAACCATTCATCATTAATTTCAGCACATCCAGCAACAACAACAAGTACATCACTTAAGAATTACTATCATGAGCACAATTAGCAAAATTTCATCTTCTTTGTTACCTTTTGGTTTGTATGTGCCATTCCTCTTTTCCTTGTTTTGTAACTTCCAGCATTCTGATATGTCATGACCACCTTTCTTGCAGTATTTGCATGACTTCTTGTTCCTGGACTTAGATCTGCCTCTATTATTCTTGCTAGAGCTTCTGCCCCCGGAATTGCCGCTTGAACTCTTCTTGTGTTGTTTGCTTCGGAAAACCAACTCTTCTGCATGCGAGTTTGAGTTTTCACCAGAAACCATATGTTTCATCTTCTCTTTAGCATACAGTGCTTCATAAACTTCATTAAGAGTGAGAGTATCTCGGCTATATAAAATAGTATCTCTAAAAGTAGAGTATGAACTGGGTAGAGAGCATAACAGAATAAGACCCAAATCTTCATCATCATATTTTACCTCCATAGATTCGAGGCCAGCAACAATTTCCTTGAATTCTGTCAAGTGGTTTAATACTGATCCGCCTTTCATCAACTTGTGTAAATAGAGCTTTTGCTTAAGGTGCATCTTGCTGGTCAGGTCCTTGGTCATACATATTTGCTCTAGCTTTAGCCACAATACGGTGGCGGTCTTCTCCTTTAAAACCTCCTGTAGAATATTATTAGATAGATGAAGATGAATTTGAGATAAAGCCTTACGATCCTTGCGTTTCTTCTCATCAGCGGACCATGCCGCTGGCATCTTGTCAAATCCCAAAAGAGCGTCATCCAGGTCCATCTGTGCTAGAACAGCCCACATCTTGACTTACTAGAGAGAAAACCTTGTGTCATGATCCAATAGCGGAATATCATACTTTAGGAAAGCCATTAGTAGATGAGCTCCTGTTAACACAAAGTAGTACAAGCCAAAAGGGAAAAATTCCTGGTAGAATTAATGGGTGTGGACAGCAAAGAAATTTGAAAAGATAAACTTCCCTGGTAGTTTCTGTGGGTGGATGTAGCAAAATCAGGAAATATGAACCTCCTGGTAGGTTTCTTTGGGTGCACGTAGTGATGATCAAAAAGGTTTTGATCTTTGTGCTGTTGACGTGACTGATGGACGTGAGGCTTCTGAACTCTTTTTTTTTATTGCCAACAGGTTTCTGATCTGCCTTTGCTGCTGTGGTTGATCTTGTCTTCGGAATCGGCTTCGGACACAACGTGAGGACAGAAGAGAAACTGATCTGGAACAGATTGGAATTGTCCGAGCGCGGAGCGGCAGGCGACCTCGGCGAGACAAACGTGACGACGGAAATCACAGCTCGGTGAGTTAGCACGGAGGTGATGCTGCGGACAAACTTGCTCTTCGTGTCTTCAAGATCCAATCTCGGAACCTCGCTCTGATACCACTTGTTGCGTTATTAGAGATTGATCTAGAGACAAGAGACAAAGATTTTTACGTGGAAAACCCTTACGGGAAAAAAACCATGGACGCACGAAGGCGCAATCTCACTATGATGGGAAAAGTATTACAACCACGAGACCACAGGACGTTCTCTAGGTGCGACTACTGGGCATATATATATGGGTAATTACAAGAGTCCTTGAGGACAAGACAACGAGTTGTACTCAGTTACACCGGTACCAGCGCGAATCCCCACACCGTACGATGCTACGTCTAGCATGATTCGGTGCCGTGTCCAGCACGGTAACTGAATTTGGATCACTTTTCAACACCTGCAAATCCAAAGTAATGGTCAAAAGCAGAGTTATTTTAGAAATTGGGGTCTAGAGAGGAAAACAACATTCTGTTCAACAGAACGGGAGGTACTGGTAAGAATTTCTCGGCAGTCCAAAGGTAGAATAGAAGAAGTTTACGCGAAAAAAAAAGATAGGATGAAAGAAGACAAGCCTATGAAAGGAAGCTATATGTTCACTTATACGCAATTTAGTTGTATTCTACTTACGATCGATGTGCCATTTAAATATCCAGATAACTATCTAATATGCTATTCGCACATGAAGTAGTCTAACACCAAACTAACATACCATACGTATACGGAGTCGTGTGTATCTATCACAGTTGGTCCAGCTGAGGAAAAATATATATCAAATAAAAGTAAACGTAACTCTAAAAACCTTGTAAGATATAAAGTATATCTCAAGCCTCCCTTTGAGTATGATCATTTTAGATGAGTCCAAGACAAGTTCTAAGATGCCGGAACAAGTCCCTACACTGTAACCCAGCTGGTCGATGAATCACAGTTGTGGGTCACTCAACTTCGACGATCAGGCAAAACGAACATGAGACAAACCCTAACTATTTATGACTACCCCATACACTTCAAAATCATACATGCATGGTATATGGTGATCCAAGTAAAAACTTAAAATATAATAACACATACTCTAAAAAAGGATTTAAAGATTACATAACCACACCTCATACATTGGAACAGATAATTACATTACAAACAAATCGACTCAAAGGTCGATAAAGCTCCAATAAAGGATAAAGTTCAGCGATGGAAATATCATAAAAGTACCCAAGATGACAACCACTACTATCTCACAAAAGCCACATAAAACCCACATTCAACTGATATAGCAAACTAAGCAAATTAAGCATTACTATCAACATATTTGGTATCGTAAAACTCTCCTACACTAGGATCACCTATAAATTATTAAGGAATAGAATTCCAATGAGTACTTTTATACTCGCCAGACTTAATCATGCTCATTCCAATTAATATAAACATGACATAAGACAATGGATAAATTACTACACAAGTAATTCATTTCCAAGTTAATATAACATGCATAGGAAACCAAGATAAAGCATGTAACCAATCGAATCGAGCTAACCACTTGATTCACCAAATAATTATCAAAAAAATTCCAGATCTAAACATAAGTAAAAATCACCACCAAAACAACAAATTTAACATGCTTTAAGTCCTCCCAACTCATCATGCACTCGGAATAGAGCTAACCGCCCCCAATTCCCTAGTTAAAGCTTGCGATAGGTCTAACCACCCCAATTCCCAAATAGTAAGTGTTCTCATGGGTTGCTAGTTTATGGTTGGCCAACTATGTCTATTCAATCTCAACGCTAACACTTTCATCGTAGATGAAGGAAAAGGTCCAACAACACTGGTATCAACTAAGCTAACCACCTGACGATCCATCTGTTGGTATCAGTTATCGGCTTTCATATCTCACTTATTAAGTTTTATATTTAATTATTTAAAATTAAATATCATAAATCACTGATCATGATCAACAACCAACTCCTGTTGTGCTAGGAAATCCATTCATAAGCATAATCAATAACATAAGCATGGAATCTTGCATAAATAAAACATAAGCAATTACATTGCAAAATTGAACATAAAAATTCAGTGAGCTACTACTTGTGTTGTTGATCATACTCCTGGACCTGTGAAGGGTCACTCTCGTACGATGTCTCTTTGCCGGATCTACCAATAAGAACCAAGGAAATACTCGAAAACATCAAAAAGAGGGAATAAATCAATGATAGAAATTTAGAATGGAAGGTGATGAATGAAATGCATCCTAGAACATGAAAAATGAAATTACAAAACTAATATAATTGATTTTACTCAATTTGGAGTTCTAGAATTGAAGTTATGAATTTGTTAAGTTCTATATGTCAATTTTAGGGTTTATTAACATAGAAATAATTTCAACTTTTAGACAATAGTAGCATGCATTAAAATGATACCATGTGAGAGTACAGATTAACCATAAATCAACGTACAAAATTTTTGTATCGAGTTCATATAAATTTTCTATGAATTTTATAAATTTTAACCATTTTTAGCATTTTTCTATCTTTTCCTTAATTTATGTTGAATTTAAACAGGGGAATATTTTTTGTACTCCACTTTAGCTAGCCAATGTGAATGACTTGGTGCAACAGGGATCAGTTTTGACTGGTCAATGACTGAATAGTCAAGGTGGCCGTTGGACCCAGTTGTCATACACATTGAAATTTCCATTTTTAGTTTCTTTGTTTTAATGTGTTAGGTGGGGCTCACATGTCGGGGTTTTAATATTTTTTTATTTTAGGTTAAGCAATACTCCCTCTGTCCCATTTTCTAGGGCGTATTCCCCTCTGGCGCCTAGACCAAGGAATTGATGAAGCCACGCTACATGCAGGAATTGGCGAATTAACTAGCACGTTTAGCGTTATTTCTGTCATTAAGAGGTGCAGTTGTTTTGCTCCATACTATCGCGCACGACCGCCCAGCTTCTGTCACATTTAGCTCTGATTGGCTCGGCCATATCTTGCATGCATGCATGTCCAATCCGGCGAGTAAGCACATTTTGCATGTCTGCATGTATATGCATGGTTGAGGAGTACTAGTGAACTCCATGTGTTTGGAATGACGTATACGATGTGACGAGGTGCTCTGGTCCTAATCGGCGCCTAAGAAAATGGGACAAGGCGAAAATGAATTGACGCCTAATAAAATGGGACGGAGGGAGTAGTTAAGAAGTAGGACTCAGTTTTCATACTCACATATATTCAAACATGTTTTAATTAAGTTATTAAGCTTGTTGACCCCACACGTCATATAGAGTGCCTAGATACACTCAAGCGCTAAGCCTGTCGGGCCCGCATGTCGGATCCGCCGGCGGCTAACCGCCGACACACTTGCGCATGAAGGGCACGGTGGCGCTAAGTCGCGCCAGCGCTTCAAAGGGCCATATCACATGTCGTTTGAACAAGGGGTTCCTAACCACACCGCGAACTTGTTCTGGTGGTTAGCTCACCGGCGCCGGCCTAAACAGAGCAAGCACGGGGACGGCGGCAGAGCGTAGAAATGAAGGGAAAAAGCACAGGATCGACTTGGTGGCTCACTGCTCAGCGATTGCCGGGCTTGCTAGAGGCTGAGGAACTTGGAGTCAATGGCGAGACGGTGGTTGACGGTGAGGGGGGAGTCGGTGACGTGGACGAGGAAGAAGATTGCCTCGCAGCCTCATTCCTTCGGTGGAAAAGCTTCACAGCACTCCCATGAACACTCCTTGATCGTTTGCTTCCTGGATGAACAGCTGTGACGACGACCTCCTCAACAACGGCGAACGGTGGTGCACGCATCTCGGTGACGACGATCTCCAAGACATGCAAAAGGGAAACGGGGAATCATGAGGGTATAAGAGATCTTTGCGACGTAGAAAAGAGCACCGACGGATGCTGGATCTCATCGGAGGTAGGGGTGCAGCATGTGGCGGAGATCTGCCGGCGCCAGAGACAATGGAGGGCTCCCACTTGTTCCTTTGCACCAAATGCCACGGCGGGCTCCCGCTTGTTCCTTTGCACCAAATGCCACGGCGAGGACACTGATAAGATCACGGGAGCGAGGCAACGCTAAAAGACATGGCGTACGAGCTCGGCTGTTAAGCTATTTGCTTCAAGAACGACCAACTCTAAAGAGTACTAAGATAGTACTACTTGCTCTCTCTTTGTTGCTTTTAAATAGGATTCTGGTAATGATTATTGGTAGGAAAGATAGTACGGTGGAAGGTTGATGTCTCGCTGGTTTCTCACATTCGCAACCAAAGACTTATTACACGATCGGATGCTTTATGGTTTCTAAAACCTCTAAAGTAAATTTGAACTCCAAAGTGCATAAATTTGGATTTGACTAGTATTGCATCAACTTGAAAAATACTGTGTAGGCCCCTGAGAAAAAAAATACTATGGCGGCTACTTTTCGTAAATCATACACACGATGAATTTGATTATGTGCAATAGATCAAGGAATTCACGACTCAGAGAAATATAGTCAACGAATGGCATAGAAGTATAAACGATTCAATTTCCACTTAAAGATACAGAGTAGTCTGCACTCTGAAGAAAGTTTTGATCGTACACTGAACACTGGTAATTGGTAAAAGAAAGGTAATCTAATGAAACAAAGGTTAGGCGTCTAATTAGAATTCAGAACTCCAGACTTAATCAAACTATAAAAGGCCAGGAATTAAATAGAAAGGCTTATACTGGGGGAAACGCAAGAAAGGGATCATACATATGTGGAAAACTAATAGTTCAGGCGAAAAAATACGCACTGAGTTTCAGTTTTTTTCTAGGGAAACGAGCACTGACTTCAGTACAAATGCAGATGTAACAAGCTCGAACACCATCCGCATCACAATTTTAGCAGGACAATTTTTCCTGATAGTTGCGTAGTGGCTCTTTGCTTTTGCTCTAGGAATCTTTTCCAAAGAAGCTCTGACCTTTTTCTAAGAAATTGACCAGGTAACTAAGACTTGTTTTTGTCCAAAAGTGCAGATTGATCGACCAGCACTTGCATTCACATGCAAAAAAGCCAACAATGGCACATGAAAAATAAACAGGAATGGTGCACCAAGCATTTTGTGTTCAGATTAGTACACACTTCGCGTCAAAAAAAAGAAAAGATTATCACACACTTTACTCTTCGACCTTCATGCATGTAGGCAGCTGGGCTAAACAAACGGCAATACAATATCAGATCGACAGATCTCCCGCGCCACCTGAACTACTCATCATGTTCTCCATCACTATATATACTCATCATGTCAACATAAACAATATTGTAAGGTTAGGCAAAACAGGTAAGGGACAGGAAAACCAAGAAGGGAAGATGTACGAAAGATCTTTTTAAGAAAAAACCAGTAGAAGATGCCAATTAGCAGGTGGATCAGGTCTGCCTCTTTTGCATGACCACGTACTTGCAAGCATCTGGTGACAAGTAGTGGCCAGTAAATCAAGAACACTACATACCGATCATACACTGACAGCAGTGCTTTTGTTTGGACAGATCAAAACGAGTGGCTGCAGAGCCTGGCGTACGTTACTGTTTTACGCGTCTACTGCGTGTACACCGCTACGGTGAGATTACATGGAACGTCTGCAACGAAGAGGATGGAAAGAGAGTGGATGGATGCTTTCCATCTACCCCATTTTGGGCGTCGTCGCAAGAATGAGTACCAACCAGAGACTGACCGATCTTCGTTTCGGTTCTTTGGTCAGAGCGTCAGCGCAGTACGTGGATGGTCCGCGAGTCCTGAAAACCGCGTAGGCATGACTTTCGAATCTCAAGCTCCGGCCAGTTCCTCCGAGAAACACCAAAAGGGGCCCTGTCTTATGGCGTCTCATCTGGTATGTTCTATGCGGCAAATGAATCCAAGAAACCCTGGTGATCATAGCTAGAATCATAAATTCTGACTTTCAGTTGCCATTTTACGACTAAAGAAACGTCTGAACTCGTAATCTGAATCTCTCCGCTCGCACTAAGCTAGCTGTCCGATCAGCAATCAGCAGAAACACATGCCATGGACAATTTGGATTAATTGTGGCTGGTACTCTTGTTTCTGGCTTTACAAAGTTGAGAGAGAGAAACTTATTTGATGGTCTAAGCTCGAACCACTGTCAGAAACACGAATGTACCTGTGGGATGAAAACTGTCCGGAATATAAAGAAAACCGTTGGAACATTTTCTACTTTCTGGTAGTGAACCATCAGATCAGCGTGACACACATCATTCACAGAAAAGTGCATTTGCACCACTTAACTATTATCCTAGTTTAATTTTTAACCCTGACTTCAAACTATTTATTTCACCTTTCTCAACTGTCAAAACCATTTACTTTATTATTATTCTAATGTAGCATACTAGTAGATAAGTCTATGTTAACGTGACATCCTAGTCATCATAATCAAATAAACAAAGAGAAAATAGTAGCAATGGTCCTAGTCGGTCCCACATTCATACTAAACTCTATTCTTCCTTTTCTCTTCATCACCCCTCTCTCATCTCTCTCTCCGAAGCAGCCAGATCTTTGTCATCTCTTCTTTGTCTCCCTCTCCTATGCTCACCTTCTACCACCGCTACCGCAAGCTTGCCTCATCCTCCTCCATCGACTCTATCCCGACCCCCCCAACTGTTCCTCTGTTTCCTCCTCCTCTGGCCTATTGCACCCTCATGCTTAGCTGCCTTCGAAGAGGATGAGCCTATGTTGCTCCACCACCATGAGCTTACACCTCCTTCGGTTCGTCCTAGCCCCTAACAACTCCTACATTTCCTCATTTATGCCCCCGACCCATCGAGTCCCCGTCACTTGGTCCATTGTCTCCGTGCTTCTTCTCAAGCTCTGGCATCGCCTCAGCTTGATCTTGCCGTCCCTATTGCTCTGTCCACCACATCCCCATCCTTCTTGTCGAGCTTCGGTGCCATTAGCCTCCCTCCCGCAAGCACTGCTATAGCACCAGCGCCCTTCACCCACCTCTACCCCCGCAAGTTTGCACTTCTCCACTGCCGTGAGCTCGCACACCACCGCCACTGCGAGCTTGTCTAGCTCCATCGCCACATGCTTCCCCTCCTCCACCTACATGTGACTGGATCTGTGTCGAGGCGGCGCGAGGTCTTAGAGAGCAGCTGAGGAGGTGGGGGAGAGAGCCGAGATTTGGCAAGTGTGTGACCGGAGGGGAGGAGGAACGGGATGGGTGTGGCAGTGGGAACAGGAAGCGGAGGCTTATCTGTCGGAAGTTTCTTTTTTGTGGGGAGAGGGGCAGGGCATGCCGCTGAGGAGAAGTAGAGAGAAAATGGAGAGAGGGGAGTGATGTGGCAAGCCAACTCATTTTAATTGCTAAGTAGTCATTCATGTGGATAACACGTCAGGTAAAACCACCGTTGTGGGTCGAGGCAGTGTAAAATAAACGGTTTTGAGAGTTGTGGGGGAGGGAGATCAAGGTGAAGTAACTTGTTTTGGAGTTGAGGGTTGAAATTAAATAGAGCAATAGTTGAGGAATGTAAAATGCACTTTTCTCTCCACCTCATGGATAAATCATACCTTCTAATGAGTAATGTTCGTATATATTACAAAAGTTATCTCTAGATCTGGAATTAACTCCTATTATTTTCGTCTTTTTCATGTGGTCTCGCCTTGTCAAACAACTCTACCATGCATTTTGGTTGTTTTCTCCGGTGAGTGAGACGAGCACAATAAAAACGTCATTTTCTCCCACTTTGTAGGGAACTAGACGGATTCTGAACTTTGGACACATTGTCGGAGTTACACAATTGCCACATGTGAAGAACTAAATGGATTTTTTTCACACGTTACGAAGGAATGATCGTGAGATAATTATGCTCCTTTCCTTTAGTAATCTCATGATAGAAGTCATGATGATATGCTTACGCATGTATGACACAGGCAACGAAACCTAACCGTATGGTAGTGGTGGTCAAATTTGTCATCAGCACCACAATGATCATGTGAGGAGGGAAGTAGCAGCAGTGATCACTAATGAGCTGCAATTTTCTCATAACACATCTCCCTTGAGACGAAAAACCCAAGTTTTTACGAGATGCTTGCCTCATTTGGGATATTTTGCGATTCTTGCTGAAATTGAACCATTTCCTTCGAAGTTTACGTGCTCCAAACAGATCCTGCGATAGTATAGTTAGTTAGGCCATTAGTAGATGGCTAAAACTGGTTTATGAAATACATTGCAACAATGCTAAATGCCAGGTGTGGATTCATAGAAAAGTATCACGGTCAATCTTTTAGGCATAATTGTCATCGCATATTTACAAGAGTCAACTTTTGTTTTCAATTTGGACACGGAGTAGACTTGGGAGACCCGATGCTTGCATGCTATCCACACAATAAGTAGACATAAGGCCTCTCCCAATACACAGGTGCTTAGATGAGGTGCTAAGTGCATGAAAGGGTTTAGCAACTAAACTCTCCAATGCATAGGTGCTTAGCTTTTTGTAACTAAGCTTCCTTCATTTAATTGTTTAGCAACTAAACTCCTCAATGCATAGATGCCATATAGGTGTTTTGCATAGGTCCGCGCGCTTAATATCGTTTCTTTCTGGAGTCACCAAAGTGCTCTCTCCTCCTTAATTGCTTTGCTACGTCAGTTTTTCGCCTATATGGCATTCTTAGCACCTGTACACCGTGGAGCACTGGGAAGGGCCTAACAACCATCACATATATAAAACAAAAAAAAAGTAGCATATAAACACAATAGCATCTCCCCGCAACAAAAAAGAAAGCGTCTCATCTCCAAAATAGCAATTGGTAACTAGTCATCGAAGATTAGTTCTCGTCAATGCTCTTCGTCGACAACAATAGTTCTTTTTCAAAAACCTCGATGATGGAGTTTTTATAATTTACTGTAGAAGAATAAAGTTATTCAATAAACTAAAAAAACTAATGAAAAGCAGTACAACAGGATTAAACCCCAAATATTGACAAATACGAAGCACACAAATGATAGACACACCACCAAACAACCATTGCCAGACTAGACACACAAGGCCTGCACCCTACTGAAACTAAGCCGCGGGGATCCAACTCACAGCCGATAGCGCGCCTTAGACCCTCATTGAAGGAGTAGGTCCAGCATTAACCCTACCGACAAGGAGAGATGAGCACCACGGGCCAAAAGGAGCACCAATCAGTAAAGGACCAACAGAAGGCCTAATAGACACCGTCTCGCACCACCACAGAGAATGTCCCTGTCTCGCCGAGACGAACCCACACCCCCACCGAGCAGGCCAGATCCAACGTGACCCACGCAACAGGGAAGACAGTATCCTGACAGGCTCCAAAGGAGCATACGAGATGCCACACTAAGAATGCAATGACGAAGATCCACTGACCGATGCCCACGCCAGGGAGCTGTGCTACCAAAACAGCTGCCACTGCCACCGCAACAAGGAGAGAAGCCAAGTCTACCTTGGGAGGCGTGGACTTGGGCCGCTCTAGCCTCAATGATAGTGACAAACACCCTTCCAAACTTGCGCCGTCCACAACGCTTGGCCCATCGTAGACGTTGCTTCCCAGGGCTGTCGCCCTGGCTTCGAAAACTGACCCACCACGCCCTGCACGGCCTACCATCATCACCTCTCAAGGCTGCCACTCCGGGATCCACAACCCACACACAGGCCATGACACCACACGAAACAGCCCTCCCACAGCCTAGCTGCAAAGGATGACCACTTGTATCCCACCGCCGCCACACCAACACCCAGGGCTGTTGCCCTGGCATCCTCGCCGAGCCGGCCCCTCATTGGGCGGTGCCGACCGAGTCATCGGCCATGGCGCACCCGCAGCCCGAGGCTACCACCCATGTCGCACCTTGCCACAGCCCCGCCTCCTAGGGCCGTTGCCATGCTGCTTTTTGGGGCCGTTGGCCCGACATCCACCATACTACCGATCTGGCAAGCCTCGTCATCACCCAGGGCCGTTGTCTCGGCATCCACTGCCACTGCTGAGAACCAATCTGCCGACAGCTCCCCACGTCGGGACATCGCTACAACATGCAGCCCGCACCATGGCCGCTAGCAAAGATCTGGGGCCACGGTCATGCAGTCGCTGGCAGCTGGCCTCCCGGCGATGGCGCTTGCTCTAGCACTACACCATTGCAGTAGACCCTTGTCATAGCATGCCCCGCCGCCCGAGGCACCCAGACGCCCGCCTGCGTTGTGCCGCTACCAGCTTGAGGCCCCACACCACACCACCTCCAATGGGGGTCTTCTTTACTCAGCAGCATTGCTACACCTTAGCAGCAACTATCCGCTGCCCATTTGGCACACAACTTGCCCATCCTGAACACGACACCCACCAGAACAAAACAGCGGCGACAGCTAGCGAACAATAGCCTCCTAGAGGCGTGCACCAAGGCGGTGAAGGAGCCCTCTGCGCTGTTGTCATCCTATGCCGTCAATCCCTGCCTACGCGCCCTAGAATGGCGTGCCCCGTGCCGACACCCACGTCGCAACATGTCTCCCTCGTAGCCACCACCTCGCACAAGGACCCGATACACCCTCCGCCTTTGACGGCAGCGCCCCGCCGCCGCTAGCGGCAACGGCGAGGAAAGATAGGGGAACGGTGGTTGGATGATTAGGGTTTGAATCACCTCCGGAGTCGGAGGCCCGTGGGCTTTTTTTTCATTACGTAGAAAATTGTTGATTTTACACCACGCAACTTTGTCAAGGGCTTTACTTTTTCCCTCGACTCTAAGGCTCAACTAAATCTACCATTCACTATCAAAATGGGTAAAATTAGACTCTGAGGTCAATTCAACCCGATTTTGACCGTACATTTCCCTAGTTTGACGAAATATTTGTACAGCTCTCAAGCGAAAACAACTAATCATACGTTCGTACATCCATACCACCATAACCAACAACCAAACATTAAAAGAGAACCACGAGCACCCAATTTCTTACCTTGTTCCCATTACTACTAGTATGGTACAATCTCTACAATTTCCGTTTAACCAAACCAAAGTAAAAGAGAAGAAGAAAGGAAAAAGAGGAGAGGAAAAAAGACACCACCCTTTAAACCTCCTCCCTTCCCTCGCTCCCCATTCCTCCCTTCCCTTTCTCCTTCCTCCCCTCGCTCCACGCCACGATGGTCTACACAAACTCCCCTTCTCTCACCTCTCCCCCAACCCAATGTCTCCAATTCTTTCTCGCTCACTTCTAACCCTCCTCGCTCTCCTCCTCGCCCTCCCTTCCCTCGCCGCCGCCTCCTCCTCCTTCCCCCTCCCCACCATCGCCATCGCCACCGTCGGCGCCACCACCTCCTCCCCGCACCACCTCGCCTGCGGCCTCGTCTCCGCCGGGGAAGAATACAAGCTCTCCTGCGCCAGCGTCTCCAACCGCTCCGCTAGCCCCCGCACCTACGGATATGGCGACGGCGGCAGTAGCATCACGCCGTTCTCCGCCGTCGCCGCGGGGGATGGATATGTGTGCTCCGTCGGCTCGATTTCGTCGCCTCCAATGTCCATGCGCTGGTGGGACCTGAGCGATGAAGAGAAGCCGCCGAAGAGGGTGTACAGGGGCGCGGCGCTGGCCGCCGTGGCAGGCGGCGGGGAGTACGTGTGCGGGATAGTGGAGAAGAGGATACAGTGCTGGAGGTGGGCATGGGGGGACGTGCCGGAAGAGGTGGGATTCTCGGCGGTGGCGGTGGGCGACGGGTTCGTGTGCGGGCTGGTGGCCGGGACAGGGGAGGTGAGGTGTTACGGCGACGGGGAAGCGGTGGGGCGGGAGCCGAGGGGCAGGTACATGCTGCTCGCAGCCGGTGAGAGGCACGCCTGCGCGGTGGACGACGGTGGGATGCTGGACTGCTGGGGGCAGGCGGAGGCTGTCGCGGCCGTGGCGCCGCCGAGGCTCAGCCGCGCGGTGTCGTCGGTGGCGGTGGGCGACGCGGTCACGTGCGTGCTGTGGGGGAACTGGACGGTCTCCTGCTGGCCGGAGGAGGAGGCGGCGCTGCCACCGGCGATGGCGCAGCAGCAGTTCGTCGCGCTGGAGGCGAAGGGGAAGGTGGTGTGTGGGGTGCTCATGTCCGACTACTCGCTGCTGTGCTGGGGCGGAGGTGTTGCGGGCGGGGTGAGCAAGGTGTTCGACAAGGTCCTGCCGGGCCCGTGCGCACCGTCGAGGTCGTGTCAGTGCGGCGTCTGGTCCGGCTCCGCGCCACTCTGCGGCGGCGACGGCGTGGTCATCTGCTACCCGTGCGGCTACACTCCTCCGCTGATGGCGCAGACGCCTGCGTCCAACTCGTCGGCGTCGACCTCACACTCGAAGGGGAAGCAGCGGCCGAGCGATGTGGTGATCGCATTGATCAGTGCTGGAGTTGGTTCGGGACTTGTGGCCCTCTTCGCCGCGCTCTCGATCACTTATTTCCTGCACCAGCGCAGCAGCGGCAGCTCTCATGACTCCGGGCGCATCCACGCCGAGCCGACGACCCCAGCGCCGCGCGTGGAGCGGCGGCTCAGCGTGCTGCTCTCCAAGGGCCCGAACACGACGGTGGAGCAGTTCCCCCTGGCGGCGCTCCGGGCCGCCACAGGCGTCTTCTCGCCGTCCCATCGCATCGGCTCCGGCAGCTTCGGCGCCGTCTACCGCGCGTCCCTCCCCGACGGCCGGGAGGTCGCCATCAAGCGCGCGGAGCGCCGCGACCCCGGCGCCCCCTCCTCCTCCACCGCGGCGGCGGCGCGCCGCGTCAACCACGAGTCGGCCTTCATCTCCGAGCTCTCGCTCCTCTCCCGCCTGAACCACAAGAACCTGGTCCGCCTCCTCGGGTTCTGCGCCGACGGCGGCGAGCACATCCTCGTGTACGAGTTCATGCCCAACGGCACCCTCCACGACCACCTCCACAAGCGCCCCGACCCGCTCTCTCCGCCGCTCGCCTCCTGGCCGTCCCGCCTCCGCCTCTCCCTTGGCGCCGCGCGCGGCATCGAGTACTTGCACACCTACGCCGTGCCGCCCATCATCCACCGCGACATCAAGTCCTCCAACATCCTCCTCGACGCCACCTGGGCCGCCAAGGTCTCCGACTTCGGCCTCTCGCTGCTCAACAACATGGGCACCGACGGCGGCAACGACAATGCCGGCGATGACGAGCCGTGCGTGACCGCCGGGACGGTGGGGTACATGGACCCGGAGTACTACCGGCTGCAGCACCTGACGGACAAGAGCGACGTGTACAGCTTCGGGGTGCTGCTGCTCGAGCTGCTGTCCGGGTGCAAGGCGATACAGAGGTACGAGGGGGGCAGCACGCCAAAGAACGTGGTCGACATGGCCGTGCCGCACATCGAGGCGGACCGCGTGCACCAGGTGCTCGACATCCGGCTCCCGCTGCCGACGCCGGGGGAGATGGAGGCCGTTGCCTACGTCGGGTACCTGGCCGCGGACTGCGTCCGGCCGGCCGGGCGCGACCGGCCCACCATGAGCGAGGTGGTCGGAGTGCTCGAGCGGGCCGTGGCGGCATGCGAGGAGCATGAGGACGGCGGCGGGGCAGCGCTGTCGCGGTCGTGCACTGATGGGTCGACGACAATGTGACGTGGCATGTGGAGCCATGCCATTGCATGGCTGGCCTCCCTGGTGGCAAGGACACTGGAATTTTTTGTTTATTTTTCTCTGTTTTGTAGGTAATTATTATTGACAATATTAGTATTAGCTACATTCGTTAATATAAAGGATGTAAATTATATTGCCAATTGAGGCTTTCTTTGTACATCATTTTTTTTTGCGGGGATTCTTTGTACATCATTTAACTGGAAATATTTTTGATTTGCCTGATTAATTAGCTAAGAGAAAACCTTTTCATCCCTTAATAGATGTTACTATGCAATTGGAACTAGATAAGTAGAGGACATATTAGGTGCAAATTCCATTTTTCTCCTACCTTCGAAGCTTCTAAACATTCCTAGGAAAAAACCCTACCAGGGGAAGATGTGTTCGGCGTCTACGAAAAAATTGAAGATAAAATTTAATCGCATGTGCAAGGTACGAAAAGACAAACATTTGCTGTTGATTTTACTGTTTAGGCATTATTTCAGAAAGTCTTTATCTTTTTTTCACACCTCGCAAATGAGATTGAACTTGATTTTGATAAATTTTAGACAGAGAACTAACACGCCTCCTCTAAATCTAGTAATTTTTTAAAGAACTTTTAAAAACTTCCAAGTTAGGTGCAAATGTAATTTTCACCGTGGAATTCATAGTTGCACCTAGGGAGAGTCAGAGTAAAACTGGGGGCACGCCATTTGAGCTAATGAGGACATCTATGATGAAAATTTAAAAAATTCGTGTATATAAAAATTTGAGTGGGAGCCTAGGTCCGCCCATGGTTGCACATTATATGTCAACGAGTAGAGTCCCGGTGCAAAATTAATAAGTCAGCAAAAGTATAACACCCACACATACAACATTGGATAAAGCCCAACACACATATATATCCAAAATAATTTTCGAAAGATAACGATCCATATTTTGAAGACACCCTAAATAACATTTTATGGACAAATGTTGTCAATATGCATAGCATATTTGAACCACTAACAATATTACACCTTAAAACTGATCACAAATAAAATACACACCTTAAAGAACTATAGCTGATGCCATCTGTCATGCATTATGATATATATTGACGAAATAGCTATGACATAACCAACGTACTATTCTATTGCTAAGCCTGCAATATGGTACAATTATAGTACTAGTTGGTGTGTAGTTGTTGCCGAGAGGGGTCCTCCATTTCCTCCCCACGCAATTAACAGAAGAACAAGTCAGGGTTCTCTATTACTACTACTAGTGAGTATAGTGGAGTTGTACCAACCGGCCATTCTCTCGCCATCTCCTCAGCAAACTTCTCGTCGCCATTTCTTTTCTTTTTTTTGAAAGGTTCTCGTCGCCATTTCATTCTATTCCTCTATTGTTTTAGGCGGCGAAGCATCATGCCAACCAACGCAGCACCCGGTCCGGCCATCACCTCTTGGTGTCACACACACAACAACACAAGGCAAATCCACCCATCACATGGGCAAATGTCGTGCTGATTTACCGATTTGATAGGTGAGGATAAAGATCCGGTCAGTGATCAGTTTCTGGGTAGCTCATTTGCGTGTTGGAGATGGAGAGTTGGAGTGGACGTCACTTTTCTTGGACCTAGATAGCAGAGCTAACGGCGAGGTAATGAAACAGTGGACTCGACTTGTCTGCCTTTCTTTTTTCCTATATGTGTTCTTCTCTCTATATTGGTAACTAGCACATGTCTAAAGGGAAAACTGATAATTAGCGCATGTCTAAAGCGAAAATGACAATAAAGTTTTGTCATTATTTAGAAAATGGTTTTAAGGGAACATATGATGCTCTCCTGCGTCTAAAAGATCTATTCCCATGGGTAGTGACTAGTGATTTGTTATGGTTGCTTACCAGATGGAATGTTTGCAATGAGATTCATGCATGCACCACATAAAACGCAAAGTTTAATCCGTTCCTTGATTAATACTATGATTGAGCCCACACGTTGACATGGTACTCCTATTCTCTATTTGCGTATTTCTTTTTTGAAATGTCTTTTTGCGTATTAGTATGAGAGGAAAAAAAGGTTATAGTCTTATAGTTATCTCTGAAGTGCCGTTTTATATGTTCTAGATGTACAATCTGTAGAGTATCCTTTGGTTGCATATGTATTTACCGTATTGAAATGAGATGGTAATGGGTAAATATGACGACGCGGCATTCGATTGTGTTTCTTTTTGCATTCAGCTTTAACAGAGACGAAGTTTACTGATTCGCTCACGTAAAACGGCTCCCCTGTCACTCTCGTGGACGACCTGAAGTCGACTCAAACCCTAGGTCTAGGAGGCACCCCTCCTCATCCTTGATGGCTGCCGCCACCGGTAGCGGGGCCGCGCCTTCAAAAGAGGTGTCAATAAGATACTCTTGTCCTGGTTTTCGATGGCTGTGTGGGGCAAGATGGCGGTGGCTGCGGAGCGTGTCAGCGGCAGTTGGGTGGAGCGAGGGGACGGCAGTTGTGCGATGCGAAATGGCAGCACGGTGTGCGGGGTTCCTACTAGGCAACGGTTGTGCCATGCGAGATGGCGGCGTGGTGGGTAGGGTTCCTGTTAGGTGTGTGTGGTTCTTGCTGGGTGGCGGCCGTGACATGCGAGATGGTGTTACGGTGCCCGGCAGCTTGCAGCCCCGCACGTGGCGGCCAGTAGACGCGTGCGAGCTTTGTTCGAGTCAGGAAATAGCAGAAGAGGCTACACCAGCTACAACAGCAAATGCAACAGTGCAGAGTGGCAGCGGCGTGGGGTCTGGCTTGCCGGCCCTTGTGTCAGTGGCTAGAGCTCCAAATCTAGCTCAACTTCGGATCTGGGCGTGTGCAAAGGCCGTAGTGAGGGGCACGGGGGCTCTGGGTCATGCTCTGCCGCCAGGTGGGCCTCGGGAAGATGATGTTGCGAAACTGGTTGCGAGGAGGTGGAGAGGCGCGAGGTGAGCTCCCATGACTTCATGGATGATGGTGGGCCTTGGAGCGGGGATGTGCCGTGGAGGATATGGATCCCGGTGCATGTGTCTGGGGATATCGCAGTCAACATGTGGCCTACTGGCGATGTAGTGGCATGAGACTGGCTGACAAGTGACCGGTTTTGGCTGGAGGTCCGATGTACGGCCGCGTGTGGAGTCTGGGGCAGCTGCCTCATACTATGGCGTCGTGATACATGTGGCAACGACGATGGTGAAGAGTAGCTTGGGTCGTGGCATGGGTTTGGTCGTCGACGGTCTAGCATGTTAGTTGGTTTTTTTGTGCACCGTTTCCACCGTGTCGAGGTGAAGTCGGAGTTGCCATGTTGAGGGGGTGCGAAGGGTGGCTTCCGTGGGCAACACTCTCCAGCTTTTATGATGAGCCTGGTCAGCGCAAGTCTTACAACTTTCTACTGTGAGGCTTGTCGCCAAAATTAGAGATGCCTTATTGCTGGCGTGTTGGTCAACTGTTGTGGCTTGGTTTGTGTGGTCTTGACGCGACTGTTGCGGACATCAGTGGTCATCCGTGGTGAAGTGTCGTATCACGAGGCGTATGTAATGACGATGATATTTGTGGCTGACTTTGATGTTCAATCTTCTCAACGGTGTATATCGAGTTTGTGCCATCAAGATCATGTTGATCAATGGTGCCTTAGCCTAGCCTCTCGCTAGGTTGTGTGTATTTTAGTTTTCATCTGATGTCTCTAATTAATTAGATAATTATTTTTGACTTAATTAATAGGTCGATAGATTTATCTCCGGTTTTTTCGATCCACTGCGGTCACACAGGGAATAGAATTTCCTTCGGGTCAAATCAGAGCTTATTCCCTCGCAAAAATAACAAATGAAAAAAAATTCAGAGCTCTATTCCCTCGCCTGCACTGCTCCGCTCATCATCATGTTGTTTAGAATATCTTCCCTCTTGATTCCGGTATCTCCCATTCCCACATCAAACGTGACAACTGACAACGCACTGCTGATTAATACCAGCATGTTCTTGGCACTCCAAGAAACCGGCATCATTCAGACAAACCTAACCAAAACTGGCTCTCGATCTGATCTGTCAGATCAGATCAAGAAGTGATCTGAATCCTGAATTCTGAAGAGCACTGCACCTACCTACCCCTGAAACATCAAGAGTCCCATGCGATTGGTCCTGCAATTAGCTAAAATTTCATGACTGCGTACCGTTTTGATTTATGGAGCTGGTAAGCTCTCCGTGCCTAAATGCGTACAATCTGCAGCAACAACTTTCTCCGGGAGTTGTTAGGACTCCGGTTTTTTCTCTCCATCTGATGGAGAGTCCATTGAGGTGACAGGGGTAAAGGGGTTTCAGTTCATGGCTGCCTAACATTTTCTGACCGGGACAGGATGAAGTTCCTGGCGTCTGGAATTTTTCCATGAACCTGGAGAACCATTACAAACTTTGTGTAAGATCATCCTTGGCACATGTTTTTTTTCTTTTCTGAATATACCTCGGTACCGGAATTCCGAAGAAGGATTACAACTTAATTCTTATTTTTACTAAAGTATGATCTAGTTTATCTATTGAAAAAGGTTCTGGATTTGATTGCTTTTTGTTAAGTCATCAGGGAATTCAGATAGTTATTAACACTGTAATAACAAAGTAGTTGGAGATCTGTGGATTACGGTGGTTTGTCAGGTCACTATCCCTGCGCTGAACTAATCGAGCCTTCTAAATCCAATGTAGGAAACTAGTACTTAATCCATAAACAAACATGACAGTTCAACATTTGCAGTTTCAATGTTTTCGCAGTCGGCGGTTGCAGATTCAGATACGGCCCTACTGCAAGAAACAAATGACTATTCGGGCAATTCGGGAGCACAACCGACGTGCATGCGCGTTCAACTACTGCACACTCCTTTGGATTATATAATGCTTAATGTTCAAGAAGAAGACCTCAATGTAGAATGAGGCCTTGATTGCTTTGCTTGATCACAAAGATGCATGTGACTGAGCATGTTGCATGCATGGTCATCTTGTGCTTGCTCATGCATATTAGTCTTCTCGTGATCCAGAAAACCTGTTTAATAATGCTAGTTATCAGTGGCCGTTTTCACTCTAGTTTGGCAGACTAAACACATGCATTCCTCTATGGGCAGCTGAGATCATTTTCTGCAACTCCTGGAAGACAAAATTGAAATAAAAAGAAAGGCATCAGAAGAGTAGTTGAATTGCAAACCTGAAACTTCAGTCTGCATTGTTGTATGCATTCTACACACAACAACTGTTGCTTTGCGTTGCCCATTCTAATTACTTCAAAAACTATGCATGTTTGTTCAGGAAGTAAGACTGCCCAAAGTAACAAAATCATTTGATGAGCATGCCTTCCTGCTTGATGCATCGCTATCTCATCCTGCAGGTAACCCCATTTCTTCCATCAGGACCTCATGCGTTGTGTTTAGCTTTATTGACCGGGGTTTCCTGACCTCTCAGCTCGTGTAGATGAAGTAGCAAGGCATCATCCACCTACCTAACATTTCTATTCCTCCTCCAAACTAATCATTAACTCGCCTTGTCTGATAACTTGTCAACTTTAGCGTTTGACGTGGAGGGGGATCTACAATGTTCAAGATCATACTTTTATATGGTTGTTTGTTGTAGTAGTAGTTTTGTCTCACCTGTGACATTCTTTTGTGTACTCCATCTCAGAAGGAATTGACAAGCAAGGCGGCTAACTGGTAACTACCCGCTTTGTCGCTTCATGATGAAGGATTTCCAAGTTAAATATAAAAATAGACTGAAGCAGCCAGAGTGCAAAATTAATCTTGATTTCATTGTCAATGGAGTCGGTAGATGTGCATCAATTGCTCAAATTAATTCCAACATCTTTCCACAAGTCGATTGCCAAGACATGCATGTCTGAAATTCTAAATGCACTAGAGCTCCAAGTTGAGATTGCACCATACATGAACCGTTAGAAATATATATGCAATATTTCAATTTCAAGTTTTAACAAGAGGCAAATATCGCAGATAAATAATTATGCAAAGCTCGGGAAACGTAGCAGGTGGACGTTGAACTGTATGTAATACTACCACGTAACCAGCGGGAAGAGAGAACCATGGGAGGAGGCAGGCAGACTGAAGCTCTGAACGTTCGAAGCTTCGGATCGCATTCGAACAAAGAGAGAAACACCTGTAGCTAAAGTTGAGTTCTTAAGTAGTAATTTATCCTTGTCTCGAAAAAAAAGCAGTCATTTATCGTTTGTAGAAAAAAGAAGAATGGCATGCAGTGTCAAAGTTTCAGAGCAACCAGTAGCCTTTAAGAAAATAAAGCAATCAACAAATGCCTGAGATTTGTCACAGCAACTTAACAGGTGCTGGATCGGTTCGCTTTTGCAGCCTGCAGTTTTTGTTAAAGTAACAATCTGATTTGTTGATGGATTAAAGATAATACAACAGATCATAGAGACCGAAAAGAACACGAACAATAAAAAGTCCTGATAAAAATAAAATTTATGTTAAACTCCTCCAAAATCGTCATCTCTAACTCCATTATTCGTATCTTAACGTCCCTCTAAAACTCCGATAAAGAAAAAACAGAAGATTAAATCTGCATAAATTGGATTAACCTCAAAGATTTTAAAGAGCCGCATGAAATAGGTGGGAACCTAAGACCCTGAACACAGTGGCCGGGAACAAACTCCTTGCAAGGCAGGTTGCTGAACTGCTACTTTATCACCAGAACACTAGGCAAGAAGACCAAAAGCACGAAAAGATGAAACGGGTGAACCATAAACCAAAACAAACTTGACGCCACCAACACCACCACCATCGCAAAGTCAGGCTGAGGCGCCAGACGATAAACCGTTGTATCAGAGCTGTTGATTTGAGGGAACCAAAACACCACTGCTTCCCAGCGTCGATCGTGACGGTCACGCCAGGATGAGGATAGAGCTGGAAGGCCTTTATTCTATACGATGTTGTCTGCACCGCGAGGACGCCACCGTCCAAGATACATAAAACTAACATAGAAGGAATCATAATCTATACACTAAACATTGATCCGGGATTCCCCTTGCCTCCAGTTGCCTCCTGGACCGGAGGTGGAGGTGAGGGGAACCAACCGGAAAGCTGTCGGATAAAACGGGAAACAGTGGGAGCTGGTAGGGTTTTTTCCATGGCTTTTCTTTTGCTATTCTTAGAATCAGACTAGTGGAGAATGCGCGCCTTGGCACGCGCGAGTAGACGGAAATCGACTTAATTTATGCTCTATACCGAAGTTAATTTGCTAAGAGTACAGTCAATAACCACAAAGTAAGCCTCCAACAACATTTCCAGCTCTTCTATGTTATATTGACTGCAGGCAACATTGTCGCTAAGAGAATCCTCACCTAAGACCGACAATAATCAGAGTCTTTAATGAGATACACAGAACAGCGTGTGCATCTTATATCTTCTTAGGATAAGAAGACCTCACCGAGAAACGTTTTCATCAGCATACCGACGAAGATAGCAGCCACGAGCTGGTTCGCACCGGCGGCAGCGACATCGTCAGCAGGGAACTCAGTCGCTTGTCGACCCCACAAGGTCAGCTTCATCTCGTAGTTGCTGGATAAGAACAACAGGAAAAGGAACAGTAATATGTAACGTAGTGAACGCACCGTAGCTAAGGAAACAGTCGCATGGGCGTACCTCTCGTCCCTGAGCACGATCAGACGCTTGGTAGTTGGAGCTGGCTGGCCGGAAATACGAATGGTAGAAGGCTCAGAGACACTCACAATAATGCCCACAACGTCTAGAACAAAAGTAAACGAAAAGAAAATCAACGTATAACCCACACTGCTTAGACGGTCATGAACAGAAAGATGAGCTCAAAAGGTTTGTAGAGAATTTACCTAAGAAACGCTGATTCTCACCCACGTATGATGATAGCTGGCAGAACGGAACTGGGTCGTATATAAATCTAGGAAACACTGTCGGTACCTCTGTCTTTTCCTCCACAAGTGTGTGGAACGTGAAGTTAATCACATAGCGCCCTTCAACAGCTCTGTAGAATTTCTTAGCAGGCGACACCATAAACCTAGACAAAACGTAGGCATGACCTTCACGTAGAAGGCACGCTTTGTCAGCTGCATCATTGGGCCCAATCTCAGCAGACATACCATTTCCCTGCACCAAAAAAAGGTAGCCAATACAAGGATGCATCGTAAGCGAAATGGCCCAAGGGCTAAAAGGTGCTACTATAGCACAGATCTAGCACCTGCTCATCGATAAGGACAAGGTCCACATGCTGAAGACGACCATCATCTGTGCCTCCATGATACTCCCACATGCGAGCAACTCGGACACAGACATTCCAGTGCCTACCACCTGGCCTAAGTTCAGTTAGAAGACTGAAGACCATTTGCGATGCAACCATATACACATGTATATATACGTTAAGAATAGGAAACACCAGAATATAGCTGAATGCAATAAAAGATACATTGATAGCTACATGCATAAATCACCTTCATTCAATTACACGGGAAGCCTAAGAGGGTTCAATTAAAAAAAGGCAAACCATAGCAATATACATGTGCTTCTATACGAAGCACCAACTAAGAGATTCTTGCCTGTTAGCAAAAGACGTATTTATAGCTGACACCGAAGAGGCATATGCAAATCTAGCTATACATATAAAAGCCTACACAATATGTAACATAGCACGTATGCTAAGGGATGCTGCTTAGGATCTCACGGTACACAATGTTCCTTGTGCACGATCCACAAGATCCATCATCATTTTCAATCAGCATCTTAAGCCCATCTGGAGACGTCACACGCGAAATGGCAACGTACAGCTACCCATGGGTAAAAACAGGTCGCTTTAGATAGATCCCTACTCTCTCCAACGTTTGTCCCTGACTCTTATTAATTGTCATGGCATAGCAAAGCTTGACAGGGAACTGTCATCTTCGCAATGTGAAAGACCACCTAGACTTTCCTAGGCTAAGAGTAATGCAAGGTATGTATACTATTTCACCGATGGCTGATCCACTAATGATCTGTGCCTCAATGATGAGCTCGGCTAGATTTCTCACTATTAGACGTGTGCCATTGCATAGACCCCCTGATTGATTCAGATTTCTCAGTAACATTATTAGAGCCCCTATCTTCAGCACCAATTTGTGATGCGGGAAATTGTTGGACTGTATTGAATTCAGAAACTCTAAAGGATAGAGGAGATCAGCATCGGCCACCTAATTTTGTATATCAGAGAGAGCGTCGCAGCTTAGATACTCTTTCTCTTCACCAGGAAGACTGGACAAAACAAAAGCATTGATATCATCAGCAAGTTCATTGGTTGGAGCCAGTATGGCACGTGCACCGACATAGGCAGGATCGGAGCATCGACACGAGAAGTCCTGGTAGACGGCTGACACTATACACCCAACCTTATCACCATCAGTGTGGAGTAGAAAGCGAGATGGGATCTCTATCCAGTCCGCCTCAAGCTCACCAGGAGGCTGCATGGTAGGCAAGGCACCATTACCGAGATCTGTAACCCAATGACTAAACTCGTCCATATCAGCACGAGAAGCCTCATCCAAGTCGTGTGAAGAAAGTCGCATGTTAATAGATAAAGTAAGTACTCTAGCATGGTTCCACAGAGGCGAGTTCATAACTGCCGAGCCTACTATCTGAGACCGGCTCCCTCCCTCAATGACAGGCAAAATTTGCCTGAGATCTCCTCCAAGCACGACAACCATCCCGCCAAACGGCAGCTGTTTCGCGCACGGATTTGATGCAGAGAGAATATCACGTAGAGTTCTATCTAACGTCTCAAAGCATTTTCGATGCGTCATCAGGGCTTCATCCCAAATAATCAGGGAGGTCTGTTTAATGAGGTCACAAAGCATGGAGCCTTTTTTAATATCACACACTGTACCGTCCTCAATATCTATAGGTATTTTAAATCGGGAGTGAGCGGTGCGGCCACCAAGAAGCAAAAGAGAGGCAACTCCGGATGAAGCAACAGTAAGAACAATTTTGCCCAACAACCTAAGACGAGATACAATAGAATTCCACAGAAACGTCTTGCCAGTACCTCCGTGGCCTGAAACAAAGTAGAAGCCCAGATAGTAAATATTTAGGGCAGATCTAACAGCGTTGTGTTCTCTCAACTGCCCTTCCGTAGAATATTTAGATAAATATTTAGGGCTAATTCATCAACCTGATAACTCGATCGAAATTACCCTAAAATTCCACCTTTGCACTACAACCTAACGGAGCAAACCTCTGAAACAAAAATTGGTGAACTCGGCCTCACCAACAGGTCTAGACGGCTGCTCAGACCAATTTCTAGTTCATCAACCTGATAACTCGATCAAAATTACCCCAAACCCCATCATGAAACGATGCTAATATCTAAGAAACCCACCTTTGCTCAAGAATTTCCTGACCGAATGTCCCTGAAAATCATCACTTGGCACAACAATTGCTGAAGTCTGAAGACAAACTGCACGGAGCATCATTCAGAAGGAATGCCGAATTGGAGTTCACCAGCAACCCCCGCCCTCAGACCACCAGACCCCGAGCCTAATCCAGTAATCCCTCCGCTCACTCCCACAATTACCTGAAGCGCCCCCGAAACCCCACCAAGAATCTAAGAACCCCTGACCTCTCAACGACAAAGATCTCCCACCTTACCACCCGAATCCGCAGCAACAGGAAGAACAAAATGGTGAACAGGGAGGGACTCAACGACGACCCCGGCAGATCCGTCGGACCCCATGGTGAACGCCTCTTCCTCCTCCAGCTGCAACTGCTGCCCTGCCCAGCCCTTGCGATTCTTGAGCTGAGCTAGACGTGGTGGTGACTGAGCCGCGAGGACAACGAATATCCGAAGCCCCGCGTGAAAGAGCATCTAGGCCCCTAAGTGGTTTTGATGGTTAATGGCAACTCAATCTGGGATCTAACGTTTACAATGAGTGTAAGTAGGTTAAATAGGTTCCAGGAAGAAGGGTCATCAAGGGAATGATGACCACCCAAAAAGTTCAAAGGTGGTTTCCAGGACAAAGGAATGGCTGTGCTAGGCAGCTGTGTCACAGCTGTGAAGAAGCCGGTGCTGTGCAAGGAGTTGCAAGTAGGGTGATGGTGGCTTGATGCGTCAAGGACCGTAAATACAGTAGGTGGCAGGTAAAGTCTAGATTTGCTAGTTTCTTTGAGTCCATAGGAAACACCCATACTATCAAGAGGGATGAAGTAGTAATAATCTGTGGAGGATCTTTTGCTCAATGCTCAGGGTGTTGGACAGTGGCACTGATGCTTTGAGGTCAGTGGCCCTGTGTCAACAGTTTTGCACAAGTGTGAAACTGGTTTTTGTTAGCACTCTGCAGTGCTAGCAGTAGAAAACCCTAGGGGTTAGAGTCACCGGTGCGACACAGCTGTGTCACAGGTGGTCTAGCGCTCTATGACTCAGGTACATCTCTGTACCAGGGGAGAGCTTGTAAATGCTAAGGGACCTGCACTGCGATGGTTTGTCTGCTGAGTCAAAAGACTGTCGGAGGTTCTCTCCTTATTAGGGATCAGAGTAGTTGTATGCTGAGGGCATGTCATGTGCCAAGACCGGGCTGAGTAGTGCTGCTACGTCAGTTAAGGGTTCACCTGTGTCTGTCTCCGGTGACAAAGGTGTCGGTCTGCTCGAGCCGGTTATAGGTTGGGCGTAGTGTGCAGCTGTGTCACCGGTGCCTGTCACCGGTAGCTCACTTAATCCTACGTGACAACAGCGTAACTGTCGGGTTCCTGCGAACCCTATATATAGGGGACCAGGGGAGGTCTTCGACCTCAACCAACCAAGCAATCAATCATTCAAGCTAGCTCAAACCAGTAAAGCACATCCTACTGTTGCAAGCCTCTTTCACTCGGAACAATAGCAAACCTTCCTAAGAGAGTTAGAGTCCTTGAGTAAAAGAGCATTTGGTTCCTCCAAGATTTGTTGCTGCTGAATCTATTACTCTTGGAGTGTCTACTCCTAGACGGGTGTAGGAGTTGCTGGTATCACTCAAGCTTGTGTGGGCTGAACCAGTAGTCTGTGAAGGTGATCTGAAGTCTACCTGCTGCAAGGCAAATGGACTTCCACAAGCAAAGCAAGGGGCCTGATCGTCAGGTACTCGGAGAACAAGCACGATTCAGTGCTGGCTATCTCTTCGGAGTAGTCTCTCCAACGGACCTCTCTGAGAAGAGCAGAGAACTTCGGTGAAAAATACCTTGTCTCTGAGTACTTACTGCATTTCTTAGAGTACTTGCTATTCTTGCATGCTTGTGTGATCTTAGACTTATTATGTTCATTTATTGTAGATCTGTTTTTTACCTGTGCTATCTTAGCTGTGTCACAGTTGCTATTGATCATATCTCTCACCTGTGTCAGCTACCTGTTACACAGCTAGCTAGGTTGCACATTATTTCTAAGTCCTTAGCTCACCTGTGTTAGCCACATGTGTGACAGCCACGTGTTAAATCATACTTAATACCTTGCCTGTGCTGCTCACCTGTTACACAGTTAGCTCACTCTGCTTCTGACTAAGGCCTAATCTGTTCAGCAAAGTTAAAAGAAATAATTTTAATTAGCCTCCTATTCACCCTCCTCTAGTCGACACCTTCGGTCCTTTCACCGCGTGAAGGTCTCTTGGTTCTGGGGAGAAAGGAAGAGAGACAAATGAATCCGCCACGAGAGGGCACCACCACAAAGAGAGCCACCGCCATGGGGAGCAGGGAGGTCGGGGATGGTGCGAACCCGCTGACGCCAACAAGGTGAAGCCCGGAGCGACGAGCCTCCGCGCTCCTCGCGCCTCCAGATCCGTAGCGTCGAGCAGTTTCGATCGTCGCCTTCGCCCTCTAGCCTGGATCTGGGAGAGAGAGAGAGGAGGTGAGGAAGAGAGGGTGGAGGGCGACGAGACAGGACGGGAGGGGAACGGGCCGTGGAGGTCCGAAACGGGCCGCGGCGGGCCTCAAACCGAGTTTTTCAGGGTCCTGGTGAGGCTTTCGCGGGAGGATCGATCCACCGTCGATCCACGGTCAAAGTCGGAGCATCGAATGGTCGAAAATAATCGGGACGACGTGGATGGCCTGGGAGGGCATTCTCTCGCTCGGCTTTTATATCGGGGGATGTGCCTTTACTGCAGCCTGCAGCTTCTCGAGGCTTTCGGCTTTTGCTGCTCCTGGATTAGAAAAGAAAAACGAGCCCAGTTAACTTAAGCCCTCTTTAATTGCGCATGGATTATGTGTTTTTACAGGCCGAAAGCAGCGTTCCACTAATTGAGCCCACGTGCGATTTTGGGCCTAACTATTCCTTCCGCTGCCTGGTTGGAACTCGGAAGAAAGAAAAGGTGAAGACTCCGGTGGGCCCCGCATGTCCAGATCATGCTGTACGTGGGCAAACCGCTCACCGATCCCTTCACACGTGTCACGCTGGCACGGCACCTCTCTCCCATTTCTCACGTGTATTACTAGTAATTAATTATTAATCGTGATTACACGCTGGGCCTCCCGTTTTCCCGAATTTGCACAGTTTTGTGTAGCCAAGCAATGTTTTTGGGTTTCTTGTTGCCGGTTTGTCACAGTGCAGTTATACCGTACACGGCACTCTCATAAGCCAAACAAGCTTCCTTGGGTCATCGTTGAACAATAGGGCGCGGTCAGGTGGCACAGAGTGACGTGGACCGACGACTCACTATGGCTTGAACGTGGGTACTCAGTCTTTAGAGCATCTCCAACCGAATTCTCAAAATCCATTCCCTATATCCCCATTTGGGAAATCTACAGTAAAGATTCCTTCCCTAAAATTTCCTCACACTCCAACCGATTCCCCAAATCTCATTCCCTATACTCCACTCTTCCATATTTTATTAGTTTACACCAACTACCATGTCCCACCGCGCCGCTCCCCTCCTCCTCCTCCTCCTCCTCCTACCACTCGTCGCCGGCGCCCCCGCCGCGTCGGAGGAGGCGGCGGGTACTGTGGTGGAGCCGGAGCCGGAGCCGGTGGCGGGCCTGCTGGAGAGGCAAAGGGCCCAGCTCGCGAGGCTCGAGGAGCTCACGGCGTCTCTCGCCAGGTCCGTCCACGCGCTGGAGTCCGCGCTCGCCAGATCCGCGGAGCCGGAGCCCCCGCCGCCGACCGCCGCCGTGGCGCTTGGCGGGGACCGGCGGGCACCTCAGGGGGTGGCAGTCACGAGGCGCCGCCCGCTCTGGTCCGAGCGGTTCCACTTTGCCACGGCGGTGCGGCTCAGGGACGGCGCGCACGCGGCCGCCGTGGCCGCGCTGCCCTACGAGGACGCGGACGGGCTCACCAAGTACTTCGCCGTCGGCGACTCCCGCGGCCGCGTCTTCGTCTTCTCCGCGCGGTGGGGACGCGCTGCTTGAGCTGGAGACCGCCGGCGCCTCCGGGGAGTCCCCGGTTACCGCCCTCCTCGCGTACCTCTCCCCGCGCCGCACCGACTGCCTCCTCTTCGCCGGGCACGCTGATGGCTCCGTCGCCGCACACCGGCTCACCGAGTCGTCCCCGCACGGCGATGATCTACTCCGGGAGGACGCGCGGGAGGCGGGGATGGACTTCTCCGACCTGCCGCGGGAACCGGGAGGGACACTCGACGCAGTCGGGAAGTTGGGGGATAGGGAACGAGATCGATTCCTCAGATTTGAGGAAGGAGGAGGCCGAGATAGGGATGCGACAGTGATCGGGAACGGGTTGTGGATTCGGTTGGAGGGGGGTTTTTCACTGTGCTGACCAAAATTAGGGATAGGGAACGGTTTTGAGGATTCGGTTGGAGATGCTCTTACTCTGAGCTAGCTTAATGCATATACGTTATCACGAAAACACCTGTGCTATTATATTATCTAATTCTGTATTAAGTAACAATTATCTCAAAATAGTATCAATCGGACTAATTACAATACAGAATCGTGACACATATCATCCACATTACGGTAATTTCTTAATAACTTAAAGAGTAATCTTGATGAAGTAAAGAAACGACCATCAACTCAGATATTTATAATACTAAAAAAGAGATATTTTATAGATTTTAATATTAGTTCTAGAAAATATAACCCTCAGGCCAGCACCACGTTATTTTTGTTTGCTCAAGCATTCACTCTGATTCTCCGTATCTATTGGCATATTGGAAACAATGTTTTAAACCCAATCATGAGACGACTTATTATTATAAAACTCAATGTTTTTACAAGACATATTGCTTTCCAGCAGAAAAAAGAAAAAGAAAAAAAGGACATTGCAAAGTTTCAGCCGGTCCCTCCTAAAAACCCACAAAAGGTGAGGTACCTGGCGGAAAAAAAATCTCCAAACGAGATTCTCGGTACGAGAAACCGTCCGTTTCTTTGGCCACATCCAACCGCTATAAATTCCTTCAGAAAAGAAAAGAAAAAAACGCTATAAATTTCTCCGAGGCAGGAGGAGGCGCTCGCTCCCTCTTCCCTTCCTCATTCGGCTTCCTCTTGTTCCCAGCTCCAGACCTCGAGCGCCGAATCCCCCGCGCCACCAGGCCGGCGGGGTTCTGGCCTCCGCTTCCCCTCCCGCGTCCCCGCGCCCCCGCGCCCCCGCGCCGCTCCTTCGTAGTCCCCGTCTCCGCATCTCCCCGACGACCCCCGCCTCGCCGCCGGCCGTGCCGTATCGGCTGACTCCCCCCTGGTGAGGCTTCGCACTTCATGCCCGACGCGGGTCGATGCGGGATCGAGGATTCGAGCTGGCGTCGTCGTGGTTTTGATGGGTTTGTGGGTTTTTATTCGCGCGAGGATGGATGGTGCTGAGGTCGCCGGTGGGATGCGTTGTGCACGGGTTGTGGCGGCTAGGGTTTGGAGGCGGACCTTCGGGGTTTCGTGTGGTGTGGTGGGGGGAAACGGCGAGTTTTGGTGGGTTTGGAATGGGGTTCGCTGGGCTGTCGGGGTGGGGGAGGCTTGTGCGCCCCAAGAATTGGTGATTTGTTGGTTGTGCAAGGCGATTCTTGGTTCTTAGATTCGGCGGATTGGAGCGGCATGTTCATGCACAATGTTCATGCCGTGTGTTAAAATGGTGGTTGTGAGCAAAAGATTACTCCTGCCTTGTGTGCTCGTGGGTAGATGGATGCAAATTGCTAGTGCATTGTTGTGCGTCTGGGGATTTCTTGGTTCTTGGGCCTGAGAGAGCTGAGCTCGGGGCATGAACGCCTTGTGTTCTCAGTCGAACATGGCCATGATAGGTACTGCTGCATGAAAATCTGAATGCATTTTGTTGTTGCTGTAAGCGGTAGAACTTCTTGATTGTTGGATTTAGGTGTTGCACTCGTGTTACTAGTTTATACTTGTGCAGCTATACCGAAGAAATGTTAGCTAATTATTGTATTTTTCCAGTGAAGATTAGCATGTACATAATGCATTTTGAATCTTTATGTTGAGCTAAGCTGAAAAAAATAATACTATTTCCAAACTAGTCAATTCAATGATGATCCTCCATGGATACAGATTAACACCAAGACAATGTGCAATTAATGTACTAGTTACACGCTGGATTTGAAGTGATACTATTTTTACCATCTGTTTTTTGATCCATAAATGTAACAAAGTTACCTGTACCTGTTGGACACTCGGACTAGTACTGATTAAGTTAATCATACCCCCTCTTATGATCTTGTGCTTTATATGTGGTTTGTGACTTTTAGTGGCTTAGAGCTTCCCATGAAGGAGAATACAATAATGATTGTGAACTGTTGCAGGTGTCGAACAAACTGTGCTTTTTGTACAAGTACTATTACAGGGACCCAATGCCTCTCTTCAAGAGGACACCTTTCTTCGTACTTGACCCACCAGAGGACTTGGATCCTAAGGATAAGGTGTTCCAAGTTCGGTTTACTAAGGAGATATTCCGAGATTATCAGTATCCTCTTGCATATTGGCAACTAATTGATTTGTACCTGATATGAATCGTAGTTTCCAATCGAATCTGATACCTTGTAGCTTTTATACTTGCATTAGATTATGTTCCAGCAATATGCCTGTATCCTTGACTATTGATTAGGGAATACTTGAATAGGTTGAACCTTTACCGTAAAAAAGTTTGGGCTTGTAAGGTGTCTGGAAAATCTAATTTAACCTATGAGGAAGCTTTGGTCTCAGAGCAGCGTGCTGCAGAGAAGGCTCAGCAGTTGCCGAGAGAGCTAATGGCTCCTGTTCTCCAGATGGTTCAATACAGTAGGAGCAAGCTTCTCCTGACTTAATTACATAGTTGACACTGTTGTCATGATTATAAACTTCAATCTTGTGATTTTTTATTTCTTAGGATTATAATCTTCAATCTCGTAATGAGTTTTGCATATTAGATATTTCTGTTTACATCCATCGATAAGTCCCACTTATCTTGGCATCTCTTTTGTTTGGATTGTTCGGCTACATACTTTCTGGATAAAATTAATGATATATCGCCCTCCGATGATTCCTCACATGTGAGGTTCCATTTCCACTGCACTGTAATAAATTTCCAATTCAGGACTGATAATCTATCCATGTGACAAAGAACACATATAGATTTACTGCACATTTAGTTAGATGTGTACATACAGTTGGTAATTTTTAATGAGGCCTTTTTTTCATGCTGTCACAAACTATTGATATGTGTTTATGATGTTTTCATACACTACTTCATATTCTATCCTGTGAAGAAGGCAAAATGTTTGTTTATTGAAAACTTTATTTTCTTATTTTCTTGTAATAAACTTGTCTTTTCTGCTACATTTGCTTCAGGTACACTTAGCCTGACTGACCTTGTCAACAAGATATATGGTAGTCTGCAAACGGATCTGTTTGAAGGATTACAATTACATGCTAAAAAAGATGGTTCCGAGGCTGCTTGCAAGATTCTGAAGGTTATAGGCTCTGGTGACACCACGATTTATGAGGTGGGCTGGATTGGTCAAGACAATGCAGTTATCAACACTTCAGTTGTCAGAGCCGATGATCTAATTCGCAAGAAAGCACCTGCTAGTCGTGATATGCTGAAGATTTTTATTAGGGAATCAACATCACAAAATTCTCCATGGATTGTACATGCAAATCTTTCAAAGAAATATGGCATACCCACTGAGCCTCCAAAAGACATGATGGTAACCATCTTTCATCATTCCTTTATTCCCGTTCATAATATTATTATCCTGAAGACATCATGGCTCACAGAATGGTGAAGGATTGTCCAAAGCAAGGAAAAGACTAGAGAATAAAACCACAGAAGATGCCAGAAAAAGGTTGAAGAAAGGTGATTAAGAAGATATTCATGTCATCTCTTTCAGTTCATATGTTAACCTGGTTCATTGTACTGCACTTCTGCCAAGCTTCTTATTGTTCACTTTTCATATGACTTCCAGACGAGGAACAACTAGAACTACCAGTTAAATACCCAATTGATGATCTTTTAGTAAAGCCTGCAGCAGATGACCCTGTTTTGTCAAAGAAATGCCCGCCATCTACAGATTTTAAAGTGCCTATGGATTCTATGGGAGATCTCCTTATGGTCTGGGATTTCTGCATGTCTTTTGGGAGGCTTTTATGCTTGTCACCATTTTCCCTCTCAGATCTGGAGAATGCAGTTTGCCATAAAGAAACCAATCTTGTTCTTCTCGTGGAAATACATGCTGCACTTTTCCATTTGCTCATTAAAGATGAAGGCGGATATTTTACGTTTCTCCAGAAGAAGAAGAGAAAATTAAAGGTGATTTCTTCTTATTATTGTTCAAGATTTAAGTGTGTGTGAAGTGGTACCCTATCTGTTTTCCTTGCATGTTCACATGAACCATATGTAGGTATCTTTAGTCACCTGGGCAGAGTACCTATGTGACTTTATGGAAATGACAAGTAAAGAACAATTCTCCAGTAACATACCAACAGTACGAAGGGGTCATTATGGTCTTGTTCCTGCTGGTCTAAAACTTCAAATTCTACGGGAAACTGGTAGATGAAGCTATTGCAACTTCTGCTGTAAAAGAGAAATTAGATGAACGGATTGATCAGCAACAAGCACTTGTAGCAGCAAAAAGAGAGGTTGCTAGAAAGAATAAGGAAGAGCAAAAGCTGAACATGGAAGGGGCAACAAAAATGGAAATGAATCAGACAGATGCTGTACAGCTTGTGGAAAAAGAAGCGGAGAGGAAAAATGCTTCTGCCAGCAAGATGGGAGATAGGAAAATGTATCGGGTGAGAAGCTATACCAATATACCTTTTCTATCCATGTGAACTTTTATGCAGACCTGGTTATCTTACATATGTACATACATCTCTGCTGAAGCTGTTCATGATGGTGCTTACCTTTGCTTATTTCTTTGTAGAGGAGGCATCTTGAAACAGAAATGGTGGACCAATCAATACGGACTAATCCTCTGGGAAAAGACAGATTCTATAATAGATATTGGTTTTTTAGGCGTGAAGGAAGACTTTTCGTCGAAAATGCAGATTCCAAAGAGTGGGGGTACTACAGCACGAAGGAAGAGGTGATTTTTTGCAACAGTATAAACCTTATATTTACCTTTCTGGGTCGTAACAATTCTGTGTTAAATTTGTAATTGACAGCTTGATGCACTCATTGGATCATTAAACATTAGAGGTATAAGGGAGAGAGCACTCAAATGGCAGCTTGACAAGTTCTATGATAAGATAAGGTACAGAAGTCACTTAGCTAGTCTATCATCTAATTATTGTTTCGTATTGTTGGACTGTTGTGTGATGAGATGGTTGTGTCTCTCTTGATTTTTGAAAGGGACATAGAGTTGCTGGTAGTAGGAAGTGCAGATTATCACATTTCATTTCATATACGAAGCCTTTTATATCTTGGATTTATCCTAATTATTTTCTGTTGTAGTAACCTTGCTTTACTGGACATTGCACATCGGATGATTACATTTGGCTATGTAGACCAATATGAATGGTCGTACTTTTACTTTTTTAGCCCAATTATTTTATCTTTTGTGACGAATTTATAGCCCAATTATTGAAGCAGTTTTTTTAAGCTACTAATTTTGTATTGCATTGTCGATCTGGAAGAATTTGGCCCATGGTTTAAGAAGCCGCTGAAAACTGGTCAAACCACCCTGACCTATTTTTGTTGAAACTTTAAAGGGCTGGTTCAGGGCCTACATAATACCCTTTGATCACTAATTTTTGTGGAATAGACTTCTTAGACATCCAAACTTCCCAAGGTCAAACCTTGAAAATCTCAAATTTGTTTTCTTAAGGAAAATGGCCGAATTTTCGGTTAACTGATCATGAAGCGTTTTTTCTTCTTGCACACTGTTCTCTAGACCAGAGCACATAGTGTTACTGTATATTTAATTCGCTTACACATATTTTTCTGTCTATAGTTGAATAAATATATTGTGCATGTTGTGTTCTTTTAATGAATTATTTTTTCTTTTGTTGGCTGATATAGTAATGCACTGGAAAAGAGATTGAAGGAAGTCACACACAAAATATTGCTTGAAGAGGCTGTGTTGCGGCGTTCCTCTCGTGTGCATGCCCAACCAAAGGACAGCCCTTCAATGTCATTTCTTGAGTATGTCAACAGATGGAAACCTCTTTCCAAGAAACACAAATGGAAAGAAAATTAAGCTAAGTTGATAGAACAGGCTGCTTTTTTATGGCCTATTCTCTAAACCCTTGTAGGGGTTCATTTCCTCATCTGTCAAGAAGGCTCCCTTGCGCCAATTTTTTCAACAGTCAAGCAGTTGAACTCAAGCTGCATGTTAATTGGTCCCTTCCTTAAAGAGTGTTGATAGATTGGGGATTCCCTTTTTTTTTGGGTATTGAGATGGAGATGCTGAAGATATTATTGATAGCTAGGAAACTGTGCATAGCTGGCCGAGTTCTATCTCATATTGCCTTTCACAAGTGCACTACTTATTTCATCAGTTGTCGTCTTCTTTATTATTATTATTGACATGCAGCACTGCGTCACTGTGATCGAGTTTTCTCCTGCAAACTAATTGATTTGTGCTTACGCTGATATCTATCTTGCTTGATGTGTGTGGATCGTGGCTATGCTGATATCTATCTTGTATTATATGACGTTTAGATCTTTCGCTCAATTGATATTTGGTAATGATACGATCAGCACGAAGACTTATGCACATTGATCAATCCAACAATTACAATAGGCTAAAAGATAGTTGATGTAGCCTAGCCACCTAGGTCCGTAGCTCCATGGATCAAACGGCCAAGCCGGTATATAAACCCTAGGGCGAGGGAGGTGCCGGCGCCAGAGCCCATGGTGCCACAGCTCAGACTACAAGAGGTGACGACGGAGCGGCGTACCGTAAGTGTAAGTTCAAGTTCACATGATAGAAGATAGAATGGTCTTTCTAGTCCCCACATTGAAACTTCGAGGTGTAGAATAATAGGAGTACAAGAGGTAATCAAAGGGATGTTATTGTGCTGGACGTCAATTTCCTTGCGTCACTGCGCCTAGTACGGATATACTCCATTGATAGAGATGCCAGTGTAAGGTGCACGTAAGGGTTGTGGAGAGGATGCGGTAGGGAAACATAGATATCCGGTGTTATTCATGTCCGAGTCCGACTCCGAGAAAGAAAAAAATGCAATGGGATGGGAGAAGGGACGATATTTGTCTCTATTTGCTCTGGTTGCACCCGCAGGTTCACAAGAGCAACAACACGTAGTAGCTTAGTAAGCGAGTTGAGATACCACGATAAATGCGTGTGGTCTGAACGTACTAGCTGTGTTCGTAAATCAACCTAGTAATTTGTAATCTCACAAAAAATGGAACTTTTTTTAGGATCATTTTCTTAGATAAAACTTTTATTTTGGCCTAGGAAAGTAGCCTCGTGAGAGCTAGATTATTTTTGGAGATCAATGAAGAAAGAAACTGCAAACATTATATTGGAGGACATGCACAGCGCAGCCGTGTGTCCCACGTCAATCAGGCAGTTGGGCATCTAGCTCAGCGAGGACTCTACACCCTTTGTTTGTTCTACTTAAAGTCTTGAATCGTTTCCACGAGCACCTTTTATTGCTGCGTTTTTACCATTTTTTGTCCTACTGAAAACCTTCAAATGTTTCACGACCACTTTCAATTTATTCTGCTACTTTTCTGTTTCACTAGCTGAATTGTTTCATGAGCATTTTTAGTTTTGTCAAGCTAACATCTTCTATTTTCTTTGTCCATTTATAGTTAAAATTTGTTCCACGATCATTTCTATATGTTCCGCTAATCTTTTATTCGTGTTCCGCTACCGGTGCTGAAGCCAGAGCCCATTCAATTTGTTCTTGTAGATTTTATCCACTAATAATCATGAATGTTCTATTAGCAATTGTTATTTTCCCGGTGAAGTTTTTTATTTTGATATATGTACAAGTGGAGTATTGTTTCAAATATCTCATAAGTAGTTCGCGTGGTACTAAAGCAAAAGGCGCGCCCTCCTTTTGTTTAGTAACTTAGACAAGAGGATATATCAACTTTCCATTTAATAATTTTTGTGGTGTTAAGAAAAAAGTTCTCCCGAACAGGGACATAAGCAACGGTAACTTCACTGAGCTCACGAGCGCTATGGCACGTTGATGTCTCTAAACACCTTGTGATCTCATCCTGCTGAGTCATTTTCTTTCGTTGCCCTTTGTTAACTTATTTTATCTCCCCACTTTCCATCCACAAAATGAGTTTGTAAGCAACAAGCTAAGCTAACCTCCAACAGAGAATTTGCTCGTTAGTATTCGCAATGAGGTTGACAACGCTAAACATAAACAGTATTAGCTGATAGCAGGAGGCTAGCGGGGGCGAGAGGCCAGAGCTGTCCTTGACATGCAAAAAATATTTTAACACCCCTGAGTTTTTATGTCAAAAGGCTGGTATCTTGGTAGTGTGGCAATAGAGAATCAGCATATGAAAAAGGATCGGCTATGGCCGCACCTCACACATTACGAAGCGCCGTTGGAGGGGAGTCTTGTGAGAATATCACAACGGTTGCCACCAGACAAGATCTCAGCCCCTTGACAATGTATGTTAGTTATTCTTAAAACTGATAATACACGTCCATACACTGCAGTAAAATTCTATTACTCGCAGTAAAGATATCTTATACACCAGTACGTAGTTCCCCTCAGATAGTATTGATCTATCTTTACGAACACGCAACGCAACCTCTCAAGGCTCGCATTCGTTCAGGCATATAATTCCATCATTGACGAAGTCGGGCACCCGGGGTCATAGGTGGGGGCGGGTGTATTTGGCCTCGCACTCTTCCAACATCGGGAAACATGGCATGCCCAGGGCCATCTTTGTCTTGACATAGCTTAAGGATACAAAATTTCAGGGTAAGCTTGCTCTCATCTAATGACGTCTAGTTGATCTATTGCATGCAATATTATGTATTCGTGAGAATGTGATGCACACACATATATGTATGTGTGAAAAAAATTAACGGAAAGTTTTGCGAGCATACAAGATGATGATATATGGAAAATTTTCTGGCTGAGCATGCGCGTAGGTACCTCTATCAGTGTCGTCCATATTTATGGGATATGAGCCAGTACTGCTTGATTAATTCACACTTACCATGTCGGCCTTTTCATGGCACAGTGATCATCCTAGGCTCGTGCTGAACCATGTAGGATTGCCACTGTACTTCATGATGTTACTTTACAGGAGTAGTAGACTTGATGCTCCACTTCAAGACAAAAGCACTGTGAATTCGTTGGAACTAGAAATTTAGTCTTTTGCTGCTTTGTGGGCCCATAAGAGGACCGGACGCTGCCAACAGTGTTGCCATCATTTTTCTTGTAGAGACCAGAGAGGAGGAGGACGTGAAAGACGGGACTTCCTCTGCTTCCGTCGAGATGAAAGGTGAGTCCGAGATTACACTTAACACAGACATTGGAATTTGAGCTGCCCCCATTCATGGAACGGAAAAAGAATATCATAGCCTCTTTGATTTAAAAATATTTTAGAAAAAATTTATATAAATTTTAATCTTTAGAAACTTTTTCTATAAAGGTCATTCAATTCGAAAAATAGAAATTTAGAAAAAAATTCTATGGACCAGTTTGCACTCATTTTCAAAGAAAAATTAATATTAAGTTTAATCACTTGAAAAAATTTCCTTATACCTAATAACAACTATGTCATGTATCTAATGTTTTAGAAAAATTTCTACGTTTTTTCCGTGGTGCAACGAATAACTTCTATTATTTATCCCTATGTTTTCAATTCCTATGGGATATAATATGCCATCACATACAATTATTTTATATGTTTTTTATTCTTATGCTAAATTCCTGTTCAAGTACCAACGTGAATCAGTAGCAACAGTGCTGGTCTGCTTTGAGAGAAGGCCAAGAATATAGACAAGAATATAGACAACAATCAACAGTAGCCTACAGCCCATTCAGATTTTCAAATTTCTTAGGCCTCCCGCCTTAAAGCCCACTACGTATTACTATCCAATGGCCTATAAGTGAAGTCAACGTGCACGGACGGACGGCACAAGATAGAGAGGGCAGGTCAGCAAATGCTTAGAGAAACCTCTCTCGATGATATATTATACACTCTGCCTTTGGCATCCGACGAGGAACAAGATGGTCATCGCGTACACCAGGTCGTTCCTTCTCATACTGGTTCTTTACCTCTTGCTGGATGGACTCAAGTCCGATATTTGTGGCAGGCAATGACCATGACCGCCTCGTGCCTATATATACATGAGTTTTTTTAATAAATATTATTTTTAAAATCAGAAATTCCAAATCTGGACGTCTAGACTCAAAATTTACAAAACTATCACCCTATCGGCCAACCGTTAGCCGACAACGCGCTTGTCAGCTAACGGTCGACTAACAACCGAGTTGTCGGCTAACCGTCGACTAACAACGCCGTTGTCGGCCGACGGTCGACCGACTTCGCGCCGAAAGCAGCGGGCCCCCTTCCCGTCGCGTCTCGTCGAGTCAGCGCGCCCCACCCGCGTCGAGTCAGCCGCGCTGTCGGCCGACGGTTGGACGACAACGCCCCAGTCGTCCAACGGTCGGCCGACAGCCCTTTTAGCTCGCGTCCAGCGCCGCTTTTGGCCTCTGGCCGCCCCGTGAACGCGTCCCGTGTCTGCTCCCCACTGCGCGCATTCCAGAGAGAAAAGAGAAGAGGAGAAGAAAGAAAGAAAGAAAGAAGGAGAGGAAGAAGGAGGGAGAGAAGAAGAGAGGAGAGGAGAGGAAGAAAGAAGAGAAGAGAGGAAGAAGAAGGAGAGGAAGAAGAAGGAGAGGGAGAAGGAGAGAAAATGGAAGAGGAGAGGAGAAGAGGAAGAAGAGAGGAGAGGAGGAAGGAGAGAAAAGAGGAGGTTTCACCCGCGGGATAGAACTCTACATCGACGGTAAGAAAAATTTCACAACTTAAGTATGATTATTAGTATGAGTATTATGGTTACTATATGTTACGTACGTAAATATATACTAGTATAGTTGTACTTCTTGTCGTTTAATTAGGATGCTCTAAACTAGTTTAATATGATTAGTATGGATATATACGTATAAAAAATTTAGTAAGATTAATAGGATTACGTACATATTTATTTTGGATGTTTTAAAGAAGTTTAAATTAATAGTTTAGTTACGTCCCGTGGAATAGAATATGTACTTCTGAGTAGACGTCAGAAAAAAAAGATGTTAAGTAAGGTCGAAGTAATTAATAATTATGAGACATGTAGAATGTTGTTGTTTAGTTTGGTTAATTATTACGTGTTTGTGTTGGCCGTTCAATTCGATCGTGCTAAAAGTTCTATCCCGATTTGTCGGTTGATAACCCTGGTGTGTTCCGGATCACCCTTGTACACGCCGTGAACGTGTACTCGACCTACATTTAGCACGAAAGAATTTAGCGGTCGCGCGACAAAATAAAACTGCATTTCTCACTAAGTATGTGACGAAGATATAAATTTATGTTACGACAGGTATGTCCGAGGTGGTAAATATGACGGTGTACTACGGTGCCGGGGTTGTCCGAGCAAATTATAGTGGGGTTGATCTTAGTGAATTCAGTCATGTTGATTTGCCTATATCTGATCCGGAGAGGCTAAACTTTAAGGAAGCCAATCACTGGCTTACATGTACCTTCTCGATGGATCCTGCACTATATGCTGTGACCATTCAGGCAGTTTTTACCAAGTCTTGCACTGATATTAAATGTGACTTATTGCCGATCGAGAGTACTAGAGACTGGAGATCGTGGATGCGGGTTTGCAAAGCTAGGCAAAGTCGTCCGGTCGTACTAGTGCAAGCCATCCTGAAGGGTGCTAGGTCAGAAGGCGGTGATGGGCATGAAGCGGAGCAGAACAATCCAGAACCGCAGGTGGATGAGGTAGTTCAATCAGCTTGGCAAGGTGGGCAAGCTGCGCAATGCAGTCAACCGGCAAAACTAGGTCCGACGGGGCAGGCGGATGAAGCAGAGGATTTCGAGTCTATGCAGGAGGTAATAGAACAGGAAGATGAAGATGGAATGGCGGAGAATGTTGACGAAGATAGCGATGATGAAGATAACAGTCAAGCGCCCCCGATTCCGAGTGCATGGAATCAGGAAATTCTTGGTGCCATGACTGTGAACGATGACCATGATTCTGCTTGGGAATATAACAAGAACCAGATCCAGATTGGTTCGATGTACGCTACCAAGAAAGAATTGAAGCGTGCCGTCACGCAATGGGCCATGTCAACGCAGAGGATTTTCAGGACCGACATATCCTCCCCAAACAATCTAACGTTAACATGTACGGCTAGTGACTGTGAAAGCAAGGTGCACGCCCATGTGCCGAAGTATGAAGTGAATTGGGTCGTGACCAACGTCGTGCCGCACACTTGCGTCCGAACCAATGTCCTAGCACGGCACCCCAACTTGACATCCACTCTCATCGCAGAACTGATGTACAGCGAGATAGTGGAGAAGAAAGACATGGAAGCAAAGCACATACAAGTTGCAGTAAAGAGCAGGTACAAGTACGAAATCCCGTACGGGCAGGCTTGGAGGGCTAAGCAGAAGGCCATGGAGATGCGCTTCGGCACTTTCTATGACTCGTACGACAACCTGCCCCGTCTGCTTTATACACTCCTCCTCCGGAACCCAAGGACACATGTGGACATACAGCACTCGGTGAACCCGCATTTTCCAGGCTACAAAGTGCTTAACGGAGCTTTCTTCTCCTTCGGTGCATGTATTGAACCTTTCAGGCATTGTCATCCGGTGATGTGCGTAGATGGGACATTTCTAACAGGCAAGTACAAGGGGCAGATCCTCACGGCTATTGGTGTGGATGGCAACAATCAGATCCTGCCGTTGGCGATGGCGTTCGTCGAGGGTGAGAAGTTCTCTAGCTGGTTATGGTTCTTCAGGCAGCTTAAGCACGGAGTAGTGAAGAATCGGGACAACGTATGTGTTATTCATGATAGGCATCCTGGCATACTGAAAGCAGTGAAGACACTTCACGAACCAACGGCGGATGAACCTCAACCTTGGGCAGACCTGCAAAGCCGATGGTGCATGCGCCATCTAGGGGCTAATTTCTTCAGCTAGTTCAGGAATAAGTGCCTCATGAATCTGTTCAAGAGGCTATGCAAGCAGAACCAGGAGAAGAAGTATAAAACTTTATGGAAGAAGCTCGATGACTTCACTAAACGCGAGATCTCTGATCGCAAGAAAAAAAGTGAGGTACTTAGCCCGGAAGAAGAGCCACGTGAGCTTTCTGCGATTCCAAGAATTGACCCTCCTGGTATGAGGAGGAGGACAGCGAAACAAATAAAGAGTTTCTCTCAGTGGATAGAGAAAGAGCCGCCCGAGAAGTGGTCTTTGCTTCACCTCTTACTATCGACGTTGGTGACGGCTATTCTCAAATAAGTACATTGGTGTTTGCTACAAATTACCACCGAGGATGAGATATGTACGTATTCTGTAAAATATAACTTCATCAAACTTAAGTTTAAACAAGTGTCGGTGCGGGGATGATGACATGTATGCAAGACGAATGCAAAAACCTGACGCGGCGGGGAAGTGAGTTACCGCCGCTTGCCACGGCGTAGCGAGCCGGCGGCGACATCGGGGCGGAGTTGCCGTGGCACTGCCGCGGTCAGAAAACCGCTGCCACGGCGGACGAGGTGGCAGGGGCGATGGCATGCCGTGGCAGGAGAGGCTTGCCGCAACGGTGACTTCGTGCTCCCGTGGTGGGGACAAGGGGCAGAGGCAGCTTGCCGCGGCAAGGAAAATGCTGCCGCGATAAGGAAAATGCTACCGCGACGCTTTGTTTTGCCGAAATAGCGAGCGTCTGGCTATGCAGTCGAAACGCCACTTCTTCTGGCGTTTGATATACAGCGCAAACGCCAGGTTCTATGGCGTTTACCTTAGTCCCCCACTTGCCAGAACAGTAGCGTGTGGAGGTCAGGTTTTTTCAGGCTAAACGCCATTGGCTTTAGCGTTTGTGTCTGAGCTAATGGTAACGCATTCACACCATTTCACATCATATTTAACAACATATCATGAAATGATAAGATGCATAGCATATTTCACACAATATCATGACATATCACGAAATGATAAGATTCACGGGATCAGTATTTCAACACTGAAAGTTACAAGTCCGAAATCAAGGTTCACGACATTAAAGTTCATATGTTTCCAAGCAAGGTTGACAGCATGATGGTCTATTGAGTCATACGGGGCCATTTCCCCTTCCTGTTGCGCTCTTCATCTTTTTCTTGTGCGAGGCGCGCCCTCTCTCGCTTAATCGCCCTCTCCGTCTCACGAGCCTCCTTCTCGAGGCGCTCCTTTTCCTCGTTCTCCTTGCGTTGCTTCTCTTTCCAAAGCTTGTGCTTCTCCGCCTCCTCCTGGCGACGCACGGCCTCCCAGTACTTTTCTGTAGCTACGCGTGCCTCAATCTCCATGATAGCCTTGACCGCACTTGATTGCTCATGATCAATCCATGCGTAGTAGTCACAAAGAGGAGGAGGAGACTACAACAAACATACTTATGTTTGTTAGTCATATGTGATGGAACAAGAGATTTGCGTCGTTTGTGATTGAACTTACCGGTGGGCGGTCATAGGGGTTACACGGACGCTCTGGATCACGGGCATAGTTGGCACACATGAAAAACCTTCTTCCTCTAGTGTACGAATTGTCGGTGGACTCCTTCACCCTACAAGGATCTTCACACCAACATGTAGGAGGTACCATATCTTTGTCTAAAGGGCAACGCCTCGTCTTCCTTGGCCTATCTTCTTGATCGGCGCAAGGCGGCCTAGCAGTGGACTCGGAGGAAGCCATGTCTACAAGAAGAAATCAAATGTTAGCAAAAGCCATGTATAAGTAGATGAAGTAACAAATATTTACCATTCATATTGCATTATTAACACCACCACCGTCTAACCAATAAAACATCTCACCTCTACCACGACCGCCACTACCCCTTGTCCCTCCTCTAGTACTCCTCTCTCCTATACCACCACCTCTCCTACCACTACTAGAATCGCCTCTACCGCCACGCCCACCACCACCACCACCACCAGTAGAACCGCCTCTTCCGCCACGCCCACCACGACGACCACCACCATTAGAACCGCCTCTACCGCCACGCCCACCACCACCACCACCACCATTAGAACCGCCTCTATCGCCACGACCACCACCACCATGAAGACCACTAATAGAACCGCCTCTACCGCCACGAACACCACCACCATCAACACCACCAGTAGAACCACCACCACCACCACCGGATTGGCTGGTACCAGGATTATCCCCCTTGGATTTTTTCCTTGGCCTAGGGCATGTCCTACTATTGTGTGCCGCCTTTTAGTTCAACTTGCTCACTCGGGTCCATCCAATTCAACACATTCCTTACTCTTTCCACAACCTCGTCATAACTAGGACTTGTCACAAATACCATGACTTTCTCCTCGTTGTCAACAATCTCGGCATTGTTACTCAAAAATGCCGCCATATCCACATAATGAACATTAACGATTCTCGCCATCTAAAAAACAATAACAAGAAACATAATGCATCAACGACAACCCTACCGCGTTATATCCAAAACACATCACAAGCAATGTCTATAATATCTATTATTCCATCTACAACATACCTTAACCCTAAACCTAGTTCTTGCTACAAGCCCACATTTCACAATTTCACAATTTCACGAACATATGACCAACCCTAACCCTAATTCTTGCTAGACATCACAAACATCACAACCAACCAACATTTCACAATGTAAACAATGGATTTGTGAGAAATCCAAAAAACTAGGGTTTCTCCTAAACCCTAAAATGCCACCACATGAGGCAATTTCAACCAACAAATTCGTGGGAGATGGGAGAGTTTACCTCAAGAGATGCAATGGGGTCCGAATCAACGAAAAAATGACACCGATTTAGATGGATTTGAGAGGAGATTGAGTGGGGGAGAGAGAGGGGAAGAGGAGGCGCGCTCGGGTGGGCAGAGGAGGAAGAAGACTAGGGGGCTGAGTGGGTCGGTGGGGCCCACCCGCGGCCCACCAGTCACTTAACTCTTCAGGGGGCTAACGCCGGAGATCCTGGCGTTTCTATTGCGCGTGCAAACGCCAGGAGAGGCGGCGTTTATTGACCTTCGCTGGGCCAGCGTGGTGCGTTCCCAAACGCCATTGACGGTGGCGTTGGCCCTCGCAGTCACACGCCAGAGTGGCTGGCGTTAGCCATTTGAACTCGGGCGTTGTCGTCCAACGGTCGGCCGACAGCGCGGCTGACTCGACGCGGGCGGGACAGGGTGGGGCGCGCTGACTCGACAGGATGGGGTCCGCTACTTTCGGCGCGAAGTGGGTCGACCGTCGGCTGACAACGGTGTTGTTAGTCGACCGTTGGCCGACAACGGCGTTGTGAGTCGACGGTTAGCTGACAACCGCGTTGTCGGCTAACGGTGGGCCGACAGGGTGATAGTTTTGTAAATTTTGAGTCTAGATGTCCAGATTTGAAATTTTTGATTTTAAAAATAATATTTATAAAAAAAATTTCATATATACATAGTACAGAGGGTGTCAACTAATGTTACTAGCTGGCCCCTGTCAGCCATGCGCGGCTGATTCTCTTCAATACATTAATTACTTTGAATATTGAATGAAGTTGTTTCCTTTGGTAAGCAATAGGCAAACTAGCCGCTTGACGCGGGCTGGTTAACTTTAAAAGGTCTGATCTTCTTTCATATGGTGCTTGGATCTAGATAAAATGGACAAAGAACCTTCCTATGTACCTCCGCGGATGCCCTTTGGGAAGAATTACACCATTCACATTCCCATCACTTATATTTCTCCTGCCCCATAATGTAAGGCGTATTTTGATTGGTTAAGATGAAGATTTGACCATTAGTTACTTTATTAATATATAATATTATGTGATAGAAAGTCACAATAATAAACAGGTACTTTTGAATACGAATCTAATGATACCAATTTTATGTCACATAAACCACATACTAATGGAGTAATTGTTGATTAAAATCTTGTCTTAACCAATTTGCGCCTTACATCATGGGACGGAGGAAGTATCTCTCACCGCCCAATTGTCTCCTCACTCTCCTCCCTCTCTTCATCTTCTCAACTGAGTGGTGGACCTATCCATCCTCTCTAGCATGCAGTGGCCTTCTCCATCCAGCGGTTGTTCCAACCTAAAGTTTTTCTAAGCCAGAAATGTGAATCTAAATTTTTTGATAATTTGAAATTTAAGGATTGATTGATTTTCCTAGATTTATTCGAATTTCCTCAAATAGCTCTTTGTGTGGAAAGTGAATTTGATTAAATTAATTTAGGGTGAAACATGTTCTTTCCTCAACCCATAATATTTTAAATAGTTTACTGGAATTTTTCGTCTCTAACAATGGAAAATTTAAGATTGCTTGTTAGCTTGAATTAAGGATCCTGAATTTATTTGGATTTATTAGAATGTATGAATTCCCAAATAGCTCTTTTATGTGAAATATGAATTTTGTAGAATTAATTTAGGGTGGAATACACTTTTCCTAAGCGTGGAATATTTTAAATAGTGCACTGAAATTTTCTAGAACTTTCGGAGTTCTTTGATATGATTTGAATTTCTTGAGTGGAGGAATGGATTTTTGTAATTAGTTTTATACAAAAATTCATGTTCTTCTATTTTCCCCCAAGCACCTCTTTTCTGAGCCGTCTGATGAAGATCTAGTGGACCCGGAGCTTCCACACTGAAGGCGTATTCTTCAAACCTGCTTCCACTTCATGCACTGAAGTGGATATTGCACTTTCTTTTTGTTCAATCCGGCTTCACCGACGGCGGCCTCGACACCGACCCATGCGGATTGGATCCCTATGCTACACTTTCTCCGGCGGGATTCAATCCAAGCTCCGGTGAGCCCGGACTTCTCCACGCCATCGAGCTCACGGGCATATATTTCACCTTCGTATCCTTGGTCCATGGGGGTTTCTCCTCCGTGGTTCTTCCGGCTGTGTCACACGCTTGGTTCAGTTGTTCTATGTTGTTCCTTTTTCTTGGATCAGTAAGGAATTGTGATGATTTGTTCGCTGTATCGAGTTCTTGCTTTTGAACGTAGTTCTTGAATGATTTGGTACGTGCTACCAAACATGTGCAGAAATTTCTTTTTCCTTTTTTTTTATGGTCACTTGATTCAATTTTTCCGGTATCGGAAATGGTGGAACGCTGCTTTCCACTCGGAACGGCCAGAATTGAGGCCGATACAGAATTCAGCCACTCTATTCCGGTTTAGGTGTGTACGGAATGGGACGTACTGGCTATTCCGGTTGATATATAAATAGAATTGATTACTATGGTATGCAAGGGGAAAATATGTGGTGCATCGGAGCTCGTGGACAAAAGGGGAAAATAGATGTCCTTTCAAAGTTGGACACAAAAGTTAAGAGCGTGAGTGGAATATTAATTTGATTCTTGAATTATTTCTACGTTCATCTCTTTTCCTCCTCAAGACAATAAATATCAGTACTATAAGTATTATTCCACTGAGTAATTACTTCTCTTTTTTAGATGTTGATGAATTACAAAATAAAAACAGAATAATTAAAAATATATTAAACTGTAGGAGAACAAGTATTTAAAAAGAAAATCAAAGAGACCAGAAAGACATCCGTTCTAAAACGGAGAGGGCCAAGTTCAAACCGATGCAACAGGCCGTTGCGGCGTGGGCGCGTTCGGCCCCTCCGTCCACGCCTCCACGCCCACCGAGGCGTCCAGCGGATCGTCGTCGACCGTGCCGCCACCGGAAGTTCGGGGCCTCCGCGCCCACCGAGGTGTCCAGCAGCTCGTGGTCGACAGTGGATGAGTCAGCGCCGCCGGGACGTGCAGCGGCTGCCCTGAAGTGTTATGCTACAGGATATCTTTTTTTCTTTTTGCCAAGCTATAGGATAGTTTTTGGGTTCTGAAGCTGAGGATTCTGTATCAAGTTTGTGTCATGCAGCTTGGATTACATATGCAGAGTAATGTAGCATAAAAGATTACCCAATATTGTTGCTATGATGTTCATAAGTATAATTTTGAATGAGTCGGAACAAGTGTAATTTGACAAAAGTTCCAGAGTAATGTAGATTGCAGCATAAATGAGACTGCAGTTGCAGTAGTTCATGTTAGATGCTGATTGGTTTTCCAGACATGTTGTCATATGTACGTGAGCCCAAAAAAAGATAAAAGAAGTGTTCGTGTGTAGATTAATTTAGCTTAATTTAATAATGACGATGTACAATAACAACAACAACTACTAAGCCTTTTGTCCTAAGCAAGTTGGATAGGCTAGAGATGAAACCCAATAAAAAATTCATAAGCCAAAAGATAAAAGAAAAGACTTAGAAAGAAAATTATAGTTCGGGCACGTGGATCGCTAATTTCCACGTAGTCCTATTTAGAGATAAATCCTTAGATACATTCCAATCTTTTAAGTCTCCTTTTAGTGCCTCCTCCCATGTCAACTTTGGTCGTCCCCTGCCCCTCCTAATATTGTTGATAGATCTTAGAATACCGCTATGCACCGGTGCTTCTGGAGGCCGCCGTCGGATATGTCCAAACCATCTTAATCGATGTTGAACAAGTTTCTCTTCAATTGGTGCCACCCCTACCCTATCACGTATATCCTCATTCCGAATTTGATCCCTTCTTGTATGCCCACAGATCCACCGTAGCATACGTATCTCTGTGACACTTATTTGCTGGATGTGTTGTCTTTTAGTGGGCCAACATTCTGCTCCATACAACATCGCAGGTCTAATCGCCGTCCTATAAAAAACTTACCTTTTAGCTTCTGTGGGACCTTTTTGTCACAAAGGATGCCAGATGCTTGTCGCCATTTCATCCACCCTGCTTTGATTCTGTGGCTAACATCCTCATCGATACCACCATTGCTCTGTAGCATTGATCCCAAGTATCAAAAAGTGTCTTTCTTAGACACTATTTGTCCTTCTAGACTAACCTCTCTGAAAGTGCATCTAGGCCCCTTAATCTGGTTTTGATGATTGACGACAAGCGGTTAAGGGACTAACAGGTTTACCGAGTTTATAAACAGATATTAGTCCCAAAGAAAAGGCTCAAAGGACATCGGCGACCCCTAAAAAGAAGAAAAGAGTGGCGACTTCGGAATTCCTATTTTGAGTAAAGTATTTCTCTTTTATTTGAGTAGTAGGAAAGCCGTACTATTAAGAGGGGTGCGTTGTAGTGGCAATTAGTTGACCTAAGTGCTCAGAGATCATTGAACTCTTTTTCTAGAGAGAGCAAAACTTTTGTTTCTCCAAACTCAAAGTCTTAAATCAGCTACATCGGAAGTTCCGGTCCCTATACCGGATATTCCGGTCCAACCGGAAGGTCCAATGTAGCCCCTATTTTGAGAGTTCTGGAAAAACCGGAAGTTTTGGTTTCTGGATCGGATGTTCCGATCTGGCCGGAAGTTCCGGACCACCCTTGGTTTTGAGAGTTCTGAAAACACCGGATGTTCCGATATTGTGATCGGATGTTCCGATGTACCTGTGAAGTGTGCTGCGAGGAAGAGAAGTAGCCATTTTATTTGAACATATCGGAAGTTCCGATGTGGATATTGGAAGTTCTGATGTTGGTGTTTTCTGTGCATAACGGCTAGTTTCTGGAGGGTGCTATATATAGCCCCCATCCCTCTTCCTCAACCAACCTTTTGCAAAATCCATTCCTGCACACTCAAGAGCACTAACTCCTCCTCTCTCAAGTTTCCAAGCCACCCTTTGTGAGAGAAAAGAAAGGAAGCATCTTTGTGAGGATTTGAGTGGAGAGAAAGGTCAAGATCTTTGAGCACTAGGTTCACCTCCTTGTAACTTCATCGCGCTTGTTACTCTTGGAGGTTGAGAACTCCTAAACGGTTAGGAGTTGCTCACGAGCTCCCGATCCGTGTGGAGAGCTGTGGGAAGTTTTTGAAGGCCGGGATTCGCCTCCGCAAGGAAAGGATCACCAAGAGCAAGTCGAGGAGACTCCGGAGAGTCCTCGAGAGGAAGTGGCTTGAGAGGGAGCCCACCCTTGATCACGTGTGATCGGGTCCTCAAACGGAGACGTAGGATTCCCTCAAGGATCCGAACTCCGGGAACAAATTCTTTGTCTCTCTTGTTCATTCATTCCGCATTTACTTTGCAAGTACATTGACATTGCTTATATTCATCTTGCTTAGTGTTATTGCTTAGTGATCTTGGTTCCCATATTAAGAATTGTCATATTAGTTAATCATTCAAGTTATTTCCGCATATTGTAAGAATTGATTAACTCTGAAGAAAAATTTGATTAGTCGCCTATTCACCCCTCCCCTCTAGGCCGACATCTTGATCCTTTAATTGGTATCAGAGTAAGATCTCTCTTGTTAGGGCTTTACCGCCTACAGAGCCCAAGATGTCGAACAATGATTCAGGGGTAAATAGTGGTAATAATAGCTCATATCAAAATGTTTCTCCTCCAAATGTTTACAATACTCATTCATTTGGTGGATCATCCGATAGAGCACCCTACTTTGATGGAACCCATTATGCTTCATGGAAACATAAAATGAAGATGCATTTAATATCTCTTAACTCCGCCATTTGGCGAATTGTTCAAAATGGTTATGATGTAATAGATGAAGACAACCCGACGGCCGATGAAGATAGACGCATCCACTACAATGCTCAAGCCGTCAACACCATATTCGGAGCATTGAGCGGAGATGAGTTCAACCTGGTTTGCTCTCTTGAAAATGCCAAAGAGATTTGGACAACTCTAATGAAAATCCATGAGGGCACCTCGACCGTTCGGGAGTCAAGATTAGAGTTGTTGAAGGGTAAGCTTGACCGTTTTGTCATGGGAGATCAAGAAACGCCAAGTGACATGTATACTCGTCTCAACAACCTAGTCAACAAGATCAAAGGGCTTGGAAGCAAAGAGATGACCGATAACTATGTGGTCAAGAAGATGCTTCGCGCTATAGCCCCGAAGAACCGCACCTTGGTTACCCTCATCCGTGAGAAGGAGAACTTCAACTCTCTCTCACACCACATGATGTCCTTGGGCAAATCCTCGCTCATGACTTGATGGATGAAGAAGCACAAGAGATCCGTGCTCTCAACAAGCCAAGCTCAAGCTCAAGGAAGAATGACATAGTTTTGAAAGCCAAGCAAGTTGTTGAATAAAGCTCAAGTGAAGATGAAGAAGAAGATCAAATGGAGCAACTTCAACAAGGGATGCAAGAGATGGCTCTCTTCGTCAAGAGATTTGGAAAAATCTTGAAGAGAAGCGATTTTGGTCAAAAAGGCAACAAGTGGAAGAACTTTGGGAAGACCAAGACAAGAAGACCGAAGAGGGCTTGCTTTGAATGTGGTGAGGTTGATCACTTCATTGCAAGTTGCCCCAACAAGAAAGGGGACAAGAATGAAGAAAAAGAGAAGAAGTTCAAGAAAAAGGAATTCCACAAGAGGAGCAAGTTCTCGAAGAAGGACTCTAAGGCTCAAGCACATATTGGTGAAGAATGGAATTTCGACTCCGACTCCTCCTCAAGCGATGATGATGATGGTGTTGCCGGAATAGCTATTGAAGCCTCTCCTCCACCACCAAAGTCACTCTTCGACAACTCAAGTGATAAAGAATCGCCCATGTGTCTTATGGCAAAAGGGCCTAAGGTATCACCTCTCAAAAAGTCTTCTCTTGCATTATTCAATATAGCTAGTGATATTGATAATGATAGTGAGGATGATTTGCTAGACGATGATATGATTACTTCTCTTGATAAAAATACCATGATTAAAATATCTCATTTGCTAACCACTATTGAAGCTCTTGAGGAAACAATAGATAAGCAAATGGATACTCTAGATAAACAAGAAGAATTGCTTATCTATGAAAAAGAGAAGAATATTAATCTTGAGAAAGAACTTACTAAAGAAAGATTAAAAAGTGATGCAATGGTGAAAATTATTAATGACAACAAAGCAATCAAAAAGAAACTTGAGAAAACCAACGATTGCTTAAAAGAAGACTATGCACAACTAGAACTTGGCTATCTCAAGAATAAGAATTTGCTTGACAATATTGTTATTGAAAACAAGAAGCTCAAAGCATCACAAATTGATCACACACTTGTGCCATGCTCAAAATGTGCTAATAATCCAAATGTCAACAATGAAGAATTGAAAATTGAAAATGCTAAACTAAAGTCTCAACTTCATTTTGGCTTATTAAAATGTCACAAGGGTAGTAAGGCCCTCAAGGAATTGTTGAGCAACCAAGTGGAGAACTTTAACCATGAAGGTCTTGGATTCACTCCGAAATTCAATGAAAAAGGGAATGCTTGGTTGCCTCAACAATATCCGAAGACGAAGTTTGTGCATGGCAAAGGTAAGCAAGTGGAGGGACTTCACTTCAATGGCCATGAGACGAAGAAGCGCCAAATGAGTAAGACATTTGGCGGTGGATCTTTTGACGCTTCCTATGTCCTAAGGAAAGGCAAAGATGGAAACATCCACGCCAAGTACGTAGGACCTAGGAATAGCGGTCTTAAGAAGAGCACTATTTGGGTGCCCAAGATTCTTATGACTAACATGCAAGGACCCATCCAAAATGGGTACCTAAATCAAAGATATAAACTTGTTTTGTAGGACTACTCCTCCGGTGGAAGAAGTTGGGTAATTGATAGTGGTTGCACTAATAATATGACCGGAGAAGCGAGTATGTTCTCACAATTAACAAGTGAAGGATCCCCCCATGAGAACATCATTTTTGGCGATAACGCCAAAGGAAAGGTAATGGGGTTTGGTAAGGTAGCTATTTCAAATGACTTATCAATTTCAAATGTGCTACATGTCAAGCCTCTAAACTATAATTTGCTTTCCGTATCTCAATTATGTTCTCTAGGGTTCAATTGCTTATTTACCGATGTTGATGTGACTGTCTTTAGAAGAGACAATTCCTCAATAGTCTTCAAGGGTCATATGAAAGGCAAGCTTTATCTTGTGGATTTTTTCTCGGATAAATCTCGTCTTGAGACTTGCTTGATGGCTAAATCTAGCATGGGTTGGTTATGGCATCGCCGACTAGCTCATGTTGGTATGAGGAATTTGAGCAAACTTCTAAAAGGCGAGCATGTTTTAGGACTAACAGGTGTTACTTTTGATAAGAATAGAATTTGTAGCGCTTGTCAAGCCGAAAAGCAAGTTGGAGCCCATCATCCCGCAAAGAACATAATGACCACCTCAAGACCTTTGGAGCTTCTTCATATGGATCTCTTCGGACCCGTTGCTTACATTAGCATCGGAGGTAACAAATATGGTCTTGTAATTGTTGATGATTACTCTAGATATACTTGGGTATTTTTCTTGAGTGATAAAGGTGATACGCAAAAGAATTTCAAGAAATTTGCAAAGCGTGCCCAAAACGAGTTCAAGCTCAAGATCAAGAACATCCGAAGTGATAATGGAACGGAGTTCAAGAACACGCAAGTTGAAGAATATCTTGATGAGGAAGGAATCAAACATGAGTTTTCATCACCTTATACTCCTCAACAAAATGGCGTGGCGGAGAGGAAGAATCGAACCTTGATAGAGATGGCAAGGACGATGTTGGACGAATACAAGACTTCGGATCGCTTTTGGGTGGAAGCCGTCAACACCGCTTGCCATGCTACTAATCGGTTGTATCTCCACCGCCTCTTGAAGAAAACTCCATATGAGTTTCTCACCAAAGATAAGCCAAATATCTCTTACTTTTGAATCTTTGGTAGTAAATGCTTCATTCTCAATAAGAAAAATAGATTATCAAAATTTGCACCTAAATGTGATGAAGGTTTTCTATTGGGGTATGAATCAAATTCGCATACTTACCGAGTCTTCAACAAAACCACCGGTTGTGTTGAAGAGTCGTGTGATGTGCAATTTGATGAATCTAATGGCTCTCAAGTAGAGCAAGTTAATTTAAACGATGTAGGTGATATTGATCTTTCACAAGCAATCAAGACTCTATCTATTGGAGAGATCAAGCCAACGGAAGGTGTGGAAAGTCAACCCAATCTAACTTCATCTTTACAAGTTGAGCCTTCCACATCCGTTCAAGATTCAAATACAACAATGGAGCAAGAAGAAGGAATAGGAACATCTCAAGCTCCGCTCCATCCAAGGGTTCATCAATGCGTTCAAAGGGATCATCCTGTTGACAACATCCTTGGTGATATGAACAAAGGGGTAACGACTCGATCTCGTGTTGCAAACTTTTGTGAGCATTACTCCTTTGTCTCTTGTGTTGAACCCTCTAAGGTCCAAGAAGCACTTGATGATCCGGATTGGGTGAATGCGATACACGAAGAACTCAACAACTTCACCCGCAACAAGGTTTGGTCCTTGGTGGAAAGACCCGCACAAAATATCATAGGAACAAAATGGGTCTTCCGGAACAAGCAAGACGAGGATGGGCAAGTAATCCGAAACAAAGCAAGGTTAGTGGCACAAGGTTTCACCCAAGTCGAAGGTTTGGACCTCGGTGAGACCTATGCCCCCGTTGCTCGCTTAGAAGCTATCCGCATATTGCTTGCTTTTGCATCCCATCATAATTTTAAATTATATCAAATAGATGTTAAAAGTGCTTTTCTCAATGGACCCATAAATGAACTTGTATTTGTTGAACAACCACCGGGCCTTGAAGATATAAAATTTCTAAATCATGTTTATAAACTCCATAAGGCTTTATATGGATTGAAACAAGCTCCTAGAGCTTGGTACGAATGCCTTAGAGATTTTCTGGTCAAAAAGGGGTTTGAAGTTGGAAAAGTTGATACCACATTATTCACTAAGAAAGTAGATGATGATTTGTTTGTATGTCAAATATACGTTGATGATATTATATTCGGTTCTACTAACAAATCTTTTAGTGAAGAATTTGGTAAGATGATGGCTAGGAAATTCGAGATGTCAATGATGGGGGAGTTGCAATTCTTCCTCAGATTTCAAATCAAGCAACTCAAGGACGGGACGTTCATATGTCAAACCAAGTACGTCAATGATATGTTGAAGAGGTTTGACATGGAGAGCGCCAAGCCCATCTGAACCCCCATGCAAACAAATGGCCATCTCGACCTCAACATTGATGGAAAATCGGTGGATCAAAAGGTATATCGCTCCATGATTGGCTCTTTATAATACCTTTGTGCATCTAGGCCCGATATCATGCTTAGCGTATGTATGTGTGCAAGGTTTCAAGCCGCTCCTAAGGAGTGCCACTTAGTGGCGGTTAAAAAAATTCTAAGATATCTTGTTCATTTCTCAAACTTAGGGCTTTGGTATCCTAAGGGTTCTAATTTTGATCTTATTGGATATTCGGATTCGGATTATGCGGGTTGCAAGGTTGATAGGAAGAGTACCTCCGGAACATGCCAATTCCTAGGTAGATCATTAGTTTCGTGGGCCTCCAAGAAACAAAACTCCGTAGCCCTATCCACCGTCGAAGCCGAATACATATCCGCCGGTAGTTGTTGCGCTCAATTGTTGTGGATGAGGCAAACATTGAAGGATTATGGAATTAATTGCGATAAAGTGCCTCTTTTATGTGATAATGAAAGCGCAATAAAAATTGCCAACAACCCGGTCCAACATTCCCGAACCAAGCATATAGACATCCGTCATCATTTTCTTAGGGATCATGTTGCCAAGGGAGATATTGAGATAAGCCATGTTAGAACCGAAAACCAATTAGCGGATATCTTCACCAAACCCCTAGATGAGAATAGATTTTGTGAGTTAAGGAATGAACTTAATATCATTGATTCAAGAAACTTGGCTTGACCTTTTGCACCAACATATATGTAATGCTTTGATGATTTCATGCTCTAGATGTAGGTACACATATAGGGGGAGTGTCAAAATTGTCAATATATTGACACATCTCTATACATGTGAATAAATCAATAGTTTGTAATTATATCATGTCCATATTGATTAAATTACAAAAATCGAGTCTATGCCTATTGGAGTCCTATTCTAAAATGAATAAGTGACTTTGGTACTTAAATTGACTCATATATGGTGGCAACACCACGAATTTTTTTTTGGGCATTGAATTGATCTTAAATTTCAACTCAAAAACTAGACAAATATCATATATATATTGCCTATTTTCTCTTGATTTACCCAAATCACATCCATATGTAGCTTTATTTGATTTGGTGTTGACCATTGGATGTGGTAAAGGTCCATAAGGATATCCCTAGTGTTTCTCTCTAAATATCCTCATCTTCATTCACATCTTCTATCTACCTCATGAGCATTTGAAACTGCCATATCGGAACATCCGGTCATATGGTCGGAACTTCCGGTCCTAACCGGAACATCCGGTAAATCGTATACGGAACTTTCGATTTCAGACATATCGGAACTTCCGATTCCTATATCGGAACCTCCGATGTAGGTTTCACCTCAGTTAAAAAGTCGCACGTGAAAGGGATGAGTTCTATTCTCATTTTTTACCTCACTCTCTCAACCAGAACTTCCGAACCGGCGTTTTTCCTCTCCTCCGGAGCTTCTGATCGAAGATCCGATGATTTGCCGCCGCCTCCACGTGGTTGCAAGGAGTCCTCCTCGCCGTCCCACGCATCCAAGCCTCGTGGGCCGCCGTAGGATCCTCCTCGCCAAGTTAGGGCAAGAGGATCTCCCCCGCGAACTCCATCCTTCAAATCCTCGCGGGATTCTCCACATTGTTTGGTAAATCTTGTTCCTAACATCTCTAGTGGTTAAGATTCCTTTATTCCACACGTAGATTTAGAGGTTGCACCGCGGATCCGTTAGTTGGAGTTCTAAATCGTGAAAATCGGAACATCCGATGTGTATATCGGAACTTCCGATGTGACCGGAACTTCCAGATATTCGTATCCGGAGTATCTGACACAATCGGAACTTCCGATATATTGGTCGGAACTTCCGATCAGCACATAAACTGAACTTCAATCAATTGATTTCGCCCATCCATCCGATGCTCACGAGAACTTACCTTATGCTACTTATCTCCATTCATTCACAGGGAATTAATGGCAGGAAGGTCAAAGGGAATCAGTATGAGGGAAAGTGAGATTGAAAGTGAGGAAGAGTATGATTATGGTCTTGTCTCCAGTGATGAAGGAGAAAGGGCTCTAAGAGCTGAGAGGGAAAGGAGAAAGAAGAGAAGGCATGAGGGTGATCATGATGATATCCCATACATGCCAGAGGAAGATGAAGACAACATTTCTTTGTCCTCAAAACAAAGGCATGCTGTCACGAAAGTCAAAGAAACAAAATCCAGGAAGGAACAGGGACAGAGAGAGTCCTCCAAAGCAAGGACAGTGCATGTCAAGGAAAGAGGAGGCAAGCTTCCAACTCTGAAGAGCAGGAGCTCAAGGCCTCAACCATCTCAGGCTCCCAATGCACCACCTCCCTCAAATAGGGTTCAGCAGTGTCACACCCCGAATTTCCGGAACCTGAAAGTTAGGGCTTGCAAAAACTTTTTGCGTTGTTTTAGAAAGCATGGGCATCTTATTCAGAATCAATATCTGACACAAACCCAAATACCGTACATACCCGAAACCTTAATGTCACTCTCCCTCGGGAAATGGTAAAACCTTGAAACACAACTCGCGACCAAAAGACTCGAACCGAGGTGATATGATCCTATTTAAACTCCAGTGCCCCCACTAATATCTTCCCTGACCGCGGAGACCTAAAACTTCACCCGGCAGCAACTCTACCACGGTTGGTAACTTTTGTTATCACTAACCCTAAAGGCGATCCGTCACGGCGAACCCTAGTCCACTTATACGCGAGCCCTTATAAATCCTGATTTGCCATCGATGTGTGGCTAGTACATGATGTCACACGAGATTAAATCGGACCAATCCGAAACCTATATGGGTAGGTCTTGTACACCGTGTATGTCATACACGCATATACCTAACCCTGCCACACACGCACCTTTCCCGACTAAACCCTAACCCGAGAAAACCCTAACGTCGCACACACGCGGTAAACCCTAAACCGCTTACGGCACCCTGGAACCAAATGTCCCGGAACCAAGGCACTGACATTCCGGAATGTTTCCATGCTCCCTCCGACTCTTGCCGCAACCAAAACCCTAGTCCCTCGGCCCTACTCCTATTGACCCTAATACGTGAAGGGACTTGACGCAATACACACACCATATACGCCCCCGCGTCGACGGTACCTCGCCACCAACAGGTCCCGAGCTGAAATAAAGGTTTTCTCTTGAGTTCCATGTCTCTGCCCCATCTTGACGCGCTCTGAAAAACCCTAACTTTAGGGTAAACTCTTAGGACGGTTAATCACCATGTCCTCGCCCCTCTTGTCTCCGACACATGTACTCCGTATATGCAAACCTTATCGTCCCTTCCCTTGGCGACTCAGTAGAACCCTAATGGCAATATATGAGCATGTCCTTTAAACCAAAGTAGTCCCATTCCATCAGAATCCAAACACCTCCAATACACTCTTCAACATCTCGGCACCTTAAAACCCTACCTCTAACCCTAATCCAGTAAAAGGTATTCCCTTCGATAGAAAACCTAAAAGCCATATCGCATGTGGTTCATTCTCTCTAAAAATTCTACAAAGATTCCAAGAGGTGTGTAACTTTATTCCTAATCCGGATATGAAGCAACATTAAGGGGTCCAGTACAAATATTTTCAATTGCATGCCAATTTCAATTTAGAGCTTAGACGGACTCCGAACTGGAACCTTACCAAATAATCTTCAGAAAAATCCCATAAAATCTCAAAGCACTCTCTTTAGTACGAAAACAACAGATGTACAAAATACAGCCAACGTCAATACAAAAATCTGAAGAACGCCACACCAAACACCTTCTGCCTGTTTTCTTTTTTTTTAAAATCCTAACTCAAACCTCAACCAATGGTCACCAAGTATCGCTGGGATGTTCCTTTACACCACCAGAACCTATCCATGCCCTAACTGCTCCAAGAGGATCCCTTCTGTATGCCATCCAGCTCAATGCCATCCACTTGCCGACAATGGCATTCAAGCCTTATACTATTTTGGCTGCCTTACTCACCACCTAAAACCCATAAATCTCTCTCACACCTCACCCCATCGCTGTTGCCACAAGGGACACGTCCGAAAGACTCCAAGCGCCCTCAGACGCGCTGCATGCCACTGATGCGCATGCCCTGGCCGCGCCCTGGCAATGCCAGCGGGCGCACAGGACGCACACCAGCAGGTCAATCGCTGTCAAGCCCGCGCCGCTCGGCATCTTTACACCACCCGTCGCCCATGCGCACGCCACGACCACTCAGGAACGCCGCTCCAGCGCCGCGTCACCCTACTCATTCCCGCCTTCTCCATTTAATAGCACAGTTATGCTTGTCCCCGTGTCCGACCGCGGGAGGCACCCCAAACCCTAACCGTAAGCAACACTGGAAAACGCATATAAGCTGTCTGGAAAGCGCATTTAAGCCGGTTCACACTATTTCCTTAATTCTAGAACCGAGAACACCTCTGGTTCGACCGGTTCAGCAAGTTCTAGCCCAGTTCTTGAAAAAGTGCCAAAACAAAAGTTGTTCCAAATTATATTCCCCACCTTTTTGCTCAAACCAAATTTCGAAATTCCAATTTTTCCTTGCTATACAGAGAGTGAAACCCATATCCTGTTTAAATTCAAAATCGTTTCAAAAGTCCTTTGAAACTTTAAATTATTCCAAGTTGATTCCAGTAGGTAGAACCCTAATAGTCAAGAACCTAGCACCAAGTTCATGTATACTTATATAGTCACTACGTTACATGTTTTGAAAGGTCGAGCTAGGTATTCGCAAACCTAAAACCCTAGTTTTGTCTTAGGTGCATAATCGCGATCGAAAAACTCCCAAGCATACAAAGCCGTAGTTTTCTGTGTTCAGCTCAAAAACCACTCATTCGTAGGTGCATATACACGTTGCATGGCTCGAAGAATAAGAAGGGAACGTGAACACCTGTTAAAAACCCCAAACAACCCTAACCAACAGTTCATGCATGTATATGGTTGGCTAATGCCGAACCCAAGGTTTCGTTCAAGTTTTTCCCACTCATAGGGTTTTAGTCTTTGAATGCTAGCATAAAATCACACCCTTATACACATGATTGCACAGAACAAAAGTCTAGGAGTCATGTTAAGCCTAGGGATTCCGAACCAAATTGTTAAACATAAAACCCTAATCCTTAGAGACCCCCGCATAAAATATTAAGTCATCAACTTCCCTTTCTCCTTGACATGATATTGCAAGCATGGCATGAGTGCTATTCTGAGTTGTTCTTTTGGTCCTTTGTCGTATTTGGATATTTATTGGCGCTATTTTCTGAACGTGTAGTTACCGGTGTGAGGTACGCGCGTCAGAAGGAACCCGAAGCATCCCCGCGTCCGGGACCGAACCAAGACCTGCCAGGCAAGCATTCCCACCTTGACCATGTTGAAATCCTATATTTGTGAAGTTACTTATTTTGTTTATGAAATTGCATGCTATGTGGGTAAAATCATTATTTTATGTAGACCTAGCTATTCCTATTAGATGCACGGCTTAGGCCTAATAAACCATGTCCTTGTAACCCTAGTATTAAGTGTTGATCATTGGACGATCGGAAATTTAATTAGGAGTATAGGCGATAGCCCCGCTTAGCCCTGCTGTAGTAAAAACTAAGTTTTATCGATGTGATGGGATTGGGATCAAAACCCTCGGTTTGTAAATGCATACCGAGGTGCCATTTAAAAAAAGGAATGTTTGTTAAACCCTGAATGAGATGATGGAGAATTTTGGATTCGGGCGGGAATGCTAAGGGTGTTATGAGGAGGTAGAGTAGCCGGTTGCTACTTGCGGAAGGGATGGTCGGGTAGCCGGTCGCTACCCGTGGAGTTGGTTGGTTATGGAGTCCCGCTAGAACCGGTTAAGGACCGAACCTAAGTGCCGCTGAATCAGTTCCCCTCCCGTACGTCCACATGTCCTTTATGGGAAGGACTGGACCTGGTACCCCGTCTAATGCCGGAGCCCGGAACCGTGGGAAGTTAGGGTGAAGTGCTAGTGGATTCGAAATCCCTAGAGGATCTCCACGGGACTGCGTAGGAGAAAAGCTCTTCGAGAGTCTCACCGCGTCGTGGGGGTAAAGCTCAGTAGAGTCCTACAAGGTACGTGGAACATGGTCCGACACAAAGGGGGAGAATCCCACTTTTGTCATCCGAGATGCAAAAGGTTTGGTTACCTCCTAGCGGGTCCGGCTCTAGTGTGAACACGAGCGAAAGGTCTCGTTGTAATAACCCTGGCGGTATACTTGCAAAGTACTCCCAGGGTGGCCTACATCTTGTGGGTAAAGCCGTACAACCTCTGCAGAGTGTTAAAAACTATTCGAATAGCCGCGTCCTCGGTCATGGACATGAACTGGTAAGGCCACACACTGGTTAGACTGGGATTTGTTTGTGAAAGCTGGGAAATGGGATTAAGGACGTGGGCATGATGTGTCCACAGTGAGCAGTTTAAGCTACGGTCTGGTAGCGAGGAACTGTGGAAGAGCAAACCTAGCCCGGGCCGCGAGACGGTAGCGCGGGTAGGTTGTAAAGATTGTTCGACAGGCGGTAGATGGAGCTACCGGCCTCTAGTTGACGACTGTTCTGCTGGATTATCCAGCACCGAATGCTGTCTCGACAGAGACGAATTTGATTTCGAAAATGCTCTTGAATCTACTATTCTGTATTTCTAACAAGAACTTACATTTCCGCATAATTTGCAACTTAGGGTAGAGCTATCCCTTGATCTATTCCCTGCATGAAATATTGCCGTATATTTCCTCCCGTGGGAATAGCTTGCGAGTACATTCAATGTACTCACCTGGCTTGTTGATTTGGCCAGACGAAGGAGACATCAATTCCGAAGAAACAATTACGATCGCAAAAACTAGGGCGTAACCCCAGTCAGTTGCCTGTCGGGTACGGCATATTGATGGGCACCATTACCGTTGGATTTTCCGCTGCAAGTTTATAGTTGTTGGGCTACAGGTATCAGATGAACGACCTTAACGGTCTGTTTACTTGTTTACGCATGTATGACAATGATATTCTGGATAACTCGTGTGTATCGGCTACTGATCCAGAGACCAGTACAGAGATCACGAGGCAGTTCTCGGCCTTAAAACCGGGGGCGCCACAAGCAGGAGCAAGCTCAACAGCCAGATGTCATTGGTCCTCTCAGGCTTGCTTTGCCAACTGTCAACAGTGATCATCCAAGACATGCAACAAGCTATAGAGGTAAGAGAGCTCATGTTCAAAAGGAGAAGGAGAAGAACCCTTGGAAATACGCCCAACTCTCCTCAAACAGAAGGTTCTGGAACTATTTCCAGCAAGATTTCTATGAGACAGTAATCTTTCCAAGGAAGAATCCAATCATTCAGATGCAGTGGATTGACTGGGCTTACATGGCTCATCAAGAGGATCCTATCTTTGATGAAGTAATTTCTACATGTGAGGCTCATGGCATGTCTCGTATTATGGCGTTAAAATATGATTGGTGTGATGAGCTCATTGCTCAATTCTATGCCACAGTCTACTTTGATCAGGACATTGCCAAGACCATGCACTGGATGTCAGATGGGACAGAGTATCAAGTCACATATAATCAGTTTGCACAGATTCTCGGTTTCACTCAGGATGATCTTCGAGGCAAGACAAGGATTCACAATGAAAAGGTGATCAATGCAAATGCTCTCATCTACATGTATGACCCAAATCAGAGAGGACAAGTAGGAGGGACAAAAGGCTTGCTCCCCTTCTACACCTATATGAACAGGATCTTTCGCAAGACCTTAACGCCTAAGGAGGGAGATGCCACAAGCATAATGGCCTACACTCTGAACCTCCTCCACTTCATGAGAATCACCGATCGCCAATTCAATGTATTTGATTTCATTTGGGAAGAGATTCGTCTGTCAAGTGGTGACCCAAAGAGGTGTTGTGCATATGGTCCTTACATTCAGTGCATGATAGATGCCGTGTCAGGGCTAAATTTCATTAAGGAAAACAAGCATCTGGGCTATCAGTTGAGGCCACTTAAGGAGGCTCCAGTGAGCAAGAAAAAGGACTACTCTCACTCCGGTATGTTGGGAAATTCTTTTGAGTACCTCAAGTCCATCTTCAACATGTGCAAGAAAAACTCTGTCAACATTGAGAAGATTCGCAAATCTCAGAAGAAGATCATTTTGAGGCAGAAGAAGATCATGGAGAAGCTAGATATGGAAGTTAGTGGTCAAGGTTCTGAGTGCATTCCCAGTGATTCTGAAGCAGTCGACAACCCCTTTGATTCTCCTCCTCTTTCGCTAGATGATAATCAAGGCCAAAATCTCCAACACGACTCTGAGCATTCTGATTAGCTCTTCATCTTCTCCCTTTCTTTTTGGGTGTCTTGATGCCAAAGGGGGAGTGTTTAAGATTAAGGCTCAGGGGAGATTTGAAGGGAAGGGATAGGGGGAGTTGCAGAAGATTAAGGACTATCTCTATCTAGTTTGTCGAGTCTACAAGTTTTCTTGGCTTGTATGAACTCTATTACCTTATGCCAGTTATGCATGGTCGTATGAACTAATGAACATCTATATCGAGTCATGGGTAAATGTAAATCTCTATCATATTCTATGACTTGCTATTACTTCATGTTGATATTATGCAAATGTTCATAGACCTCATGAATACCTTTAGGAGGAGCTCCTTCTATTCATGCTCTAATATGCCATAGAATATCTCAATATGCATATCTCTAGGGGGAGATCTATTCCTTAGTATTCAAACTTTATATCAATGCATTTAAATCCTTTTGTGAGCCTTAATCGTGTTGTCATCAATCACCAAAAAGGGGGAGATTAAAAGTGCATCTAGGCCCCTTAATCTGGTTTTGATGATTGACGACAAGCGGTTAAGGGACTAACAGGTTTACCGAGTTTATAAACAGATATTAGTCCCAAAGAAAAGGCTCAAAGGACATCGGCGACCCCTAAAAAGAAGAAAAGAGTGGCGACTTCGGAATTCCTATTTTGAGTAAAGTATTTCGCTTTTATTTGAGTAGTAGGAAAGCCGTACTATTAAGAGGGGTGCGTTGTAGTGGCAATTAGTTGACCTAAGTGCTCAGAGATCATTGAACTCTTTTTCTAGAGAGAGCAAAACTTTTGTTTCTCCGAACTCAAAGTCTTAAATCAGCTACATCGGAAGTTCCGGTCCCTATATCGGATATTTCGGTCCAACCGGAAGGTCCGATGTAGCCCCTATTTTGAGAGTTTTGGAAAAACCGGAAGTTCCGGTTTCTGGATCGGATGTTCCGATCTGGCCAGAAGTTCCGGACCACCCTTGGTTTTGAGAGTTCTGAAAACACCGGATGTTCCGATATTGTGATCGGATGTTGCGAGGAAGAGAAGTAGCCGTTTTATTTGAACATATCGGAAGTTCCGATGTGGATATCGGAAGTTCCGATGTTGGTGTTTTCTGTGCATAACGGCTAGTTTCTGGAGGGTGCTATATATAGCCCCCATCCCTCTTCCTCAACCAACCTTTTGCAAAATCCATTCCTGCACACTCAAGAGCACTAACTCCTCCTCTCTCAAGTTTCCAAGCCACCCTTTGTGAGAGAAAAGAAAGGAAGCATCTTTGTGAGGATTTGAGTGGAGAGAAAGGTCAAGATCTTTGAGCACTAGGTTCACCTCCTTGCAACTTCATCGCGCTTGTTACTCTTGGAGGTTGAGAACTCCTAAACGGTTAGGAGTTGCTCACGAGCTCCCGATCCGTGTGGAGAGCTGTGGGAAGTTTTTGAAGGCCGGGATTCGCCTCCGCAAGGAAAGGATCACCAAGAGCAAGTCGAGGAGACTCCGGAGAGTCCTCGAGAGGAAGTGGCTTGAGAGGGAGCCCACCCTTGATCACGTGTGATCGGGTCCTCAAACGGAGACGTAGGATTCCCTCAAGGATCCGAACTCCGGGAACAAATTCTTTGTCTCTCTTGTTCATTCATTCCGCATTTACTTTGCAAGTACATTGACATTGCTTATATTCATCTTGCTTAGTGTTATTGCTTAGTGATCTTGGTTCCCATATTAAGAATTGTCATATTAGTTAATCATTCAAGTTATTTCCGCATATTGTAAGAATTGATTAATTTTGAAGAAAAATTTGATTAGTCGCCTATTCACCCCTCTCCTCTAGGCCGACATCTTGATCCTTTACTCTCCCTCCTCACACCTAACACCACTGAAATCGCACCTCATATACTCAGTTTTGGTTCTACTAAGTCTAAACCCTTTCGATTCTAAAGTTTATCTCCACAGTTCTAATTTCCTATTGACGCTCATCCTACTCTCGTCTACTAGCACCACATCGTCAGCAAAGAGCATACACCAAGGAATATCACTAAGGCAAAAAGGTATGGGCTCAAGGCTGACCCTTGATGTAGTCCTATCTTAATTGGGAAGGCATCGGTCTCACTGTCACAAGTTCGAACACTTGTCACAACGTTATCATACATATCCTTGATAAGGGTAACGTACTTTGTTGGGACTTTATGTTTTCTAGCGCCCACCACATGACTGCTCTTGGTATTTTGTCATAAGCCTTCTCCAAGTCAATGAATACCATATTAAATCCTTCTTCTGCTCCCTATATCTCTCCATAAGCTGACGTAGCAAGAAAATCGCCTCCATGGTCGATCTCCCGGGCATAAAACCAAATTGATTTTTTGTGACGTTCGTTAATGTTCTTAGTCGATGCTCAATTACCATCTCCCATAGCTTCATAGTATGACTCATAAGCTTAATTCCTCGGTAATTAGTACAGTTTTGAATATCTCCCTTATTTTTGAAGATAGGTACTAATATACTCTTCCTCCACTCTTCGGGTATCTTGTTTGACCGAAAGATGCGGTTGAATAGCTTAGTTAGCCATACTACTGTCATGTTTCCAAGGCATCTCCACACCTCAATAGGGATATCATCAGGGCCCAACGCCTTGCCTCCTTTCATCCTTTTTAGGGCCTCCTTAACCTCGGACTCCTGGATCCTCCGCACGAAACGCCTATTGGTGTCATTAAAGGAGTTGTCTAACTCAAGAATAATACTCTTATTCCCACCGTTGAACAATTCATGAAAGTAATCTCTCCATCTATTCTTGATCTCCTCATCTTTCACTAGAAGTCAATTTGTCTCGTCCTTAATGTATTTAACTTGGTTGAAATCTCTTGTCTTCCTCTCGCAAATTTTAGCCATCTTGTAGACATCATTTTCACATTCCTTTGTGCCTAATCGCTGGTATAGCTCATCATAAGCCCGCCCCCTTGCTTCACTCACAGCTCGTCTTGCTTTCTTCTTGGCATCTTTGTACTTCTTCATGTTGTTTCTGCTTCTGTCATGATGCCAGCACTTATAGCATTCTTTCTTTTCTTTAATATATATGGACATCCTCATTTCACCATCAGGTGTCTTTAGATTCGTATTTCTTTCCTTTAGTCACTCTAAGCACCTCCCTAGCCACCCTTCGAATGCAAGTTGCCATCTTCATCCACATGCTATTCGCGTCTTTCTCTTCGTTCCATGGTCCTCCTACAATCATCCTATCCTTAAAGATCTGTTGTGCTTCCCCTTTGAGCTTCCACCACTTTGTTCTCATAATTTTGTCACCTTTGTCCCGAGAAACCCGTAAAAGAAAGCGAAACTCAGCCACCACTAGCTTATGTTGTGGGACAACACACTTTCCAGGTATCACCTTGCAATCTACACACGCACATCTATCCACCGTCCTAGTAAGGACAAAATCAATTTGGCTGGAGTGCTGAGTAGTGCTAAAGGTCACTAAATGGGATTGTCTTTTTCTAAGGTGTTAGCTACCATTAGGTCGAAAGCTAGAGCAAAATCTAAGATGTCCTTGCCCTCTTGGTTCCTATCGCCATACCCAAAGCTCCCATGCACCCCCTCAAACCCCATATTTGATGTACCCACATGGTCATTGAGATCTCCTTCTATGAAGAGTTTCTCATTAGTAGGTACACTTCTAACCATGTCTTCTAAGTCTTCCCAGAATTGCCTCTTCATGCTCATATCAAGACCTCTTTGTGGGGCATAAGCACTAATAACATTCAGGACCAAATCCCCAATGACTAGCTTGACTAGGATAATCCTATCTCCCTGTCTCCGGACGTCCACTACTCCATTCTTGAGGTTCTTATCAATCAGAATGCCTACACCATTCCTATTCCCAACTAACCCTGAGTACCATAGCTTGAAACCAGTATTCTCTACCTCTCTCGCCTTCTGGCCCCGTCCAGTTAGTCTCCTGGACACAAAGGATATTTACACGTCTCCTAATCGCAACATCAACTAACTTCGTAGCTTTCTAGTTAATAATGACGATGTACCAATTAAAAATACGGTGACCTATTTGACACATTTGAACAAGTTCAACGCTTAATTTAATGATGACAATGTGCAAATTAAGACTACGGTTACCTATTTGACACATCTGAACACATGAACAAGATCAGCGACCGAAAGCGTATTGGAACTTTTGTCAAATGTTTGAGTACACTCTTTCTTCTTGTAGGAATGCCTGATATAACCAGATTTTAGTTATCCCAGTGCTCAAGCAAACCAATATTTGTAGCATAGACCAGCCAGATTTTAATCATCCAGTGCTCAAGCAAACCAAACAGATATTTACAGCATGGATATTTAATCACATTATTTAGTACTATTACAATGGCTGCACCATCATTCACATGACATCCCCAGGTGCAATTGACCATCTCTGAACCCTGACTAAATTCTGCTGCAGGGACATCCATATTTGTCCTGCATCTAGAATTCTTCACATCCTGAACTAACCTACTGATCAACACCTATAAATTGCTGTACAATGGCACAATGACATACCATATTCCCACTTCACCCAGCGGGACAAGAATTTACATTCCACCGTGTATATTCACATAAGGACCAAACCATTCACATTCGCGCAAGTGCATTGTACCATGGGCCATGGACCTTCTCTGAGACCGTTGCCACCCTGATCAGCACTTCAGCCGCCTTCACGACTCTATCGAGAAGTTTCACCGCACCGATGCGGCGCAGGGCTACATCAGCCAGCTTCTGGCCCTTCATCCCACTGCCACCGAGGATGATGCTGCGGAAGGCGCAGTAGACCGACCGGGAGACCTTCTTGAAGACAACGTCACCGGCCTGGAGGCTCTTAAGGAGCACCCGGGTTATCATCTGCCTCCTAGCCTGAATCTTTTCATCTGATAAGGAGCCATCTGAGGCTGACGAACTCATCATCGCCTCCACAATCTCCTCAGTGCCGGCCTCGGGGAAGTTATCCAGTAGCTTTACCAGAGCGTTGAACAGTTCTGAAATAACATTTTCCAGATCTAGAGGAGTGATCTTCAAGTTCTCACTCATCAGAACTTGACGCAGGACTAGCATGCTGCGCAAACAATACATTCAGTTATCACACATCGATTTCGTCAAAAAATTATCACACATCGAAGGGTTTAATCATTCTGATCGACTAGGCTAAAAGTAGAGGTGTAAGATAGTTCACCTTGTGGCGATCACAATCACTTGCTGAAATTGGCTCTGCACGGCCCTCAATCTCAGCAAATTAAGCTGGAAGCTCTCCGGAGTTGACTGCAATTGCAAGCCCTCCATACCACTAATGAGCTGTAACAAACCAATCCTGATAAGCTTGTCAAGATTTTCTCCCTTGCATTCTGGTAGACCTGAGCTGCTTGCTGCAGACAAAGATGATGCTTGTCCCCCGGGAGCTCCATGGCCAGCTCGGAGTACTGTAACAAGGGGCTGAGCCTGCAGGAAGGATTTAGTGTCAGGAATGCCGATATGCTGCTGATGTTAAGACAGTACAGTGTTAGAAACTTACATGATGTGCTGCTGGCAAGATTGAAAGAGAACCCAAATGTTCATTCCATTCTTCTTCCGCGATGTTCTTTGATGTTGACACCCATTGCAGAGTAAGAGGGAGAGAAGCTGATGCATTGGTAGGAGATCCATAGCGATCAGCAAAAGCCTTCTGCAGGTACTCCACTCCAGCAGACCCTTTTATGATCGGTTGCATCAGTTGCATACGTGCCTTACTCACTTCTACTTGCAGTTCCTGTTTATCACAGAAAAAATGTTAGAATTCCACAGCATAAAAACAAGTGCAATCGATTCTAGGACTAGTTTAAGGTATTAGCACGGGACATACCTTTATTTCTTCCAGAGTGAAACGCAGACCCTTGATGACAGCAATGACAAATGAGCAGATGCCATTATCATTAGCTTCGGAACTTGCAGCCAACTCACTCAATAGTATGTCATGACTTCTCTTCATCTCATCCTCCTTTGCAGGAGCAGATAGTTTCCTGACCATATCCAGGGAGTACTGCATAATCTGCCCCAGATATTGGGTGTCCTGGGAGCCTGACTCAAGTACCTTCATTTGGAGTAGGTAAAAAATATGTCAAATTTCATGGTTTCACATAAGAAAGCATGGTCCTGACAGAATTTAACCGATTTTGTCTTGCATAACAGCAATAAGATCTTACCTGAGACAAAATTTCCAGGTCAACGTTCCCAAAGATTTCCTCCTTCCACTCCTTGGGAGCCAACTCTTGCAATGAATCCCTCACTTCCTTCACCAGGTTGATCAGCTGGGTGTAGTCAGGTTTGTCTCCTCTCATCGAGTCAGTAACCACATCCCAGAAAGCTTTCTCCATTGTTTCTCTGACTTCGGCCTGGAAATTCTTCTCAACAGTACTGGCATCATCAGAATTGCCAGCTATCGCACCATCATTCTCATGAAGCATCTCATTGACCATTTGCTCATTCTGTGTTGGCAGTTTCACTGGTGATGTACTGCTTGATGGTGAAGAAGCTCCGAACAAGGACCGGACAACAGACCTTGATCCTTCAGCATTTGTCTTGGAATTCACATTAATCTCAGAAGGTGGGAGCTGTCCAGACGAATTAATGCTCAAAGGAGTAGACACGTTTGCAACAGGTGTCGCCAATGGACTTCCATTTTCCTTTGCTTCGAAGAACTTTGACCTTGTGTCTGAAAGAGCAAAGTTCATCCGCTCAATGCCTGCATCACCACTCAGGTGCTGAACCTTCTCTCTTAGGAGCTTTTGGTCATCAGTAACTTGTTTCTGAATCGCCTTCATATCATGAGTAAGGTTATGTGACTGCCCGTCCCCTGTTAGCTTGCATGTTTGCATCATTGATAGCTCAAGCTTGCATGCAGCCCTAACAAGATCACCTTCCAATGATCTTGCATCTTTCACTTTCCATACCACAAAACGGTAAAGATAAGCGCACCAAGCTCTGTCAAAATTAACCAATTGAGTCCTGAATTTCCTTTGACCAGTAACAGCAGAAGACATCTGGCAAGTAGATGATTCAGCAGCGTCAATAGCAAGGGATGACTGCCTTGAGGCACTTCCTGGTTCCACAAGTACTGTCTTAACCAACAGCTCAAACTCCCTGACAAAGTTTGCTGCCGACTCCATAAGTAGTTTCTCTTGCTCCCCTTGTCCACTTAAAACAGCACTTGGATGAGCCAGAATCATGTAAGCACAGAGTACCACCCTCAGTGAGTATCTAGACGGTCTGCTTGTTTCAGGACTTCTTGCTGGCTGTTTTGCTGCAACCCTTGTTCTTCCCTCTCTGCTAGGAGGTGCCTTTCTCTTCGGAGACACAAGGCGTTTCAGTAGATGGTCAATATTTTCAACTGATGACGAACTTGCTGACTGACCAAGAAGCAAACGTTTCTCCAATCGGTCGAGCAATGCCTTAGTGGCCTCAAGAGCTGTAGGAGATTCCATTGTCATAGCCAATTTTTCAAACGGCATAGACTTGACAGATTTCTCATCAACTCCCAAGGCATCATAAGCTTGAACCAATGCAAGCGTGGTCTTACTAGACTTCACAAATCTTCTCCAGCACCTACAGTATACCAAAATGAACAACTTAATTAATTCCACACGTGCAAAAGCAACCAAATAATTATTCCAATAGTTTATCGTATGAGAACAGTACCTCGCCAGCTTTCTTGAAAGAAAATCTGCATTCTTGATGTAATCAGCATGGGCAGAACTGCGTGGACTTCCTCGCTGCTTCAAATACTCCGCTCTTTTCCTCTTCGCCTGTTCCAATAAGATAATCTATGATGTAAGAAACAGAATAGAAGGACTAAAACTGTAAGACTAAAACTGTAAGATTAGCATATGTATGAGAATACATACCCTCTGAAGTTTGCTTTCCAGCTGTTCTTTCAGTTTCATCCTCTCTGTTTCTCTCTGGCTGCATACAGTCTTGGCTGCTCGTTGGATATGCACAAGCCTAGCATGAGCCTTCCTCTTCTCAGCTTCTAACAAACCCAGCCGTTTCTTCTCAGCAGCAGCGCGCTTTTGCAGGATTGCAGATCGTACCTGTTCTGCGTACTTGCTCTCTGATGTCGCCTTCTGCACCAGGGACCTCGCTGTTCTCTCCTTCAGTTCAGCCCGCCTCTGCATATGCACATGCAAAAGGCGCATGCGGTTTTCCTCTGCCTGTCTGACACGAGACTCAACTCTAGTCTCAAGTTTTTCCTTCTCCTTCTCAAAACGCATTTCCACGTCATTCTTAGCAGCTTGTCGGAGTTCATCCAACTTGGCTAACCGGTTCTGCGCCTTTGCCAAAAGGCTTAACCTGTAAGATTCATATATTAGCCTCAGATGCTCCTATACTTGAATAAAATTGAAATAACCAATATCAGGTCCTGCTCTTTTCTTACCTTTTCTGCTCAGCTGCTTGAAGCTTCGCTTCAAGGCGCTGTCCATAATCCTCCTCTTGAGAGGACCACGACGGGCTTCGTGGCTTCTTCCTTGCTTTGCAGGACAACCATTCATAGAATTGCTGTAAAAAGACTATGGAACATAAGCTATCTTGATCAACCATGTATCACTAATTCACTACCAACTGGTCCAACCATCCTTTAACAAAACATGAACGTACTTGTTTCCTATAACAATTCACTCACGAATCAATAAAAGAAACAAGAAAAATGACAATCCCAAGAGGTCATCGGACTTTGACAAGCAAATAGAATATAGTCCCAAATAGCAAACAGTTTAAGGCAACTTCAAGTGAGCTGGACCTACCAAAATTATATAAACCAATAAAATTTCAACCAGTTTACTGGTCACCAAATTTGTGGTAGTACAAGTGCGAGGAAAGTTACTTCTAAGCAAAACCAAGTGGTCGGTGATAAAGCAAACTGTTCCTACCAAACTACCATGATACTTTTACCACCGAAGAAACTGAAATCAATTGCTAACTCAATCCTTATTTACATGAATTTTAGCTTCCCTATTTGATTAAAACAGAAGAACTTTTCTTTCACAGTCAACTTGGCCTAAATCGATACAGACAACAAAACATGTTACTGGTTGCGCTTTCACCGAACTACAGGTGGAACCAAAAGAAAGCCTCAAGGCTCAAAGTAATTCTTTCACCTACTTTCAACTGCACAACCCGATTCCCCGCTCCGAGTCGGCCAACAAAAATCACATAAACGAAGAAGAGAAAAGAAAATATCAAAATAGAAAAAAGAAATTCCTGTTCGGGACATAATAGGAGTCTAAACGTTGCCGAAAAATCCTGCAAAAGTAATACCACTTGAGGAGCACAGACCAAATAAGGACCATAGGACATCAAAAATTTCTTAAAACTTCGACTTCACAGTTCACGCCCCAACTTCGCAATCCACCGTGAGATTGAAGAAGGGAAAAGCAAAATAAAGGCAGAAAAGGGACCCGACAGAGACACCTACCTGCCTCCGGTGCTCGGCCTCCCTGAGCTTGGCCTCGATCTCCGCAGCGCTCGTCGGCGCACTGCCGCCGCCGCCACTCCTCCCCTCGAGAAGCCTCCTCCTGATCCGCGGCGGCACCCTCATCGCCGACGCCGCCGACCCCTCCTCCGCCGGTATCTCCATCGCCACAGGCTCCCGCACCACCATCTCCTCCTCCTCCTCCCTCGATCGAACCCTCCCGCGCTGCGAAATCGGGACCGAATACCACAAGCAACTCCGCCTCGCCTGGGCTCTCCTCTCCTTTGCTTGTTCCGCTTCTTTACTCCACTTGTTACCCTTTTCTTTCCCTTGCCTCTCGAGTTGGTTTGTTCTGGGTGCGCCACGCGTGGCGCTATATAGCTGGGAGTACTAAGAGGTCAGGATTTTGCGCACATGGTGCCAAATGAGCCTATTATTTTTAAAAGTTAAAAGATCATATTTTTAGAATAATTTAAATAATATATTATAAAATTAAATATACATAGTTAATTTTTGTAAAAATATAACTATTTACAGTCTGTGTAAAATAAATAAGAAAACACATTAGACAAACATAAATAGTAGTGTATAGAAAAAAAATATTTTTTTCTAGGTCATAAATAGACATATTGTTTAACTAAAATATACCTGTCTATACTACATTACATAATATATGTATATAAAAAAATTTAAGACTTAAATGTGTGATTTTCAGTTTTAAAAAATTAGTAAGTGCAAACACCACCGGGCTCCCGATGGAAAGCGGTTCCCCGAATCACAAAATAGATCGGACGTTGGCGGCCGGGGGCCAGACGGATAAGAGGATCGGGGTGGAGGGGTGTTCCAGTAATTTCCGTGGGCGGCTCACGGCGTTAGGCGCTTCAGGACGGTTCGGCAGTTGGGGCCCCCGCTGGTCGCGCCTCTTTTCGTGAGGTGGGTTGACCAAATTGCCCCTCTCGGCGGCTCTGCTCCTCCGTTTCGGGGTCCGGCTCCGGGTGTCAGCCAAGTTTGGTTTGAGTTCGGCTCGGAAATGTGATTAGGAAGTTCCGTAATTGAAGCGTGTGTCGGTCGGTGTAGGAGCCTCCTTCTGCTTCTGACCAATCTTTTTATGGCGACGGCGATTACTATACAATACACTGATGCACGAAATCTCAAAGCAAATACAATGGACAGAAAATTGGACCCAAGATAGAAAAAAAAGCTCGAGAGTTTATATAGCAATTTCGTTCTCCTTGTACCTATTATCACGCGTGAATCTCACATGGGTCCATCATCGTACCGAGGAAAACCGAATACCTATAGCAATTTCGCTCTTCTTCTTTGGTACTAAGGGGGACGTTTGGTTGGACTGTAGCTTATTTAAAAGCAACTGTCGGCTATCTGCTGTGAGAAAGCTGCTGCCGGCTGTCTGCTATAGGAAAGTTGAGTTTCGGTTGTTTTGTTTGAGTGAAAAATGTGAGTAATTAGTTGTCCACTACAGGAGCAATCTCAGCACAGCATCACCAAAAGCCAAAAAAGCACCTCAAAAAATGCTTATTTTTTATACACTAATTTTAGCTTATAAGCAGGAAAAATAGCTTTTAGATATTTAATATTTGGTTGGACTTTTGACTTACAAACAGAAAAAATCACAGCAAAAATTCAACCAAACACCCTAAATACTACTATGTAATTGCCGAAACTGGCTTTTTAACCCGAGAGCATTTGCTCCCGAATGCACGTTTGGTTATCGCATTAAGGTGAACCATGCTCGGTGATTAATGAATCGCGCGGTGCAGGGCTACTCAACGGGGAGACGTCAATTCGCCGTCACCGTACTTCTGACGTGGCGGTGGCGGCGGGAGCAGTAACGCCCGCCCCTCTGCTCTTTGCTACAATGTCGCTGACAAGTGGGGTCAATATTATCCTGTGCCCGCATGTCAGTGTAAAATTATTCTCGAGTGTAGCATCACGTTTGGGTGATTGTATACTCCAGCTCGGCGCGCTGCCTGTCTCCCATTCCCCGGAGGGAAACGTGGCAGGAAGAGAAGGATCACCTACTTTTGTACAATTACGTCACTACCCTCACAAGCTTCTTCTTTTTTAACCTCAGAAGACTTTATTTAAGAGATGCATCGTACAGAGAGTATAGCAGCTTTGCACGAATTCTGACGTGAGAAAAGCCAGGACAAAGAAAGACACAACTCTGCATAGAAGCAAAGTTGAGAGCATTTCTAGCTAGTTTATGCGCCATCTTGTTTAACTCTCTTGGCACCTGATGAATCGCACATTGGCCTGCAACAGAAAGATTTAAAAAAATGGATTGTAAAGAAGATCTGCCTTTCCTGCAGCTTATATCCTGCATAAACACAGCAGACACAATCTACGCGCCAAGAAAAAGTGCTTGCATCTCTCCCTGAAGAGGCGAAGACGTGTGAGAAGTAGCAGCTTCTATCAAGATTGCTGTTTGGAGGGTAGTGTTAGGATCATGAATGAAGATTCCAAGACCAGCTACGGCTGACTGACCTGCATTGTGAGTTCTGACTTCCACGCTGCACGTGTGTTCTTCAGGACTCGAGAGTGCTGCGACGAGGATTTCGTACCTGCCGTTGTGTTGGTGTACTTAATGGAAAGTACAACATGCTACTACTTTATCTTACAAGGATTTGGGGTTAAGTGTCGATCTAGACTGGTAAAAGTATGATTATTGACGAGAGCCATCGTCCTTCTTGACATGAAATGGTTAATCAGCACGTACATTAAACACTATTATCGCACGTACACTCGTTCCATCTTGAAGCACTAATTTTTGGTTTTGATTTGATATTTCCGTCGAACGGCTAACGGCGCGCTTTTCGTGATATCTAGTACATGCGAAAACTGTGCCGCACAGGGTGGTAAGTCTAACTAGTACTATTTTAATAGCTAGTAAAATAAGGAGCTCTAAATCGAACTTATCACCTTACGCTTCTAATTAATACAACTTTATTTTAGTTTACTGCTGAGGTCTTGTGCCTCTCAGGGAGAAGCAACGAGATAATCGATCATAAATCATGGAATCATCTATCTAAGTTCAGGTGCTCATCTATGTGGTGAGGGGTGATAATATGCTGCTCACCTCTGTGCACTGTTAAAAAATCGAGGCGTCGTGTTGTTGATGTTACACGCTACAATACGAAAAATAAAAGAGACATAGTGATATATGAGTATTATTTTTATTATTATTATAGATTAGATCTCATCAATACGGTAGCAACTTGTATGATGACATCCACTTATATTTATAGACTTTTTCTAGGTTTTGATAAGTGCACACATGAGTCTCTAGGAGGGGTGCAGCGCACCGGCCGGTCCACCTATAATTGGGCCAAAAGTCTCACAACATGTTAGACAATCTAACTATGTAGTATATATGGTCAGTCTTCTTTTCGTCCAAAATTAATTCATTATGAGTATAACTAGATTGACAGAGAGAGCGAGCTGTGACGGAATCATATATGAGTAAGGGAACGAATAATCACCAAGGACCGAGAAACCAGTCGACCTGGTGGCACGGTACCTGCGCCGTGAACATCGAGGCGGAGTGGTCCGACACCTGACCAACACACCATACGCTTACCGACGTCGTATGCCTTCACCGTTGGTCAAGCCAGCTGGAAGCGATCAAACTTCCCGAAACCACATACAATTTCCTGATCCTGTAAGGGTTTAGAGTCGTTCTCAATTCCACTACGCAGAACAAGACCGGAGGAGCCCGGCGGATCATACCCACACCCTAACCTAACCCGAAGGCTAGTGGGTCGCTCGAAAGCCCGGTACAATCCACCCACACCCTGCCTGGCCGGCACAACATCTCAGCCAACGGGTCACTCAACCGATACCTGCTCGACATAGTGAAAAGAAGAACAGCTCTAACCCTTCACGGCATACACATATACTTCATTTCATACACGCATTGCATATGGGTAGCCACCGAAATAACTTGCATACCATCACAGAACTCTACAAAAGAAGGGTTGAAACGATATATAGTTACCATTGCCCAAAAAGGGGATTCATATGACATAGCTACCAACTCGAAGACTGGATACAGTTCTTCGAATTATAAAGATAGCATGAACACAAAAATGAAAACCCTTGAGATGGCAGCCCCGCCAACTCCATAAGCATCCACATGACCCACAACATTATGATCGAAAAGGATAACAACAAGCTAGGCATCTGCATCGACATTTCCCTCGTCGTAGTACTCACCGATACTAGGCTCACCTGCAACAATTTCAGAATTGAATTCCGTAAGTACTTTCGTACTTGCAAGCAACATTTGTAGGCTCATCCCAATTCAATTTCAGCATGCATATGACAAGGATAAAATACCAAGCAACAATATATTCACAACATGTGAAGCATGGCATGTACATTAAGATAAAACAGTATCAACATAATCATCTCCATCTCAGGTTCAATACTTTGCTTTCAGATCAGCAATAACTTAGAATTCAACCTAGAATTCATTTCAATCCTCACATCAAGTCAACAAGACTCAATTTATCAAACTATCTAGTCCACCAAGACTAGATTCAATTTTCTGAGCAAGCTCACCAAGACTTATTCGGGAAGTGTTTCGAAATATTGTTAGTTCATAGCTGGCCGGCTATGACTACCCAACATTCCCGCATAACACTTCCACCGTGGGTGACGGGTAAAGCCCTACGATACCGGCATCGACTGAACGACTGCGGTGCTTATGTTCACCTCGCCCAGTGATCCATCGGTAGGTGTCGATACCCCGGCCCTCACAACTCACCATTAGAGTTCCATATATAATTAGTCCATTTAAAAGATCACCGCTGATCTTGCAACCAATTAACCTACCATGCTAGTGATTACGCCATCACATAACATAGCATTCTCAAAACAAATTCCAATCAAGTATTTCATCCCAATCACAAGCACATCATGAAATGAATTAAGGAATCTTAGCGAGCTTTTGTATACTTGTCTTGCTGAGTTTGCTTCGGATCACAATAGTACTCAACTTCCGAATATTCCTAGCCACTCGGTTCTACTCAAAAATCAAATCCCGGAATACCAAAACCAAGCAAATGAAAAGACTTTAATCAAAAACCAGCAAGAGTGGAGATCCAAAAATGAATGTTATGCATGCTAATATGTAGAAAATCTCTATATGAAACTAACAAACTGGTTTCATTGAATTCGGAGTTCTAGGGCTCAAATTATGCATTTCCGAAGTCGCAGATATTAAAAATTAGGGTTTTGGTTTGTTCATATATGATTTGCATATATAGAAGAGTATATGGAGGATATGGTGAGTCCAATGTGCAACCTTAGTTTTGAGTTACATTTAGGTACCACATATATCCCTTTTGAAGTTATCAAATATCTTCTATAATTCATATTTCAATTTCAAACTTAAAAGGGGTATTATGGGAATTTCACAATTTTAAAGCAATGCAACATGAACATTAGTTATACCATAATGTTCTACAGATTAAAAGGAGGCTAACAAAAAAAGAATCATTCAATTTGGAGTTAGTATGCAAAAGATATGAATTTTTGAACAAGTGCTAACTTTTAATCATTTTCAGCTAATCCTCAGAATCCGAATTGAAGCAAGACTTTTCTCACTTCAGTCCCAACTAGCTACAGCCAATGACAAGGGGGGTCCACGGTTCCCCCACATCTTCTCTTCCCCCTACCCTTTTATTTCATTTTTGAATCTAAGAAATGGAGCCCAGCTGTCAGCGACCTTCAACTAGAGGCCTTTGGTTCCAAGGTGCGCGCTGTGTTCTGGTTGTTGAAGTCTAGAGCGACGGCGGCCAGTGGTGGCGTTGAGCACCCGTGGGAGCTCTATTGGGAAGGAGGGGAAGGAAGAAGAGCGCCATCGAGAAGAGGAGCTCACCGCGATCTCGTTTTGCTGCTCGGGTGAGGCGAACGGAGGCGGAGTAAGGCCGACATCGACGATGGCGGCCGGCGGTGAGGAAGAATGTGGTGAGGGAGATTAGCTGCATATCGAGCCAAAACAAGGGGTCAAGGGAGGAAAAGAGGGCTCCGGGAATCAGAGGATACACGCGATTTGGCTCGAGACTCACTGTGTAAAGGAAATCGGCGGCGGCGAGGCGACGGACGACACCGAGGAAGAGGTAGGTTGGTTTCGGCTTCGACTACACAATAATCAAATTAACTTTGGGGGGTGAGGTCCTGGGAACATTGCGAGCTGAATTGACAAGAGAAAGAAAGAGGAGGAGTTACCGGGTGTGGGGAGAATAAGTGACCAGTCATGGGGAGCCGCCGGACGTGGGGGAAGACGAGCACCCGAGCGTTGGTTGCACTGCACCAAAACCAAATTAAAGGAGTCAGTGACTTCTCGGCGATATGAAGAATCTAATGGGCAAGGTTAGAGAAAGCGAGGAGGTCGCTGGACGCGAGCACGAAGATGATGCCGATGGTGCGAGCTCGTCGGGGCGGCAATGCCGGGCTTGTCCCGACCGCCTTGCTCGGCTGCGAGCTCGACTGGGGATGCGGCGCAGAGGAGGGGAGGCGAGGACGACGTTGACGAGGTGGGGAATTGAGAGGGAGGAGGAAATGCCGAGGGAGGCGCTGGTGTGCTTGAGGGGGAGCTCCGGTAATGCGCATGGCAGAGGGTTGGCGACGCGTGGAGGGAGGGAGCTGCAGGTGGGCCAGGTGCGCCAGCGGCAGAAGGAGAAACAGGAGGGCAGGTATGCGCCAATCAGAGAAAGAAGACAGAAAGAGGAGAGTGTGCTTTCGGGCGCAGGCAGGGGAGAGGGACGGGCTCAGCCCAACTCGCGGAGAAAACGGGCCGCGAGCCGGCCCAGATGGCTGTTTAGAGATTTTTTTTCTTTTATTCCTTTCTGATTTCTAACTCTCTAGTTCAAATTCAACTTGCAATTGATTCTAAAGCAAGATTTCAAAAGCTTACAAGATTTGTGGGAGTTCCTGGGAGGGTGTTCTTACTGTAATAAATTATGAAGCCAATTAAACAATGTAACTATTTCTCTGGGAAAGCAATGAGGTCCAAAAATTCAATTGATGGTAGCTACTAGGAATCTAACTCCAAAAGTCTTGAAAATTTGCTTAAGGCGTTCAGGAAGATATTTGGACTTCCAAGTATAATTTTTATAGTAATATTTGGACAAGCTTTTCTTCATCAATCATAGTCCACTTCTAGCACTATGTGGTGTTAAGCAAATATCCCAAAAATGGGACTTGTTGGCCAACTAGCACCGGTATGGATTTAATTTAAAATGAACCTACACCTAGAACATGTTGAACAGGCATCTTGTTGTCATTAGCTCCCTCATACCATTAAGGGTAGTATAACAATGTATTGGTCAGGTGCATTAAGTTCATTCCATGCAAAATTTTAACATCGACCTATGTGATGATATGAGATGCACAAATGACCAATTTACTTCAGGCAAAAAGCTACAGTTTTCATTTATCTGCTTACAACATCTGGGTCTTTACACGAGCCTCCTAGGGAGATCTAATGGTGTTTTGGCTAGGAGCTCCTGGGTGAAAAATCAATTTGAAAAAATACTTATGAATATCAAAATAATCTAAAAAATGAAATGTAAAATTTTGAATATTTCATGCACTTGCAAATTTTTCATGAAAAAATGAGTATCTTTGCGCACTACGCATGAAAAACATGTTTGGTGGTTGTCTAAGAAAGCAATTATTTTGCCTCTTAAGTTCGTTCAGTTTCTTGCTTAGCACGCAAAATTACTCGTTTTTCATAATGTGTCATTGGGATTTTTGACATTCGGAAATTTGCTTTTTCACTGGGAACACATGTTCCCGGGTTACCTTTCAATTTCCGCATCATAGGTTCCATCCTTCCATGACTCAATATCCGACCTATTCCTTGCAAGGTTCTGACGGTCACCATAGCAGAATCAGGTCCTGAAAGTGATAGTGGATTTGGTAGCTCGTGCTACGCGCCTACGCGTCATTGTTCTGCAAGGAACAGATCACAGAAACTTGAGATGATCTAACCCTACCAAACTTGTACACACATTACGCTTGGAGGCTTGGACATGGAAATCAAAATTAATTTGTTCTCGTCACGTCCAGTTTCTTGTCGATCATAACTACTAGTCTATGTATGTGGTAGCCGGTAGGTCAATAACTCTACAGCGAGAACTACTCGTTCGGCGTATTTCGGTATTTCCATAAAGAACACTTTGTGCGCTAAAAGGTTGTTCTAAGAAGATTCACCACATTTCACGGTTAGGTAAGTGTTCCCGTCGCTGATCGAGACGAATAAAATCCCGCCAAAATGGATCTAACCGGGCCCTTTTATATAATAAAAAAAAGCACATCGCTAAATAAAAGTGAGTGTTGTACCACATCACTACCAATCTGTACCACTAGATCAATCTCATCAGCAAGTTACAGCGAAACTCCTAAGATCATTCTAATATAACCTAGAATGAAGATGGCGAAAAGGCCACCTGGCGGCGACCTCCGTGGCGATGCTCTCCACTATAAATACCAGATCCTGCCGGTCTCCTCAATTGCCCTCGTGGTCAGCCTCCATCCCCGCGGACACCTCCCCAACCATCCGCTCATCTTCACTACTCCCCTCCCCTTGCCCCTTCCCCCTCCACTCCCAGATTTGGATTTGCCACCTCCACCCCCGCCACGCCAAGAGCCAGCAGTCGTTGATGAGTTCGTTATGGAGACCCTACCAGCCATGCTGACACCATCCGCCTGCAGAGATGGAACGTGTCAAGCCACCCGCATCCTCAATGCGCCAACCACAACTCAAGCTCCACCAACTTCGACCACATGCATTCAAGACGCTGCCTAACCTGCCGGTAAGCCCCTTAACTCATCTGAAATTCGCAATGTCGGGGGTTGGGGGGATTGAAGAGGATGCTTTCCAGCACTACCTTCAATTCCTGACACAAGAATCGCCATGGGGCGCGTGGGGAACACGCGAGAAGGATGGAGTAGGGTCAGGTCACATCGCGAGCCGCGCCGCATGGCTGTACATCTGTTAGCATTCAAAGCTCCACCAATTGCTCGGCTACCCCCTCGTGGCTTAAAGACCACTACTTCCGCTACCTCTCCAAGGGACACAGAGTCATTGCCTGTGGAGATCCTCTCAAATGCTCGCGCTGCCTCAGCTCCTGCCACCGTGCACGTGAATACCGTCGCAATAGACAAGCCTCGTCACGTGCTCCTGAGCTCCGCCCGCCTCTTCGTGAAGCCATTCCTCCGATCGTCCGGCACCGCCTCAAGGCGCTGCTCTACTCCCGTGGCAAGCTACGCCAACCCAGTCCGTCAAGCGGCAAGTGGCAAGGATGCCCAAGCTCAGGGCGCCAACACCAGACTGGTGGACGAGTACATCGTGGTTGCGGCTACACCGGACATGTAGCAAGAGGTTGCGGCCCTCGCCACCAACGCCGTGGTGGCATGGCTCAACGGTGCACACTCAGGCGTGTTGCCATCAACCATCGCAGAGGCTTTCTCGGCGACATTCGGGGTGCGAGTTGCCGACATCAATGTCGTGCGACGCTACCCCGAGCAATACCTCATCAGGTTCAGCCACCAACAGCATTGCGCCACCGCCGTTGCATAGCACAACTTCTCCTTTGGTAACCTCCGCATACAGGTCCACCTGTGGGCTTGTGGCGTCTGGAAGCGCATGCCGAAGGGGCACAAATGAAGCACCACGTTCAGTTGTGCCTTGAAGGTGTCCCTCTCCACGCTGGGAATGAGCACGTCGTCACCAAGGCCATTGGCCACGCTTGCTCCCTCTGTGCAAGCGTCAGCCTGAAACGGCGGCCCACCTGTCGTTCAGCTACCGCTACACACTTCGTCTATGGGGATGATAAAAGGCTGGCTAGGCTTAGTCAACCTCGACGCGACCGGATGGACCACACAAGCTTCGATCCAGCAGTGATGGCTCAATGTCGTCGAGAATACAAACTACCGAAGGAAGGCCATGGCCTCGCTTATAATGCTAGTTTCTTGGCAAATTTGGATTGAGAAAAATGCAAGTCTTCCCGGGGGAGGGGGGTCTCCTACGCCTCCGACACTCTTCGCCAAAATAAAAGAGGAGGCGGCAACCTGGGCTACAGCCAGGGCAAAACATTTCGGAAGCACCAATTTCAAAAGAGTAGGTTTTCGTTGTCTTTCTTTTTTACTTTTTCCATCCCTATTTGTAATAGAACTCACTCTTAATTAATTAAATGAGGCAAACATTTTGCCTCCATTTCATAAAAAGAAAGAACCTTAGATTTTGAGCGCATGCTACGACTTTGGATGATTCTCCGCCATCGGATCCAGAAAGACCGGCATAGATAGGAGGCTACGGTAGCGATGATACAATTAATAGTCCATCATAATAATTTCGCACATTATTACGGTACCTTGCTTGCCTGTTCGGTACATGATTTGCAGTTTTCCTCCGCTAATTTGACACTGTGCTCATCTGACTTGCTTCCTCTACGCCTTCGGAACTATCCCACGCGCACAGTTCCGTACCTAACCTCTCGCGGCTGCACATCCAAGTGACCAAGTGGCGGCCAGTTGACATTCGATCAAGGACCAGATTACACGCCAAATTAACTAAGTAAACACCGTGTGCGATTAGTCACCTAGCTAGCTAGCTAGTCGGTGTTGCACTTTGCACACTTAAGCAATCGCCTTGAGGCGTCACGATTAACCAAACCATTTAAGCGCGTGAGGGATCCGCGCGCGGAGATGCACCGTTGATTAATCAGTTTTTGAAGAAACCCGTTGGTTAATTACGAGCTAGGTACGTCATGCGTAAGGGGTTGGTAGACATATGTATGTACGTACGTAAGTACGTGCGTAGTAGGCTAAAGTGTACTCAAGGCTCTCTTCTCACGCCGCATTATTGGTACGTGGTGCAGCGACGGAACAGCGGCGTAACACTGCTCACTCGCGTATCGCTGGTCAACTACGTACGCACGTACTTAAATGTAGCCACCAGAAAGGTAGGAAATATGCGTGCCGGCTCACTCTTATTTTTGGCCCGCGATGCACCTGCACCTTGGTCGTTACAATTTATCTCAATCTCATGAGAATTCTACCCCTGTTTGTTCCTCGTGTGAGGGGACTGCAAGGTAAAAACGTGCATCAGACACTTGGCCCGGTCAGATAGCCTTGGTATTAGGTGCCAGCCAAACGACATAAAGTGCAGCTACAGCTAGCTCAAGGAAAGTATTTCTAGATGGAGGCTAGGTTTGCGCGTAGTGAATTAATCACCTATGATTCACAACTGTGCCTGATTCTATAACTTCATTAGGCTCTTCCAAACCTGACATACAAAACGAACAAACCAAGTACCGGGCAACACATTATGTTGGGTAGAAGTCTTCGCGTTAGCCCGTTTTTAAAATTTTTTGTATGTACCGTCAATGATTACATCGACGACGTCAAGAGCAATCTCAGCGCCCATCTACGTCGACGTCGTCAAGGACTACCTCGACATCCGTCACCGTTGAGGATTACGTCGACGTCGTCAAGGGCAACCTCGATGTCTGTTATCGTCAAAGTCTACGTCGACGACGTCAAAACGAGGACTACGTCAACGTTACCAATGATCGTCCGGATGTCCGTCGCCGTTAGGGTCTGCATCGGCATTGTTAAGGACTGCGTTGACGTGCTTAGGAATTTCTCCAAAAAGGCCAGAGAATATTCCCCGAAGATGCCCAGAATATTCTCCCAAAATATCTTCTATGCATGGGAAATGACGACAATACCCTCGTAAAGTTCTCCGAATCTGAGGGCAAAATATAATCTCTCATTTTCCATCCTCAAACCCTATAAATACCCCCAATGGGGGTAGAGGGACGGGGAAAATCTTATAACCCTAATTCTACACTTCAATAGAAGAGTGACTTTCACCTCATCGCACACGAGGGGAGTTTCGCCTCCTCGTACACGGCTCGAGTTTCACCCCGTCGTATGTGTCTCGTGCTTCACCTCGACGGACAACCGAAAGGTCGTACTTGCTTGTACTTCTCCAGTATCACCGACGGTCGCTGTAGCTGTTCGGGGGTGCCATAAGTTTACTGTCTAGACTTGTATCTATGACACATTACAATAATCACCGATATGGAGCCTGAGCAGCAGAGCAGAGCCCCTCCAAACAATCTGACTCCAAAACACGGAGTTAAGAACTTGCCAAGTTGGCATATGTCAGTACAGTGTACACCAACCAAAATTACTACCATCACCGCGGCGCCATCTACCATAGCAGCAGCATATATGAGCTTGAGAAGTTGAGAGGACAGAAGGGGTGCAGGACGGGTCAGGAGGAAGCTGGAACCGGCGCGCACGCGTGCATCATACTGCCGACCACGTCACTGTTTTTGCCGAAGGCACAAAGCCTCCGTGGCTCCACCAAGCCCCTTCCACATCCCGACAGCTACGGCTAACTAACCCCGTTGCCTCAGCAGCAGGAGCCCAACTAAAAACTGCTACTACTAATAATACAGCTTCTATCTCTTTGGAATCGTGACGCACGGGCGAGAGATTCCAGGGATTATCATATCATCCGAATCTCCGTGCGATGGCTTCTTCCTTCTTCCGTTAATCTATCAGTCTACATATGAAAAAAGCTGACGGCTAGTCCATGGGTCCGGCACCCACAACTTGTTATTTGAAAGAGAAAAAAGAAGTGAAGAAGCTTCGTTGTCATCCCTGATCCATCCGTCATACCCTTGCGTGCGGCTTGAACCCTCTTGCTCCCACGCTTTCGTCCCCGGAAAAGCTTAGCTTATCCACCATTTGCCGCTCATCATAATTAAGGCCAGCCTCACGTTTCCGGCGGCGCCCGAGAGAAATTAAGAAATCATGAATTCTCACCGCCGCATGATATGTCGAGACCAAGATGGGGCAGGTCTCTCCCGCATGACTGGTTGAGCTCATCGACCCGTTGTGACGGAGGACGGTCTAAATTTTTTGTGAAATAGAATCAAAAGCAAATATCAAGAGTATAACACAAAACCATAATAATTCATATACTAATAAGACTATTTAACACCAAATAGAATCAAATATTACGATCTAGCAGTCCAAGGTCTTAAATATTACTAACTTTCTCATCTAATTTAACTAAAATATCGTCGTCTCACTGTTTGCATTTCCGCTGGTGCTAAATATTGGCATCTTTGGAGTGCCGGTCTTTGTCTCTCTCTCTCTGGTTTCGCATGCCTCACCGCTCGCCGGTGCCGCAGGGCACAACATTGATGTTCCTCCGTCTCATTGATCGATCAATAGATTTGATTGAGTGTGCATATAGTCGGTCACGTGGTTGGTACTTAAACCTAAACAACTTGGGCCAACTAATTGACTTAATTCTTAAGTGCCTCACCATCTAACTGCATGCCAAATAGCGCAGCCCAACTTAGATCCAATTTGGTTGGACTGTGGCTTATCTAAAAATAATTGTACGTTATTTGCTGTGAGCTGTCTGTTGTGAGAAAGTTAAAGGATCGTCGACAAAATCATTGTTAGAGCTGTAGCTATGAGTGAAAATACCTAAATTCTCTTGAGATGCCGAGAACTTATTTATATACTAAATTAATGTTAGTACCTCATTTTATGCCAATCTAGCGATAAATTACCAATTCTTGAGCTAAATTTGTAGAATTTACAATTCTACGGGCTTAATTAGTATATAAAAATCGAAATACAGTGTATATGAAAGAGCTCAACTTCACCTCAACTCCACTCATATTCCAAACTACACTCCACCTTCAAACTCCACTCCACCTCCAAATACTCTTTTTTTAGGAAGAATTCTAGAGCGTTACTGAACAAATCAGTTCAACTTGCCACAGAAATTATCTGTCCTCGAATCATAAATTACTTCAATTGTGAGTAAACAAACATTCCAGACTACATAGCACATAAATCTGTGCATACAATTTACAAACATCAGCGACAAGCAACAAAATTGGCACACAAGAACAATCAATATTACTCTGAAATTTTGGTTCTTCTGAACTTTATACTGCACTGCACAGAGAGCACTACCACCTCCTAAGGCATCTATCCTTTTCTCAAAGTATTCCTACAACACATCAATACATCTAAGAGCCTGTTTGGTTTAAGGTTACCGGTGCCACAACTAACCTTAAGCAGAGTGTGGCAAATTAAATTCTAGCCACAAGTGTGGCAAAGTTGGCAAAAAAATAAAGTCTATGACATGTGGAGCATATGCATAATAAGGTGTGGCAAACCACAACTGTGGTACAAATCAAACACATACCCAAAAAACTATGGCGCGTCTAAGATTAAGTGTGACAAATTGTGGTTAGGAACCAAACAGCCCCTAAATGAGCTTCACCTAAAAAATTACACGATCTTGTTGTGTGTCCAGAATCTGTGTAAACACATGAATTAGGGGTGGAGCAGAGGCGGAGGTCTAGATCTGAATGCTAGGTGATTAATCTAGGGGAGGCGGCGGCGACAATGAGGGCCTAGAGGAGGATGCTAGAGGAGGGCTGCGGGGGAAAGAGTCTGGAAGAGGAGCGCCACAGGTGGAGAAGGCGCCATGGGAGAAGGCTGGTGAAGGACCGTCTGGGAAGGAGTGTCGTGGGAGGAGCATCGACACAGAAGGTGAAAGAGGTCCGCTAGGGGAGAAGGTCGGGGGAGATGTGGATTAACAAGGCACTTAGATCGTTGAGCAAGGTTGCCGGCCATGGGAGAACCGAGCTAAACCGAGCTGCCACAGGTGTTGTGTGGGAAGGAAAACGGGTGGAGAGGTGCCAGCTTTATACGGATGATAGAGGTGGGTAAATAATTCATAAGTTTAAGGGTAAGTCGAGAATGCATACCCGTAAAGCCAAGAGAACACGTATCGCTTTACTTTGATTGATACACGCTATATGCAGAGTTGGCTTTTTAAGAAGGACGTTCGTTGTTTTCTCGTTTGGTTAGACTTTTAACTTATAAATCAAGAAAGCCACTTCTCAACCACATACTCTTTTAGCGTGGCCATCTTTCTTCTATCTTTATATTTCAGCGGCTGTCACTGTATTGTTCGAGAAATTCGAGCGGCTTGCAACCATGAAATAGAGGTGAGGAAGTACACTCCCAGCACTAGTTAGGTCGGGCGGACGCCCAACCCCGCCCGTAGGGGTTCTCCGCCCCTGGACCTACTTGATCATCTCCTGCAAGAGAAAAAAAAATAACAAAATGGGTAGTACACGCGTGTCGTGGCAAACTCAGACTGTTCCACGCGGATCGTGTTTCTATTACCTGAACAAGAAGCTGCCGTGGTCCGGAGCGCTTATGTGGTAGTAGATTCCGTGTGGTCCATGCGCGGTCGGTCCATCGAACGCAACCGATAAGAATACTCATCTCCGTTTCTCCAAAGTGCGTGGCTAGTGCCGAAGGCAGCGGCAGAGGAAAGGAGCTGGGCTAATAATTCTGGGGAGGGGAAGTGGAGCAGGGGTGGGAGACACATGCTGAGCCAAACGAATAATGGATTATGATCCCAAGGTTCCAAAATAGACCAAAGTGGTGGCGGCCTCATGGCTCTCGTCGAGTCGTCGGTCTCGCCTCACCACCATATATATAAATGTACCGCACCACTTCCATGTGGAGATTCCTAGGCCGCACACGCCCAGTTCCTATGTATGCTGCACAAGGATAATGTAGGATGGGTCCAATAGCAACGAGATTACAAGAGGAGAAAGTTCTAGCCAGGTCCACACGTACCCACTGAACCCACTGATAAACATTCTTGGCACGCACTGTTCAATGCAAGACTGACTTGGCCTTGGCCAGAGCCTACATGTATTTACCTAGCCATCTCTCGATCTCTCCTTTTGCGATGATGCGATATTTGTGCGCGTGCCCTTTTGGTCCTGCCTATCCGGTAGCTAAAAGTATTTTAGCCTAAATGCTGAAACAGTACTTTAGGATGTGCCTTTAGAGGGTAATCCTATATATTCTCTGCCTTTCTGTAAATTAAACTCGATCAATGATAACCTCTGTGGTGGTGTGTCGAGCGTGTGTCGCGGTCGTGGGGATCGGCGTCGACGTTGCCTGAAGTGGTGCCTTATGACACGGCTGCAGTGGCGACCCAGCGGAAGGACCATGACGGCGGTTTCTGCCTCCGGCAGGGTGCTGTGGTCACGGGGAAATTGGGGCAGTGGTGGAGCCGGGACATATGCGTCCGTGTCTGTCTCACCATCTACGGGTTTGTCACGACGTACACGGGGCAACGCTAATTAGGTTCTTTCTTTCTGTTGGAGCCGCTTCAGCGGTTGGTTGAGGTGCTAAACCATGTGTGCAGGTAAGGGGCTGACTTGCCGGAGTGAAGAAAAAAGGTCTCTGAAATTATGCTTGGCTTGTAAGAACTGCGAGCGGCGAGTAGTTTTATTCAATAGAAAAAGCATTTGATTTATATTAATGACACCGCAAGGTTAAATTATATGAGTATCCAACGTTTAGAATGGAGACATTCAGTAAATAAAATGTCGCTATTAGTCGTCGTGATGATGTCTCGATGAACATGTTGAACTTGTTCCATCTTCCTCGACGGTCACGGGAAACTCTAGGTCTTATAGCTTCGATATAAGTACTGATGAGTAAAATTGAATGAATAGCTTCGTATTGGTAGGGTTTCGTATTGCCAACGAGTAAAATTGAATGAATAGCTTCAACGTAGGAGGTATACTGTTATCAGGATTTGACCAAAAGTGCTGGAAGATTCTACAAGCTACGGCTAAATTTGTGATGAGAAAAAAAAACTTAGAATTTGGAAGCAGGCCAACCACTTGGATATGACTAGAAAATGGGGCAAGCTGAGGCCTTTAAAGCTATCTTTATCACAACTTTTAGATAAAATGTGGTTTATTATAAAAGTATCGCTAATAAAATTCTAACTATAAGTAATAATAGTTAGCAAAAAATTAAGTCTATGACATGTGAACCACATGCATAATGAGGTGTGACAATCCTACAACTATGATGCAGATAAAACACATACCAAAAAATTATGGTGCATCTAAGATTAAGCATGATAAATTATGGCTGACAACCAAACAACTATCTAATAATTACCACTAGTCTTTAAAAAATACTATAATTTTTTGGAGAGCATCTTAAGCAAGTAGTAGTTTATTTATGTCCGTATTAAAAATTATCATGTAAAAACTTTGACCCAGCGGTTCCCAACTTTGCTACCCTTGTATATGACCACCAAAAAAAGTTTTCTTACATTTATTTCTACTAGCACAATATCTATACGTTGCTACGGATTATACTACCGTTTATGCTATATTAGATCATTTATATTTGTTCTCATTTTAATTATTTCTGTTGAGTCCAAATAGTAGTTTGTCCGAAGACGAACAGGCCACCATCACCAATTAATATTTTTATAAAAGTATAAAGATACATGAAAACTTTCCAAAAGAAATCACGTTGTAAAACATGCATTTGCACGGGGGGCGTTTCAGACTCACAGTAATGTGATGTCAATCAGAAAGCTCTCAATCCCACCGTTCTGTTTTGGACTTACCGCATTCTTGTCTCAACAATTTGTTGTCCCAGAAGGGTGGTGGGAGGAGCTAAAATTTAGACCGCAACGGAACTGTAAAACGACGAGAGCACGTAACAGCTTATAGTCAAAAACCTTAGATCTGCTACAATGCACCTGGTCACATCATAGTCTGTGAGAAAAACACAACAGCAACACAATCTACATAAAACAATATGTACGAACAAAGCAATAGGTATAATACTGGGTAAGGGAAGGAACATGGATGTTAAGCACAGTGATAGCCACGAAACATGTAAAGAAAGTACGAAAAATCAACACCTTAGTAAGGAGGAATTTGATAGCTATGTAGGCGTAGGAATCAAAAGTGTGCTGGAAATAGCAATATAAATGTGCCAACTGAGGAGTTTGTCACTTTGTGGATTAGACTTCAGGGAGTAGAGCTTTAAACCGGCCTTCCAAGACTCCATTATCTCGAGATAGATAACAAATGGAGTCTACTTAGCCAAATCAGCCTGTAAGGTACAGTTCAATGGGTCTGTTGAAATATATTGCCCTCCTTTCCCCATTAGCTTAGTCTTTTGAGTGAATTGGTTCGGTGCATGCAATTCAATATGGTATCCGAAACCAAGAGGCCTCGAGTTCAACACCTGGTTAACGCAGTATTTATAAAAATATTTGTGCCTACATCGATCCCACGTCTAAGGCCTGAAGGAGTCTAGACGTGAGGGGGAGTGTTGAAATATATTGCCCTCCTCTTTCCATCAGCTTAGGCTTTTGGGTGAATTGGTTCGGTGCATGTAATTCAATAGTGAGGGAGAGTGTTGAAATATATTGCCCTCCTTTTCCCATCAGCTTAGACTTTTGGGTGAATTGGTTCGGTGCATGCAATTCAATAGGGTCAACCACACCGACGTGAGGGGGAGTGTTGAAATATATTGCCCTCATTTTTCCATCAGCTTAGGCTTTTGGGTGAATTGGTTCGGTGCATGTAATTCAATAGGGTCAACCACACCTTTTTGCTCGACCGTGATCTAAAAGGCCAACTCTAAGTGAAAATGCAAAATTTTTACATGGCTGCTCATTCAAGGGAAAATCCTCACAGTAGACGACCTGACAATGCGTGGGTGGTCGCACTCGGCGTCATGCCTCCTTTGCAACTCGACATTTGAATCTGGAATCCATCTATGCCTTCTCTGCCCATTTGCTAGGAAGGTATTGGAAAACGTCCTCATGTATTATGATCTCAATATTCTACACTTGATCAAGCCTGATGACTACAATGACCTAATCTCGTGGTGGATACAAGCATCCAAAACTACAACAAAACTAAAACGAAAGGATTTCAACGGGATTGCTATTTTCATCATGTGGAACATCTAGAAAGAGAGGAATAGAAGAACCTTCCAAGGCCAATCCGCAACGGCAACTACGGTGGCAGCCCTCACTCAACAAGCTTTCGACCTTAGAAATTTCGCTTGCAGCTCGGCAACAACGCTTTATTCCCCTTAGTGCTTTTTTATGCTGGGCTTTGTCCCGCCGGTTTTTCTTTTGATCGCGCTTTAACTTGTACATAAACCTTTCTTCTCTCTTATAATGCATGGTAGCGCTCCCGCCCTTCGTTGCGAAAAAAAAAGTGCCAAACTGAGAGCCATCTAATACTAATTGAAGGGCCAATAAAAAAGCATAGCCATGTAGACATAGTAATCTTAGTTAAGTTCTACAAAGCAGCACTAAAATGACTGCAATTAGTGTTCCGTTAGTTGACATGTAGCAAGTGAAGCAACTTCATATCCGTTTTTTTTATACAGGAAGCAACTGATGATCTAACAATTGCTGAGAACTGGAAAACAATTAACACTTTCGGACCACTTTCGGCCAAGAAAATAATGAAGATCTTGGTCTACCATCCATCCCATCAGCAAAAAAATTGGGTACTTTCGTAATTTTACATTCCTCACCAACATCGATGCGTATTAGTGAAAAAGAACTGATGAATAAAAGGAAATGGATGAATATTGTTAAAGAGATATTAGCACCTAGATAGGGTTGCAGTAGACACCTCTAATCAATGCAAAAAATATATAATGACTAGTCACCAACAAATCAGTTATATTGCTGAAAAATGTATAGATAGTTGGATACAGTCCTTCAGACCAATCAATAATTGTCCATGAGTATGTTGTGACACCACAGATTTATTTATCATCCTTTTGTTTTTCTACCTTTACCGATGCAAAATAGAAGAGTTCACACATTTTCCTGTGATACCTTCTGATTTGAGGCAGAGGGGACGTCCATGCCAATACCTATTAGTTTAATTTGTATCCCACCAAAACTCCCCTAAAAAGGCCAAAGAAAAGATTAAAATTGAGACACACGCAGGAAGCGACAATAATGTAGATTTTCCTATCTCATTTGCATTATCCTTAGGCTACTGCAAGCACAGAAGAGATCTCATGTAATTACAAATGAAATATTAACATGCTAATCTAGAGAAGACTGCATAAAAAGGTCAATGTCTCTTTCTGAGACTACAAATAATGCGTAAGAAAATTCTAACGCAACCAACGTTGCATGAGCCAGATCAATAAAACTTGACAGCAATCCTGTAGGCCAAAGGAGAGAGGCGAAGATAACATACCCTTTTAAAACATCAGGGGAATCGTGCAAGAAAACTAAGAATATTTTCATTTAAAATATAGATGCATCCATATATCGAAGTAAAAGTGTATGGTCTATTGTTCAGTTTTAGTCCAAAGGAATACTGTGAAGATAAATCTAGCACTGCTGTTTCGCTTTCTGGGATGATAAATTCATCAAATTTACAGTATAGGGCCGGAGGAAAAACTTCATCAAGTATTTTTTTTTGAAGAGGTGGCAAAAGATTTTCCCCATTTCATTAATTAAGAAGAAAGAGACCAACAGAGTGTGAGTCTGAGAGTACGAGATTAACATCAACGGCCACCCCACATGGCCGGGGTGCCAGCTTGAAACAAAAAAGGGGCCGAAACGGACTACTCGTCCGGCATGATTGCTCCAAGATGTTTGGCACCTGCCAAAACCCAAAGACGCGCTTCTTGCTTGATTTTCTCCAGTAGCCTGCTCGGAAGGGTGTAGGTGTTGCGAAAGACCCGGCCGTTTTCTCTCATTCCAAAGCTCGGAAGAGACAAGCATGATCACGGAGGCAATGGCCTTTCTCTTGAGGCCCGGGGGCGGTGGTGGCCTCAATCCACCATGAGCTGACGGAGGCATCCTGGTTCCAAGAATTGGGGTGGAAGTCGTGTAGGCCCAACCATGATGCAACATCCGTCCACATGCGGCGGGAGTATCTGCACTTGAAAAGAAGATGCGCCGCAGTCTCCGGGTTGGAGTTGCAAAGTTTACAGACCCCGCAGTTTGGCCAACCCTTCCTCTGTAGCCTATCAGCCGTCCAAACCTAGTCTTGGATGACAAGCCACGCAAAGAACTTGCACTTAGGAGGCGCCCACGGCTTCCAGACGGCGGGAATCATGTTTGTGGAAGTCAAGCCGAGGAATTGTGCTTGTAGGCCGAAGAGGAAGAATACTCGCCCGACGTGGTGAACTTCCATCGAATCGTATCCTGCTCGCCAGGAATGAGGTGGTAGTTAGCTAGCCTCGACCACAGGTTATAGAATTGTTGGATGCATTCAACTGTTAGGCCATCATGCATGTCAATGCTGTTGATCCCAGGCATTGTTCTCTAATGCTATCTTCACCGACCATTTTTTGATTTTGACTTGTCGAAAAGGAGAGAGGCCACATCCCGCGGCCTAAGCCCATCGAGCCAGGAGGAGTCCCAGAAGCTCGCTTTCTGACCGTCACCGATCGTGACCACGGTTGCCGCGTGAAACAGGTTCATATCCTCGTCGTCACAAGGGTTTTCAGAGCCCACCCATGCCCTCCCCGGATCTGTCCAAGTGAACCAAGGCCATCAGAGACGAAGGGCCCTAGCGAATTTCTGCAAGCTCAAAATGCCAAGGCCGCCGAGGTGGCGCGGGCGGCAGACGAGATCCCAGTTAACCTTACAGCTAGCTCCTGTGGTTTTGTCCTTACCCGTCCAAAGGAAATTCCTCTCAAATTTGATGATGGCTTTTGAGACTCCGGGGGTAGCGGGAGTGACGTCAGGTGGTAGATAACTTGCGAGGTTAGGACAGATTTAACCAAGACGGTCCGGCCGGCCAAAGTGAAGTGTCTCCCTTGCCAAGGTAGAAGTCGAGCAGCGATCTTGTCCTCAAGTGGTTGGAAGTAAATGCGCTTGAGGCCCTTAACCGACAGTGGCAGGCCTAAATATGTCATGGGGAACGTTGTGAGGGCAGCCGGGAAGGAGTGAAGCACGTCGTGGAGATCAATGTTGCCACAATAGATGGGAACCACCAAGCTTTTCTGAAGGTTTGTCTTAAGGCCCGTGACCTCGCCAAAATCATTAAGGAGATGCGTAAGGTTCTGGATGTCATCTTTGAAGGGGGCCACGAAGATAGCCGCGTCGTCCGCCTACATAGAGGTCCGGACATGGGCGCCCCTACCGCGAAGCCTATGCAGCTGGCCCCTGTCCGTGGAAATATCCATGAGACGCTGCAGTGGGTCCATAGCGATGACAAATAGCAGCGGAGAGAGAGGATCGCCCTGACGAAGACCCCTGCCGTGACGGATGGGCGCCCCCGGGGTGCCATTGAGGAGTACACGGGAGGAGGCGGTGGCAAGCAAAGTGGACACCCAGTCCCAAACCTACTTGGGAAGCCCAGCTGCCGTAGGAGATCAAGCATGTATTCCCAACGGACCGAGTCAAAAGCCTTCTTGATATCTAGCTTGAAAAGAAGCGTCGGGAATTTTGCACGATGCATGCGACGCGCAAAGTTCCGAACAGTCATGAAGTTGTCATGGATGCTTCTAGACCTGATAAAGGCACTCTGTGCACGGGAGATAATCTCGCCCATTCGCGGCACGAGTCTGGAGGCCATCATCTTCGCGATTATTTTGGCGACGGCGTGGATGAGGCTAATAGGTCGAAAGTCAGAGATGTCCTCGTGTGCCATCCTTCTTCGACAGTAGCACAATATTGGCCGAATTGAGACAATGGAAGTCATGGGCGTGTAGGTTTGAGAAGTGTTGCACCGCCCTCATAACGTCGGCCTTGATCGTCTCCCAGCAGGATTTAAAGAATACTCCGGTGAAGCCGTCTGGGCCTGGCGCCTTATCCCCAGGCATGGAGGAGATGGCAGTCCGCACCTCACATTCGAGGAAGGGGGAACCTAGCTCGTGGAGATCATGTTGCCCACATCCCAGAATTGCCCAGTTGAAGTCTCTCTCCCGTGGTTGCCCACGGCAAATGACCGACTCGAAATGCGCCTGGACAACCTCCGCTTTGTCGTCGTGGCTTGTGACCCATCCATTGTTCCTTTTGAGCTGGTGGATGAAATTCTTGCGTCTTCTCGCATTAACTTTTAGGTGAAAAAATTTCGTGTTGGCGTCTCCTTCTTTTAGGTTACGAATCCTAGAGCATTGCTTCTTTCTGGATCTCTCGAGGACTGCAAGGCCGATGACTCTTCGCTTTAGCCGCGATCTAAGGTCCCTTTCCTCCGCGGACAGAGTCCTATTCTCTTGTGCCACATCAAGCTGTAGGATCACCCGCAGAGCCATATGGAGTTGAACTTTGAAATTGGAGAAGAGCTGCCGGCTCCATGCCTTTAAGCGTTGTCCTGTTTTCTTGAGCTTGTGGTACAGGATGTGGTAGGGATGCGAGTGTGGTTGATCGTCCTGCCAAGCGTCCTGGACCACTTCTTTAAACCCCGGCATCTTGACCCAAAAGTTCTCGAAGCGGAAGGTCTTTGACTTGGGGGCACCCGCCTCATAAGCTAGGAGAAGCGGGCAATGGTTAGAAAGGGATGACGACAAGGCATGAAGGATATGGTGTCCGAAAGCCACATCCCAATCCTCGTTGCAAAAAAAACCATCGATCTTGGTTAGTGTAGGATTCTCTCTTTCATTGCTCCAAGTGAACCGGCGGTTCTGGAGGTGGATCTCATTGAGCTCGCAGGCATGCAAGGCAGCACGGAAACGGTTTAGGCGGCTTCGATTGATGTTGTTGTTGTTTTTCTGTCTAGCTCTATGAATTTGGTTGAAATCTCCCATGGCTAGCCACATCTTCCCCATAGCTGGCTTGAGGGCTTGAAGCTCGGCGTAGAACTCATCCTTCCTATTATGCTCAGTAGGGCCATAGACTGTCGTGATCTTGAAAGATGTGCCCGAGGATAGCAAGGTAACCTCGGCCGAGAGACAGAACGTGCCGGCGGCAATGTTAGAAACCCAAAGCACGGTATCGTCCCAAAGCAGGAGGATGCCTCCACGGGTGCCGATCGCCGGTCTTTGGGCAAAGCTGCTCAAGCGGTGACCTCCGAGAAAACAAGCGATGCTAGGAGATACGTCCTCGAGCTTTGTTTCTTGGAGGCTAACATAGTGGATAAAAGAACACCTGAAGCGCAAACATAATAGTGCTGGTACTAACAATTGTAATAATGCAGGTTGATAAATCGATCATCAAGTTCACAGTGTAGGTTAGGGGAGAAAGTCTAGAAAGTACAATATATATGAAAAATTGAAAGTCTTAGAGAACACACAGTAAGCTAGAAATACAAAAGGATAGATATGCTCCTTGCAATTGTGCAGAACAATCATGCTAAGCAATAACAGAATCTGAAAGATAATGTAAGTTCGAATTGGTACAACGTGCACTTAGCAAGTACATGCAACCAAGCAACCAAATCATCAGGTAACCTAATGATGTACGATCTGGATATCCATTAGGCAACTAAAGGTGAAAGGAAATTTAAACATCTTACATTCATTGTAACAAAAGATAGGAATGCAAAAAAGAAAGAAAAGGAGGTAATTAGGGACATGGACCTCATTTTTCCCAGTGGCCCCGGCCTAGAACATAGCAAGCAAGGGCAGATCGATAAGGCCGCGGCTACAGCTCGCGTGCATAGATCGGCAACCACGGATGCACATGATGGCCGTGGGGCAGTTGTCGACGGCCAGATCACAGTCACACGGCTAACCGGTGGCGGAGGCAGCAAAATTTTCGTATTTAGGACTGCTTCACGACACCACCAAGGCACAACGATCTAATGCTCGTATTGTCGTGTTTGCCATTCTGATCTGAATTTCAACAGGACTGCACCACAAAACCAGAAGCAAAATCGAAACAATGTAATATCATATGCCAAATTTACCTGGATTTATTGCTTCCTGAACAAAAATAATCCTCATCCAACCAGCATAAAACCCCAATTGCTCTGCAAAATAAGTAGATCAACAAATAAACTTAATAAAAGTGGTGAATTCCTAAATTTTCCTGTCCATGCTGCACAAGCCATGGCGTTGCCTCCTCCTCTTCCCCAAGTCAAACTCCGCCCCGGCCCCCGAAGCCCCGTGCATCCGCCTGGCCGGTGTTCGTCACCTCGCGTCGCGTCGACGCACCTCGTCGCAGTCCGCTGAAAGAAACACCAGTTAGCCTCCCCCTCGGAGATACTCAACCAGTTCTCCTCAACCCCTTCGTCTCCCCTATCTCTCTATTTCTCTCGTTCCCGTGGCCGGCGGAGAAGAGCGCGACAGGAGATGATCGCGGCGACGAGGCGGTGATTGGAATCGAACCTGACAGCGAGGTGAGTCTTGCGAATCCGTTATCTGTTCGTTGCATCGCAATCGCAAGTCGGTGAACCTAGGATTTTTAGGGTTTTCGTAAGAGACGCGTCGCCGTTTTAGTCGGAGATTCTCGATTTTGTAGACCACTCTCGGGTGATTGGGAATGGAATTTAGGGTTGTAATCACTGTAGATGACAGGTACATGAAGGAAATAATTGTACTTTTGATCGCTTTGCTCGTTGGAATCTCGCAGTAGATGACTGAAATTTCCTATATTTTAGGCTCTACAATGGACCTCCTTGATCACCTTGCCGTTAGATCCCATTATGGTGGGCAATTTGCTATGACATGAAAAAGAAAGGGAAGCCAGCTTTGTTTGGAGGGGTACAGCGATAATGACATGGCGGTGATATTGATGACCGTAAAATTACAACGGATGTGCTTTCTTTCTAGGAGGGAACATGATCAGCTGGTTGTCACGAAAACGGAAGGTCGTTGCACTTTCCTATTGCAAAGCAGAGTATATAGCAGTAGCATTGGCAACGTGTCAGGGCGTGTGGTTGGAGTGACTACTCAGTGATCTTCTAAACCGAAGACCTGACAAGGTGATGCTTAACATCGACAATGAATCCGCTATGTCTTAGTGAAAAACTCGGTGCATCATGATAGAAGTAAATATACCGACATCAGGTGTCATTACATCAGAGAATGCGTGGAAGAAGAAAAAATTGCTGTCGGGTATGTGAGCACTGGTGATTAACTTGTCGACATCCTGACGAAGCCTTTAGGAAGGATCAAGTTTAGAGATGAGAGAAAGGATCGGATGCAAGTTGTGAAGAAGCCCAATTAGCTTAAGGAGATAACTGCTAGGTTAAACTAATTGTAATCATTTAGTGTTTTTGGTTTCTAGTAAATCCGGTTGGCACTGTCGTGTTGAACAAGCTGCTGGAGTTCGCGTCGGGTTGGACAGGGCGTCGTGTACAAGTCCTAATTGCTTAGGGAGTTGTTAATGTCTTCATAAGAAAAGGAAATAAAGCAAAAATGGCGTGTGTTGTTGCAGCGAAAGATCCGTTGCTTCTCTCGTGTTCTAGTACCAGCACATATCGATCAAGTGCGGATCGGCTTTGGTCTGACTGTACTAGCACATACCGTAACGTACACCCCATCAACGCCGTCAATCCGCGCCGCTTCTCCGGACTACACCCCCATCAACTCCTCCTAGGCGCGCCGCATCGCCTTACTGCACGTCCGGTACGGCGGTACGCCGCCTCCGTCGTCGCCCATGGTTTCTGACGCCGAGTCGTGCGCGTCTCCACCGCCCCGCCGCCACCATCCGTACCAGAGGAGCGGTTCCAGCCGGATCAGCCGCGGCCGGCATCACCCTGCATTCTTGCCTGGATATTAGACATCTTGTAATAGGAGAGATTGAATTCTTCACGTAATAGGAGACATCGCTTTGAAGTACACTCATGCATTGATCCTTCATGTAAAACCCTTGCCTGTTTCTGTATGACATATCAATTGTATGCATTTTATCTATTCTTTGGCAAATCCTGTAATATCTCATATCTGGCATGTAAATGCACCAACCTTTGATGAAGCATTTTCAGATTCTTGATATCTTACTCATCGTTGGTTCGTAATCTGTATTTGCTGTGTTCTTGGTTAATTTCAATGACACAAACTAAGCTGGCTTGGATGTGTTGAAGTTTTTTGAATGACTGGATGCATAGAAGTTAACACACACATTACCGTCATCGTCCATCATCCATCATGCATGTGCGGCACGCTTACTTTTAGCTTGTTTCATGATGTTCTCACAAGAAGAAGATGGAATACATATACGATCCATTTGGTTCATGGACACACTTCAGGATCATGAATAGACAAATGTTCTGGTCTTGGCTGCTGAAGCAAAAGGAGCTTTTCACCGCTCTGTTCTGAACTCCGTTCATGTCGTCTCTGTTTTAGTTGTAGCGTTTTAGCTGTTGTTGGTTTTTCCTTTTTCCGTTGGCCTCGCCTAAAGTTAGTTGAAGGCAGCTTGCTGCGTTATGTCAGTGAAAAATCAACCTGTCGTAGCTACGGGACTATGCAGTGTATTTGAGGCACCCCCGATCGGTTACGTCGACCTCCGGAGTACCGAAGGAGTACGAGCAAGTGTGGTGTCCATCGAGGAGGAGCGCGTGTTACTGCGACCAACGAGGCGAAATGTGAAACGCTCGCGTCGAGGATAAATAGAAACTCTCGTGTCGGGGCGAAGTGAAAACTCTCGTATTGATTTCAGGAATTACAGTTTATATCCGAAAATCTCCCCCTCTCTCTCCCCCTGGGTCCTATTTATAGGGGTTGGGGGAGGGATGTGAGAGATTACAATTATGCCCCTCGGGCAGCAACACACCCTCGAGGGTATTTTGGTCTTTTTGCAAGAATCTTTGTGGAATATGCAAATACTCTAATACCCTAATACTTGCTACCAAGACAACGTGTTGTCCTTGGCGACTGGGCGAAACGCGGCCTCGACGTCCGCCGGGACGGGGCGCGGCCTTAACGTCTGCCGGGACGGAGCACGGCCCCGACGTCCGCCGGGACGGGGCGAGGCCTTGACGTCCGCCGGGACGGAGCGTGACCTCGACGCCTGCCGGGATGGAGCGTAGCCCCGACGCCGTCAGCAATGCCAGCGGAGTTTGTTGATGCTAGGTGAAACAGGTCGACGCAGGGAGGGGGATCTTAACATCGTCAGGGAGAAGCTAGTTGGTTTGAGGTAACGCGGGGACCCTTCCCCAATAGTAGCTCCTTGCCGGTTTGGGCGGTCGGGTGACGCCCGTCTGAGCCGGCGCACCAATTCCGAGGGGTTGGTGCGCAGGCCGGACCAACGACTTCTCTCTCCCTCTTTCTTTTTTCTTTTTTTCTCTTCTTTCTTTTTCTTCTTTTTTCCTCCTCTTTTCTTCTTTTCTTCTTTCCTTTTTCTCTTTTTCTTCTTCCTCCATTTTCTTCTTTTCTTATTTTTCTTCTTTTCTTTTTCTCCTTTTTCTTCCTCCTCTTTTCTCCTTTTTCTTCTTTTCTTCTTTTCCTTTTTTCCTTTTCTTCCTCCTCTTTTCTTCTTTTTTCTCCTTTTTCTTCCTCCTCTTTTCTTCTTTTTCTTTTTCTCCTTTTTCTTCCTTTCCTCTTTTTTTTTCCGCCGAACCGACCCCCCTGCCTAAATGGGCCACGGCCCACTTCCTTAGTCGGTTAGGGGTGGGGATATATCCCCTGCCACCGACGCCATGCCCCCCATCCCCCACTGCCGCCGCCTCCTGCAGCGCTCCCCGCCGCCGCTGCTGCTTGCTTCCGCTGCTCCGGCCGCCCGCACGCCGCCGCACGCCCCTCTCGCCTCCCTTGCACCGCCGCTCCAGCTGCCGCATCCCTCCTCGGGCTCCGCTGCTCCGACCGCTTGGCCCCCGAGCTCCGCCTCGAGCACCGCCGAGAGCTCCGCTTGCTCCCGCCGCAAGCTCCGCCGTTCCGGTCGCGAGCTCCGCCGCTCCGGCTGCTGGGCCCCCGAGCTCTACCCCGAGCTCCGTGTCCCGGCCGCTCGGCTCGCCCGCGCTGGCTGCTCCGACCCGTCCGCGCCGGTCGCCAACCCACCCGTGCTGGCTGCTCCGGCCCGCCCGCGCCGGCCACTCCGAGCACCGTCTCCCTCGGCCCGCCGGTGCCGCTCCGAGCACCGTCGGCCCGAGCACCCCAGCATCTGCCCCCTCGAGCCGGACCCCAGTGCGAGGCACAAGTTCCCCCACGTGGAGATGAGCTGTGCAAGCCACGACGCTCCGAAGGTCTCCATGCGGACGCTGGCTGATCCGGCGACTTCTGAGTGGACGCTTGAGTACGAGGCGAGCTTCCTTGAGATCTAGGCCGGTGAGAGCCACAAGGCAGCGGAGCTGCCGGACAAGGCTCCCGTGCTCACGCTCGTCCACCCCAAGAATCCAGACGTGGTCTACTTCTTCCTGGAGGAGCACCTCTTCGGCGTGGACCTGCGCGCGAGGGAGGTGGTGGAGTGCGAGCCCTACCAGCCATCCACGCCGCAGAAGACAGGCAGCTTCTCTTCTTGGCTCGTTCTCCCATTTGAGCTTCTGCCCGCGCTCTCCTCGGGTAATATCTTGCATGGAACTCTCTCCCCTGCGCTAGCATTTTCTGGTTACTACCTGTGTTGATCTTGTGTTGTGTGGTACTACTAGCTAAGCTTCATGGTTCCTGGAATGTCATGGATAATGATATATATGTTCGAGTATTCCAGAATTGGCTGTCGCATGATGCACCTGCTGCCCTTATATGCAAGTTTCTGTCCATGAGCTATGAGTTACGTGGGATGCTTCTACAATCTTGGAGTTAATTATTAACTGCTTAGTTTCTTCATTTATTTTAGACCCATCTTCACCCAATTTTTTTTTGATGGAACTACTACTGTACCAGTAATGAAGACGCCCTTAGAAATGAACTACTGTACTAGTGTTGAGTATTCACTACTTGATGTATTCAGTTTTGTGATTCGTGCATGTCTGCATAAACCGAATTGTCATTGTTGATATTTGGTCCAAAGCTGAAACTGAGTCTCCAATTTATATATATGCTGCTACTGCCATGCCATGCATTTGTTTTTGTGAACTCTTATACATGGTTTCTTGTTATTGGTTATGTGTGAACTAAGTACTAACTACGGAGTAAGAATAGATCTCAATGACTGACAGCAAGCATGTACACTGTATGAAGGTACATCTAGACAGGTGGAAACTAATTAGTAGGAAGCAACTGCTGCTTTTTTTCAATAGAGCAAAAACATTGATATTTTGGAACTCAATTTTCCTCGCAATATAGCAAGTTGCTGTTTCAGTTATTAGATCATTAGTTCCTCTTCATATTCTCTACTTCAAAAATATCAGATAATTAATTCCTGACCTCTGATATGTCAAGTTTCTGTTGTATCTGATTATAGTTCCTATTATTTCTGTAACAAGAAGCTGGCTAGTTTTGATCAAACCCAATGCATATTTCGAGCATTTTGACTAACATGTGTTATCTTTGATTGAAGGTTCGTCAGGGTTGGGTGCTGAAAATGGTGTGAATGAAGAGCCATCTGCGTCACCGGCTTTTGCTCCAAGGGTAACGTTTCGGCTTGTTGTCACACTTTCCCCCTCGCCACACCGTGAGATATGCAGCGTATGTGTGATGTATGTGAGTGCCCAACGTGGATTGTATCGCGAACTGTTATTTTTGTTATGCGAAACTGCTATGTGCGTAGGTCCCGTGCATGAACACCGTTGTGTTGTGGCGGCGAACGAGTAGAGAGAATAGCGATCGATGTCTTAAATGTTGATCGTTACGTGTCATCTCGCCCGAATTGGCGTCGTATCTCCTTCACCTGAAAATGTCATCGCTGCTATTTTTTGTTACGTCATGATGCACTCGAACGCGTAGATATATGACCTCTCGAGCGGTCGTGGGCACGTTCGAGGAGCCTCGCCGGACACGCTGTCTCCATTAGCTCCCCCGAACACCCCTAAACTCGGGGCGGGCACGCTCTTGGAGTCGCGTCGGGCGTGCTGCCACGACGCCGCGACCGCGTCGACGAGGTCTGCCGACTTGGTAGGTTCGAGGCGCCACGCCGGGCGCATCGTCTCCACTAGCTCCCCCGAACACCCCCAAACTGGAGGCGGGCGTGCTCTTGGAGCCGCGTCGGGCGTGCTGCCGCGACGTCGCGACCGCGTCGATGAGGTCCGTAGACTTGGTAGGTTCGAGGAGCCTTGTCGGGTGCGTCGTCTCCACTAGCTCACCTGAACACCCCCAAACTGGAGGCGGGCGCGCTCTTGGAGCCGCGTCGGGCGTGCTGCCACGACGCCGCGACCGCGTCGACGAGGTCCGCAGACTCGGTAGGTTTGAGGCGCCTTGCCGGGTGCGTCGTCTCCACTAGCTCCCCCGAACACCCCCAAACTGGAGGCGGGCACGCTCTTGGAGCCACGTCAGGCGTGCTGCCGCGACATCGCGACCGCGTCGATGAGGTCCGCCGACTTGGTAGGTTCAAGGAGCCTTGTCGGACGCGTCGTCTCCACTAGCTCCCCCGAACACCACCAAACTCGGGGCGGGCACGCTCTTGGAGCCACGTCGGACGCCTCGACGTCCGCCGGGACGGAGCGTTGCCTCGATGTCCGCCTCGACGTCCTTGGGGACGGAGCGTCACCTCGACGTCCGCCTCGACGTCCGCGATGTTCGCCGGAACGGAGGGTTGCCTCGACGTCAGCCGGGACGGACAACATCCGCCGGACGGAGTGTTGCCTTGACGTCCATCGAGACGGAGCGTCTCCTCGACGTCCGCCTCGACGTCCATGATGTTCGCAGGAATGGAGGGTTGCGTTGACGTCCGCCGGGACGGACGACATCCGCCGGGACAGAGGGTTGCGTCGACATCCACCGGGACGGACGACATCTGTCGGGACGGAGTGTTGCCTCGACGTTCGCCTCGACATCTATGGGGACGGAGCGTGGCCTCGACGTCCGCCTCAATGTCCGCGATGTTCACCGGAACGGAGGGTTGCATCGACGTTCGCTGGGACGGGCGACATCCGCTAGGACGGAGTGTTGCCTTGACGTCCGCCGGGACGGAGGGTTGCCTCGATGTTCGCCTCGACGTCCGTGATGTTCACCGGAATGGAGGGTTGTGTCGACGTCCGCCGGGACGGAGTGTTGCCTCGACGTCCGCCGGGACGGAGCGTCGCCTCGACGTCCGCGATGTTCGCCGGAACGGAGGGTTGCCTCGACGTCCGCCGGGACGGACAACATCCGCCGGGACGGAGTGTTGCCTCGACGTCCACTGGGACAGAGCGTCGCCTCGACGTCCGCCTCGACGTCTGCGATGTTCGCCGGAATGGAGGGTTGCGTCGGCGTCTGCCGGGACGGACGATATCCGCTGGGACGGAGTGTTGCCTCGACGTCTGCCAGGACGGAGGGTTGCCTCGACGTTTGCCTCGACGTCTGTGATGTTCGCCAGAATGGAGGGTTGCATCGATGTCCGCCGGGACGGACGACATCCGCCAGGACGGAGTGTTGCCTCGTCGTCCACCGGGACGGAGGGTTGCTTCGACGTCTGCTGGGACGGACGACATCCGCCGGGACGAAGTGTTACCTCGACGTCCGCCTCGATGTGAGCCCCTAGTGCTTTACATGTTTTGGGAGCTTCTTTTGGTAGGTTTAATGAGGCCAGAACTTTCTTTTTAGCCCTCATGTAACCCTGTCGGTTAATGGAAAGTCAGAAAATTGGTGCAGCCGTGTTTTGCTTCTCGCGATCATTTCTTCTTTTTGCATTGTTTACAGGCTATTGCTTCGAGGCGAAAGGTCGTGGTTAGGCGGTACGGCACCCAGCCCCTAGCCCGAGTGTCTTACAAGCATTGCTCGTTTGGCGGTTTGACGAAGGTCGAACGGCACGAAGACAACGTGGCAGGGAGGGTTAAGGTTGTCCCAGCACGGCGACGGAGGTGTTGCTCACGTGGTGACGAGGGGACGCTCTACGCCTGTGGCGTACCCGGTTTTAAGGCCGGATACTCCCTTGCTATTACTGCACCGGTCCCTGGATCAGTAGCCGGTACACACAAGTTAACCTGTATATCAATGTCATACATGTGTAAATCAGTATACTCTATGTAAATAGACCGTCAAGGTCGATTGTCTGATACTTGTAGCCCAACGGCTATAAACTTGCAGTGGAAAGACAAGAGATGATGTGGCCCATCAATATGCCATACCCGACAGACAACTGACTGGGGTTACGCCCTAGCTTTCGCGGACTCAATCGTATCCTCGGGATTGGCGTCTCTTTCGTCTGGCCAAATCAACAAGCCAGGTGAGTACATGAATGTACTCGCAAGCTATTCCCATAGGAGAATTAAATGGCAATATTGCATGCAGGGCGTAATTCAAGGAATAGCTCTATCCTAAGTTGCTTGTTATGCGGAAATGTAAGTTTTCAAGCTGAATACGAGAATAGTAGATTCCAAAGCTGTTTTGTAAACCAGAGCAATTCAAAGCAACAAAACTTCTCTTGAGGTGGACCCAGCTACCTCCTTTCCTCATCTGAAGTGATAGTTCCGTCTATCACTGCTTAACTCGATGCTCAGCCCGTACTACCCCGGGTAGTATGGCTAGCCTCCGCTTAACTCAATGCTCAGCCCTACTACCCCGAGTAGTACGGCTAGCCTCCTCTCCTGCAATTCCTTGCTACCAGCCGTGTAGCATAAATTGCACCCTGTGGACACATCATGCCCACGTCCTTAGTCCCTTTCCCAAGCTTTCACAAACAAAACTAAGTCTAACCAATGTGTGGCCTTGCCAGTTCATGTCCATAACTGAGGACGCGGTTAATCGAATAGTTTTTAACACTCTGCAGAGGTTGTACGGCTTTACCCACAAGATGCAAGTCCGCCTTGTTGCCAGGTACCAGTGGGCACACTTCGCGAGGTGTGCTGGCAGGGTTATTGCAACGAGACCTTCGCCCGCTTCCATACTAGAGCTGGATCCGCTAGGTGGGTAACCCAACTTTTGCGTCCTGGACCAAAAATGGGACTCCCCATCTTTGTGTCGCATCAACACCCAAACGCCCAGCGGTGGTGGATCTCTAGGACTTTAACCACCTAGTCACATACTTCCTACTTCCCACGGGTCCATACTCTAGTACTTGCCGGGGTACCAAGCCAAGTCCTTCCCATAAATGACATGTGGACGTACGGTGAGGAACTGGTTTAGCGGCACTTAGGCTCGGTCCTTGATCGATTCGAGCAAGACTCCATATTCGTCCTCGATGACCATGCTTCCTTCTAGTACTCTACAGCCCCGGGCTGCCCTTACCATTCTCACCCGAATCAAAATCCTCCTTCATTCCATCTGGGGTTTTGGCAAACATTTCTTTTGAAATAGTCACCTCGGAAAGCACATACTATCCGAGGGTTTTATTCCCATGTCCTGAAGGAGTTCGTTTAAACCGAACGAAAATTTAGCTTTTACCTATAGCAGGTCTAAGCATGGCTAATGCCTATATCCCTACTAGTTTTGTCGGTTGAGTATCAACCGACTAATATGTCTAGGTTTACAAGGGTCGGGTTTTCAAACCTAAGTCATATGCAACTATAGGGTATAACTAGGTCTACATAAAATACCGTTGATATCCACATAGCATGCAAGTTTCACAAACAAAATAATTAATTTCACACATATGAGATTCAACATGATCAAAGTGAGAATGCTTGCCTGGCAATATTGTCCGGGGCTCGGTCTTGAACCTGACTCGACAGTTGTTCGAAATTCTTCGCGCGATATCTCCTAACGTCAGTATCTACACGTCGAAAGAACGGTGAATAAATCAACGATGCGAGGAAGAACCAAATAAAGGCCAACATACACTCATAAATTCTTAGAATACATGATCTGGGCTTAAACGTTTATTAGGGTTTAAAGAGGCAGGCAGGACTCTGTTTCACATGAAATAAAGGTTTCTCTTTGTGTATTCGGGTTTTACATATTCCTTCATGGCGATAATCTAAAAATATTTAAATTTCATAACCCTACTAGAACTAAAGGTATTCTATCTCATCTTAGAAGTTTTACAGAGAAGGAATCAATTTAATCAAGCCCATATGGAAAATGATATGCATGTATATAAGAGTCATATTTGATTTGAATGCAAATTTGGATTTCAAATGATTTCCAAAATTTATGAAGCTGGCATCATTGGTTAGGTTTTGAATTTAGATGAATATAGAAAGAAAAATCGGATGGATCGGAGTTGGGATGGGGAAGTTATGGGCTTCCGAATACTTGCCGGAGAAGAAAGTGGAAGAGGGGTAGGGTTAGTCGGAGGGGGTATGGATGACGTCGTTGGCGTACTGCAGGAATGCACTTTTCGTTAGGGCATGACGTCTTCAGGAGGGAAATGGAAAGGAAATACGCTTTCCATGGGATTGAGATGTATTTGAAAACGTATACGTCTCCTAGAACCAAAAGGCGTATAGAGTGAAGGGAGACTAGAAATGCGCCTTCTGGATAGGAACACACCTTTGAAGGAGCGTTTTCATCCCCTAGGCTGGTGGGCCTTGCTGTGAGGGAAACATACACAGAATGTGCGCCTTCACTAACCTAGCCGTGAGCCATAGCTGCGCGTGGGACTTAACACGCGAGCTGTAGGGATTGGGGCACTAATCCGCTGCTTACCAAAACGAGATGGGGCGAGAGTGGGTGACGGTGGAGGGAATGCTATCCGGCAAGGGACCAGAGCCGATTGGAGCGGCGGCGTCGCGGCATCCAAGACCTACCGGCGGTGGCGGCTTATGCGCACCAGCGGCGAGAAGGCTTCTCGGTGGTGACCGAAACGGTGGAGGGGATTCGGTACAACTCCGGTCCGGCGTCGGGTAGGAAGAGGGTCACCGGGGCGACAAAATTTTGGAATGCGGCGACGACCGAGACGAGCTGAATGGCCACTGGTGGTGTTGCGGCTCGTCAGTGGCAAGGCCTCACCAGTAACAGGCGTGAGGACGAAGGTGAGCTCGGGAAGGCTTGGCTTGAGGGAGATGGGGAGCTCGAGCAAAGGAGTCACAGTACGAGCTCTATTGGCAGGTAAGGGAGAGATTGGAGAGAACGAGTAGGAGTGAGCGAAAACGGCCGGAGCTGGAGGAGTATGGTGGGAGCCCAGTTAGCAAAGTAGCTCGGGTCTCGGGTAGCTTGCGGCGGAGGTATTGGTTCCTGGGGCGGCGGCGGATAGCTGCGGCGCGGGGGCTACTCCGGTGAGCGGTGCTCGATTGAGTTCAGCAGCGGGAGGAAGAGCATGTGGCCGTGGCTCCCAGCGGCGAAGAAGACGGGCAGTGGTTCTGGAGCTCCACGGTGGCGGCATGTCTAGGTGCTCGGCTCGGCAGCAGAGAGAGATGGGAGGTAGAGGGAGTAGCTTGCTTTAGGGAGGCAGAACGTGGTGGGAGCTGGATTTAAGGGAGGAGGAACTAGGCGTGTTAATGGCTTGGAAGACATGGCCTGTGCAGTGGTGCTGATTGATGCTGTAGAAGCACAGAGAAGACTGTGAGGGGTTGGGCACCGAATGCATGCTTGAGGATAGCATGACCTGACTTTGAGGAAGTAAGGAAGTTTGGTCGGGGATTAATGAGGAGTAGGGAGAAGAATAGCAGAGGTGTGGTGCTGGTGCTCGTGGAGCTGCCGAGAAACTCGGGGTAGAAAGGCTGAAGCTTGGTAAGAGAAGAAGAGAAAGAGAGTTGCTCGGGTAGGAGAGCAAGGAAATAATGGGTTTTTGGAAGAAAGATAGGAAACTGGAGGAGGAAGATTAGGGGCAGGGTTGAGCTCAAACTGAAACAAATGGGCAGGAGCCAGGGGGCAAGTGCAGAAGGAGAGTTCAGTTTGGGAAAGAGAACTCGAGCAGAGAAAATGACAGGGCTCGGATGAAGGGAATGAGGAGCAGTTCATGCGTTTGGGGAAAGGCAGCTCAGAGAAGAAAGCAAGATAGAATGGGAAACGCATGATGGAGTAGCTTGGCTTGCTCAGTCCAGAAAGAAGAAAAGAAGGGTTGGCCGGCTGTGTTGTGGTGGGAGCAGAGGAGCTCAGATAGAAATGGAGAAGAAACTTGAGTACTCAGCGTGGGACGAATATTGGAGAGATGAGAGGCTCCTCATGCAATGGGAATGCGCGGCAGAGAGAGGACTCAGGTAGGAGCTAAATGGAGGGAGATGGATGTTAGGGAGGATAACATGGCAGGTGTTGCAGAGAGGTGAGGTGGCTGGGTGAGTAGGAAAATGTCGGCACCGACTATTGCTGCAAAGAGGGAGGTGGCAAGAGGAATAATGCATTGGCTGCTGTTGCAATAGTAGAGCTAGGCACCGAGCTCTAGCAGAGATGGTGTGGCACCGCCAAGCAAAAATACACCGAGGTTGCTTAGTGCAGTGATGAGGTGTGCTGGTAGAATAGTGTGGAGTTATGCTACACAGAGATGTTAGGCACTGCTCGGTGCATGAGCTGGCAAGAGACACACTGCAAGTTTTTAATGAGCTTGTACTATTGGCATTTAATTCAGCTATGCTCATGCAGGTTTTTAATGAGCTTGTACTGTTAGCATTATGATTTAACTCAGGCTTGGTGTAGGCGATGGGACATGCTAAGAATTATGATTACTTGCTATGCACATGCACCTGCGCATGAATCATGCATATGCGCATATATATCCTAGTCAGGTTGGAGAGGCAATCGCCTAAAAATATATGGCAGATGGAATGGGTTAATACTACACGCATGTTCACGAATGTGTTCACATGTGATTTTTACTGATTCTTCATATAGAGGAGGTTCGTATCAAAAGACCTATCTTTAATACCTACGAGGTACAAGGAAGACTACTCCCAAAAATAAGTCCAAAATGGAACACGAGCTATTACATATCTATATAATAATTAATTTTTTTATTTTTTTAAATAGCCAAGATTAGGGGAAAACTCATGTCCCAATATTAGGAATATTTTTCCAAACCTTTTGATTTGGCAATATACTCAGGGTTAAATAGGCCAGGTAGGAATGGATGTGCCAAGCATTTAGGATTCTCGAAAAACAAGGGTAAGGTGAGGGTCGGCACGCAAGTGTCTGAGCTCACCTGTCATGTAGGTAAAGGAGAGGAGATCGCCGAAGGTTCTAAGGGGTGTACCAGAGTATATATATATTATAGGAGAGAGAAAAGGTGGTAGGGGCCTACAGGGATGTATATATCCATACATGTACACTTAGGTGATGTACGCATATACATAGAGGCGTCCAGTTGATAGACAAGCATATACACATACATATATAGGAATATGCATGTGAGAAATTTCCGGTGCGCATGTATGGACACGCAAGAAGTCCGGTAGGAAGAGGATAGGTTGGTATTTTCCTTACGTCGAGGGATGCAAGGTTGATTTGATGAAGGTAGCCAGGTGACGGCGGTTTGAACACATATGCCGAGTGGAGGAATATATTACCTGGTAGCTTTACCAGACAATGATAAGATTACGAGAGAGACGACATGATTTAATTAGGTTTATTTAAGAGATTATTATTAGTAGCACAAATTTTTTTGTTGGCCCTGATTTTTCGGGTTTTGGAAAACCAGGATGTGACAACGCCGTGGTGGTGCGTGCTCGACGCCGCGGCGGAGTTAAGGTTGTCCCGGCACGGCGACGGAGACGCTACGCCGTGGTGGAGCGTGCTCGACGCCGCGGCGGAGTTAAGGTTGTCCCAGCACGGCGACGGAGATGTCGCTCACGTGCCGGTGAGTGGACGCTTTACGCCGTGGTGGAGCGTGCTCGGCACCGCGGCGGAGTTAAGGTTGTCCCGGCGCGGCGATGGAGACGTCGCTCACGCGCCAGTGAGTGGACGCTCTACGCCGCGGTGGAGCGTGCTCGACGCCGCGACGGAGTTAAAGTTATCCCGACACGGCGACGGAGACGTTGCTCACGTGGCGGTGAGTAAATTCTCTACGCCGCGGTGGAGCGTGCTCTACGTCATAGGGGAGACAAAGTTGTCCCGACACGGCGATGGAGACGTTGCTCACGTGGCGGTGGGAGGACCCTCTACCCCGCGTCGGAGCGTGTTCTACACCGCGGTGGAGCCAATGTAATCCTGACACGGCGACGGAGACATTGCTCACGTGGCGGTGAGGGGATTCTCTATGCCGCGGTGGAGCGTGCTCTACCTCACGGGGGAGACAAAGTTGTCCCGACATGGCGACGGAGACGTTGCTCACGTGGCGGTAAGGGGACCCTCTACCCCGCGTCGGAGCTTATTCTACACCACGGTGGAGCCAATGTAATCCCGACACGGCGACGGAGAAGTTGCTCACATGGCGGTGAGGCGATTCTCTACGCCGCGGTAGATCGTGCTCTACATCACGGGGGACACAAAGTTATCCCGACACGGCGATGGAGACGTTGCTCACGTGGCGGTGAGGGGACCCTCTACCCCGCGTCGGAGCATGTTCTACACCACGATGGAGCCAATGTAATCCCGACACGGCGACGGAGGCGTTGCTCACGTGGTGGTGAGTAAATTCTTTACGCCGCGGTGGAGCGTGCTCTACGTCACGGGGGAGACAAAGTTGTCCCGACACGGCGACGGAGACGTTGCTCACGTGGCGGTAAGGGGACCCTCTACCCCGCGTCGGAGCATGTTCCACACCACAGTGGAGCCAACGTAATCCCGACACGGCGACGGAGACGTTGCTCACGTGGCGGTGAGTAAATTCTCTACGCCGTGGTGGAGCGTGCTCTACGTCACGGGGGAGACAAAATTGTCCCGACACGGCGACGGAGACGTTGCTCACGTGGCGGTGAGGGGAACCTCTACCCTGCGTCGAAGCGTGTTCTACACCACGGTGGAGCCAATGTAATCCCGACACGGCGATGGAGACGTTGCTCACGTGGCGGTAAGGGGATTCTCTACACCGCGGTGGAGCGTGCTCTACGTCACGGGGGAGACAAAGTTGTCCCGACACGACGACGGAGACGTTGCTCACGTGGCGGTGAGGGGACCCTCTACCCCACATCGGAGCGTATTCTACACCACGGTGGAGCCAATGTAATCCCGACACGGCGACGGAGACGTCGCTCACGTGGCGGTGGAGGCCGATGTTGACGACGATCTCCTGATGACGCCGGGAGGGGGGGTACAGAGTACGCCGAGTCCAAGTGTGCGCGAGGGCGACATTGACGATGAGCCCTTATGCTTTTGTGCGCTGTCATAGAAGAGCAAGCACACAAACAAGGTAGAGGTTATGCGCATCACAGTTCCCCGACGGAATCCTAGTTGACATGACTTCTTGCCCGGTTCCCACAAACGGCGCCAACTGTCGTAGCTACGGGACTAGGCAGTGTATTTGAGGCACCCCTGATCGGTTACGTCGACCTCTGGGAGTACCGAAGGAGTACGAGCAAGTGTGGTGTCCGTCGAGGAGGAGCGCGTGTTACTGCGACCGACAAGACGAAATGTGAAACGCTCGCGTCGAGGATAGATAGAAACTCTCGTGTTGGGGCGAAGTGAAAACTCTCTTATTGATTTCAGGAATTACAGTTTATATCCGAAAATCTCTCCCTCTCTCTCCCCCCGGGTCATATTTATAGGGGTTGGGGGAGGGATGTGAGAGATTACAATTATGCCCCTCGGGCAACAACACCCTCGAGGGTATTTTGGTCTTTTTACAAGAATCTTGTGGAATATGCAAATAGTCTAATACCCTAATACTTGCTACCAAGACGACGTGTTGTACTTGGTGACTGGGCGAAACGCGACCTCGATGTTCGCCGGGACGGGGCGCGGCCTTGATCGTCTGCCGGGACTGGGCTGAACTGATGTTTGATCACCCTTTGTGGGAGTAGCTGCTAGCGCTTGTGCTCAAAAGATCAGCAAGTTCTCGGCGCAAGTATTTTTGCCGCTTCCCGTTGTTATAAATCTCCACGCAGATGAACACTTAACGGATGGCACAAGTTTCAGATATAGCAGGCATAGTTTCATCTATTTGTTTGCTCACGCTGTAGATTGGAGTGCTATCCATTCGGTACATCGATTATTGTGCTGAGAATATTCTTGCAAATCTACCAAATTACCAGCTATACATATAGACACAGTTACACCTGGACAAACGAAGAAGCGAATGCTACGCTTATTAGACTTGATCGGGCATTCTGCAGCACTGAGTGGGATCTTCTCTTCCCCATCTCCAGACTTCAACCCTTGCCCTCCTCTTATCTCCGACCATTGCCCACTCCTGCTCTTCACGGACGGGGACACGAGACGCTCCCGCCATTTCCGTTATGAAAGCTATTGGACGGTCTTCTCAGGTTTTCAGGAGCTCGTAGCTGCCTCATGGACAAAACCTCTCGCGAGTGGGGAATCTATGCATCGACTGGCCAGGAAACTCTCGCGCCTAGCTCATGATCTAACGGCTTGGAGCCGACTTCAGATCGGCGACATCAAACTGCAGCGTCAGGCCGCTCTTTTGGTTATTGAGCAGCTAGACCGTGCCCAGGAGTCGCGCCCGCTATCGGATGAGGAATTCTCCCTACGGAAGGCCCTCAAACTTCGGGTGTTAGGTCTGGCAGCAGTGACTCAGATTAAGTGGCGTCTGAGATTGCGGGTTGCTTGGCTCTGACTTGGTGATGCGAATACGAAATTTTTCCACCTCAAGGCCAACGCTCGCCAACGTAAGAACTTCATTGAAACCCTCACGGATGGTGCTACCACCTGCAATTCCCATGAGGAGAAGGAAACCTTGCTGCGCCAAACCTTTTCGGCAATTCTTGGCATCCCTCCCCCAGTCGAACGAGAGTTCAATTGGCACAATCTGGGTCTTCCGGTGCTTGATCTTCAGGAACTCGATACCCCCTTGCTCAAGGATGAGATAGAGGCAGCAATCAAGCTCCTGCCGAGTGACAAATCCCCGGGCCCAGATGGCTTCTCAGGAACCTTTACAAATCTTGCTGGCCGGTGATCAAGAACGACTTCATGGCTGCGATTCACCAATTCTCGGAAAGGAATGGTACAAACCTGCACCTCCTCAATAGCGCATTGAGCGTACTAATCCCGAAATCCCCGGCGGCCTCTCATGTTGGTGACTTCTATCCCATTACTCTGATCCATAGCTCTTGCCCATATCCTCGCCAAAGCCCTATCGGTCCGACTAACCAAATGGATTGATCGCCTCATTTCTCCAGCTCAGAGCGCCTTCATCAAACATCGCTGTATCCAGGACAATTTTCTGTACATCCAGAACCTAGCGCGCCACTACCACAGGTCCAAGACGCCGGTCCTCCTCATGAAACTGGACATTGCTAAGGCCTTCGACTTTGTATCTTGGCCATACATGATCAGTGCCTTGCGTGCTCGGGGTTTTGGAGACAGATGGCGAACTTGGATGTCCTTGCTATTCTCCTCTGCTTCCTCTCGAATCCGGCTGAATGGGGTGGACGGACAAACCATTGCCCACAAGCGTGGCCTACGTCAAGGGACTCGTTATCTCCATTCCTCTTCATCCTCGCCATCGAGCCACTCCAGCGGCTGCTCGATCTCGCCACCCACTGTGGCCTGCTCAGCGACCTCCGTGGGAGAAGCGCCCATTTTAGAATCTCCCTATACGCGGACGTCGTCATCATGTTCGTAGCATCGATCAAATAAGAGATCACGGTGATCGCATCCATCCTAGAAGTGTTTGGCCAAATTATTGGCCTCAAGGTCAATCTTAACAAGAGCACAATGAAAAAGGGGGAGATAACAGAGAGATTTGGTGTAAACACGCACAGTCAAAACACTGCAGCTCTCTCTGGTTTATATAGACAACACAGTTAGGTTTACAACTGAATTTGATTAGTTACAACTACACAACCAACTTGTTATGATCTTAACTACATATGCTATGATTTTACTTCATCCGCAAGTCTACAACTACTTTGACAGTCTCCCTCAATCTCAACCTCTTTGGAAACAAGGTTGAGATTGCACCGCAACCTTTTGAATACATCAACCGGCAAGGCCTTGGTGAATATATCAGCAAGCTGATCTCGAGTTGGAATGAAACGAATCTCCAATGCCTTCTGTGCAACCCGTTCACGAACAAAGTGAAAGTCCACTTCTATGTGTTTGGTTCTTGCGTGGAAAACTGGATTTACTGCAAGATACGTTGCTCCGAGATTGTCACACCACAATGAAGGTGCTCTTGATTGAAATACTCCCAACTCTCGAAGAACAGACTGAATCCAAACAATTCAACTATTGCATTGGCCATGGCCTTGTATTCAGACTCTGTACTTGACTTGGACACTGTCGGTTGCTTCCTTGCATTCCATGACACCAGGTTTGCTCCAAGGAACACAGCGAACCTGCCTGTGGAGCGGCGATCATCCGTGCAGCCTGCCCAATCTGCATCAGCAAACGCACTGAGCAGCAACGATCTGGACTTGTGGATATGAAGTCCATCCTTTGAGCTATGTTGCAGAAATCGTAGGATCCTCTTTACAGCTCCCCCAGTGAATGTCCGTCGGTGTTTGCATATACTGACATACCTTATTGACTGAATATGCAATGTCTGGTCTCGTGATTGTGAGATACTGTAAAGCCCCGACTATGCTCCTATAGTTGGTGATGTCGGCAGGTGACAGAGGATTGCCAACATTCTCGGACAGTTTCTCTGAGCTCGACAATGGAGTACTCACTGGTTTGCAGGATTGGATGTTGATGCACTGAAGAAGATCTTGAATATACTTGCGCTGAGACAGCACTAGCCCCCCTGGATCAGAGGCTACCTCAATGCCTAGGAAGAAGTGGAGGGGTCCTAGATCCTTGATGGCGAAGGCAGAGTTGAGGCGCACGAGAAGAGCATCAATCGCCGAGGTGGACGAGCCGGTGATGATGAGATCATCCACATAGACGAGCACGAACATGGTGAGGTCGGGAGTCCGGAGCACAAAAAGCGAAATGTCAATGGCCGAGGCAAGGAAACCAAGTTCATGAAGTTTGGAACTAAGATGAGCAAACCACACGCCGCGGTGCTTGTTTGAGGCCATAAATGGCCTTCTCAAGCTTGCAAACATGGCCTTGATGATGAGGGTCCTCGAAGCTGGGCGGCTACGTCATGTAGACAGTCTCCTGGAGGATGCCGTGAAGAAAAGCATTTTTCACATCAGCTTGACGAAGAGACCAGCCACGAGAAACTGCAATCGACAGAACCAAGCGGACTGTCGTCGGCTTCACCACAGGAGAGAATGTGTTGTCGTAGTCGATGCCATGGCATTGACGGAAGCCTTTGGCCACAAGGCGAGCCTTATGTCGTTCAACCGTACATCCGCGTGCCGCTTGAGCTTGAAGACCCAACGGCAATCAACAACGTTCATGGAAGGTGACCGAGGAACCAGCCACCAGGTGTGGTTGTCAAGGAGCGCCTGAAATTCATCCTGCATCGCTTGACGCCAGCGAAGATCAGCACGAGCATCAGTATGGCACGTGGGTTCTACTGAATCAACAACAGGGGCAAAACTTCTCTTGCGGGGGTCGTAGACGATGGTGCCATCCGTAGGTTCACGAGGTACACGGATGTTGTTTTGGAGGCGAGTCACGCGGCGCTCAACAACGGGAACCACGGCATCGAGAGCTGGAGCCTGGGCATCCTGCACATCAGAAACAAACTCGGAAGCAATGTTAGCTGCATTAGTTAGCTCAACCGGAGAACTAGAAGAGGTGTTTACGTCGACCGAAAACGAAGCAGGAATAGCAGATGCAGAGCCAGACCCGGGAGAAACAGCGCCATGCAAAATGGGTGCAAAAGTTTGCACAGGAAATAGCAAAGGAAAAATGGCAGCTTCAGTTGACGTTTCTAGTGGACGTGACTGAGATAGAGTTGCAAAGGGAAAAGTATGCTCATCAAAGATGACGTCACGTGAAAAATACACACGTCCAGTAGGTACATGTAAGCACTTGTATCCCTTGTGAATGCTACTATACCCAATAAACACACATTGCTTAGATCTAAAGGAAAGTTTATGAGTATTGTAGGGCCTTAAGTTAGGGTAACATGCCGAGCCAAAAAACACGCAGAGATTTGTAATCGGGTTTCTGATTAAATAGAAGCTCAAGAGGAGAAAAATTGTTTGTATTAGGAGATGGAAGACGATTGATGAGATAACAAGCAGTCAAAAAGGCCTCAACCCAAAAACGCAATGGTAAGGATGCTTGAGCAAGAAGAGATAAACCCATATCAACGATATGACGATGCTTTCTTTCGGCAACTCCATTTTGTTGATGTGTATGGGGACAAGATACGCGATGATGAATACCACGTTCTTTAAGGAAAGGGGTAAGTCCTTGAAACTCACCACCCCAATCACTTTGGAAATTAATAAGTTTGGTGTTGAGTGCTCGTTTAGTTTGTGCAAGGAATTGAACAAACACTTGTGTAACATCAGACTTACGTTTTAATGGAAAAAGCCAAGTAAACTTGCTAAAAGAGTCAATGAAGCTCACATAATATCTGTAACGACTAACAGATTCAATAGCAGGCCCCCACATATCTGAATGCACAAGTTCAAGCGGCTTGGAAGCAACAAAATTTGACTCGAGAAAGGGTAATTGATGAGTTTTCTCTAACTGACATGCATCACAAACTTTTTATGCATTGTCTTTATTTGAAATAAAAGGGAGATCATTAACCCTAATGACTCGATCTACTATAGCAGACGCCGGATGCCCTAGGCGTTGGTGCCATTGAGCCGATGATACTTTTGTTGTATGCAAGACCTCTGGAAATGAAGCTGATTGTGATGAAGATATGGGATAGAGTCCTCCTCTACACCTGCCGCAAAGGAGTTCCTTCTTCGACGCTCGATCCTTTATGACAAAAAAGTCTGGATGAAACTCAAGAAAAACATCGTTGTCTCTTGTGAGACGATGGACTGAAAGAAGATTCTTTGAGGCTTGTGGAGAATGTAAGACATCGTTGAGATAAAGAATACGATGAGGAGAATCCAGTTGAGCATTACCAATATGCAGAATAGACATACCTGAACCATTAGCAGTCTGAACACGCTCCTTGCCGTTGTACTTGTCACGCATAGAGAGGCGATCTAGATCACCAGTAATGTGATCCGTCGCTCTTGTGTCACTGTACCAGTTGGCGTCCACCTGATAGCCAGCATTGTTGATGTAGTTGGCCACGCGAGAGTCCTCAGGCTGCACGGAGTGGTCAAAGCAGTCATACCACCGTATGGCGCTGTGTCCCGACCTGGTACAGATCTGACACACGGGACGTTCGCGGCCATAGCCATTGTTGTTGTGGTTGCCGTTTCTTCCTCCACTGCCGCCTGCGACCATTGCCGCGGCCGCCGCTGCCACCGCCGCCGCGCGTGTTGCCATTGTTGTTGTTGTCGCCTCCGGGTCGCCTCCGGGGTTGTTGCTGTTGCGTCCCCGGTGGCCTCCTCCACGGCCACCTCGATTTGAGTAGTTGGCCGATGCGCCACCCAAGTTGAGTTGAGTGGCGCTGCTGCGCATCTCCATGCGCACATCATGGCTAAGGAAGAGCGAGTACACCTCGCTGACAGTCGGAGACTCGGTGCGCGCAGTGGTGGAATCGGCGAGGGAGTTGTAGCCGTCGTCGAGTCCGGAGAGAAGATAGGCAACAATCTCCTCATCTCCGAGTGGTTTTCCTATAGCAGCCATTGAATCACTAAGTGTTTTTACCTTCTGAAAATATGCAGCCATGGACAGATCACCCTTCTGAAGATTGGCGAGCTGCATGTGGATCTGCATGACCCTTGACGTGGTAGCAGTGGAGTACATCTACTCCAGGGTCATGTACACCTCTCGCGCCGACTGGAGCAACGTCACGGAGCCAAGCACTTCAACCATGAGCGTAGACAGGATGTCGGCCATTAAGGCCTGATCCTGCTGCACCCATTGGATGTACTCCGGGTTAGGTGCCTGAGCAGCACCCTGCGTGGTGGTGACGGTGATGAATCTCTCCGGGCATGGGAACGAGCCGTCGATGAATCTCATAAGATTTGCGCCACGGAGGATCGGGATCACCTGTGTAAGTTGTCGCGAGTGAGTTTGGCGGTCACGAACTGTGCCAAGTTTGGGACCCCAGCAATGGCGACGGCTCCTGACAACATGGAGCCAGCCTTCAAGGAACCAGAGGTTGATGAGGTGGAGTTCCCAGACATCTGGGAGCCACTGAAGGCACTCGAAGTCATGACGACAGATTGAATCTCACGCACGCTCTGATACCATGAAAAAGGGGGAGATAACAGAGAGAATTGGTGTAAACACGCATAGTCAAAACACTGCGGCTCTCTCTGGTTTATATAGACAACACAGTTAGGTTTACAACTGAATTTGATTAGTTACATCTGCACAACCAACCTGTTATGATCTTAACTACATGCGCTATAATTTTACTTCATCCGCAATTCTACAACAACTTTGACACACAGTATCTCCTATCTGTTGCGAAGGCTTGAACCTCAACGACATCTTAGGGAATTTCCAGGCAAGAAGAGAATCGACAAGCGACGCCGGGCCTGGCTTTGGAGTGGCGAGGAGGACTGCTCTAGCAGCAAGTGCCTTATTAACTGGAAATCAGTCTGTCGCCCGAAAGGGTTGGGGGGGCTGGGAGTTTTAGATATTGAGAAATTTGGCCGCGCTCTAAGACTCAGATGGGCGTGGATGCACTGGACTGCCCCTGACCGCCCCTGGCATGGCTCAGACCTCCCTCTGGACGACACGGACATGTCCTTGTTTCGCGCCTTGACAAGTATCACAGTGGGCGACGGGAAGACGGCGACCTTCTGGACTGATGCATGGCTCCAGGGCGTACTCCATTTCAGTCAGGAAGAAGCGGCTAGTTGTGGAAGCATTGACAAACTACAAATGGATAGCAGACATTAGAAATGGCCTCAGTTTGGACTTAGTCCCGGAGTTTATCGCTTTGTTCCGGCGTCTGGAACAGGTTCACATCAATCCTGATCAGCCGGACCATATCACCTGGAAGCTCTCAGAGAACGGCCGCTACTCAGCTCAATCAGCCTATCGCGCATAATTCCTTGGTTTAACCAACCAGCCTTTCATCTTCTTGATCTGGAGTGCTTGGGCGCCTGAGAAGATCAAATACTTCGCTTGGCTCCTAATCCAACAGCGCATCCTTACAGCGGACGCACTGGCAGTCAGAAACATGCCCAATGATTTTTGGTGCCCCCTCTGCAAGCAATGCCAAGAAACTGCGAGACACATGATTTTGCACTGCCGCTTCTCCTCACGGATCTGGCGCACCGTTAGCACCTGGTCAAACTGCCAAGCTCTCCTACCTTCAAGCTGGCCGCCACACCAGGATAGACCGATCCAGGACTGGTGGCTCGATCGCATCTCCGCCGCTACACTTGAAGTTGGACGCGCAAAAGCGCAGGGACTCAAATCTCTAATGCTCCTCACGTGTTGGGAATTTTGGCGCGAACGCAACCGAAGGATTTTCACCTCCAGCTCTCTCCTCATAATTGGGTTGTCAAACTTGATCAGGAGTGAAGCTCAGTTGTGGTGCTTCGCCGGCGCTAACGATCTGAGTGCCCTGCTCCACGTTTTAGCAGGCTCAGATGCGATAACTTGATGCGCTTGTAATCTGTTCACCTAGCGTTAGTTTTCTTTTTTTTTCTGCTTCCTCCCTCCGTTGTACAGCTACCTTTGAACTTGGTTATCGGCTATGCCACTTCTACTTAATGAATCGATCCCAGCGCTGCTGTGATCCGTCAGGCTACATTCTCAGTTTAACTTCGCTTCAAGCTCGGCAGCGTACTGGATGCACGCCGAGGAGCAGCAATGCGTAGCCCTGCCTAGTTTCGTTAATAGAATGGATAATTTGTATGGACACCAACCTATGACGAAAAACATTTTTTTTGGTAAGAACTAGAGTAGATAAAGGGGGATTTAATCATATGACCCTTTTTTTGAGGCGTTTGATCATATGCCCCCTGTTTGATCATATGCCCCCTTTGTTTCGTAGATAAACTATCACAATATTGTCTTTTTACACACGCAACATAAAATTTGTACTATTATGACATTATTTTTTATACTTCTCTGTGTAACAAATTTTGTGGAAACAATTTTTCTTGCGATGAATTTTTTTTCATGCAATAGAAACTCGTCCTACCAAAAGAAAAAATTAGACTACATATATATAGCATTTTTATATGAAGTTAATATATAATTTTGTCTCCAAACTATCGCATGTGGCTTAATTTCATCCTTAAACACTACTAAAAAATACACTAGCACAGAAAAGCTTATCACACATGGTTAAAAAAGCTCATCGCATATGATTTTCCAGCCCGTATGCACGGGCTGGTCAGCGATGTGGGGGCACATCGTACACGGGTCCAGCGCCGTATGCGATGATACGCACATCGCACATGGCTTTTCAGGAAGGCCCGTGTGCGATAAGTAGCCACATCGCACACGGTCAGCTTTTCGAACCGTGTGCGATGACTGGACACATCACACATGGGTCCATAGTATGGACCATGTGCGATGAAGCGACACATCGCACACGGTGCGAGAATACGGCCCATGCGCGATAAGTACCCACATCGCACACGGTTGTATTATCAGAATCGTGTGTGATATTTGGTCACATCGCACACGGTTATTTGCTCTTAACCGTGGGCGATGACTGTTCAACATCACACACGGGCGGGACCGTGTGCGATGATGTACCACATTACACACGGTCAGATGCTCCGGACCGTGTGCGTTGACGAGCACATCGCCCATGATTCGGGCTGCCGAACCGTGTGCGATGTTGGGAATGCAACAGTAACGACAATCGAAAATCTCAGCCAACAATATCATTTCACAGAATTCATCGGCCACATTCACAGAATTCATTGATTAGCCACATATATACGCAGATTTCATCCATCAGGCAAATACACGAATTTGATCCAAACACAAATAAAACAAAGATCACATACATTTCACAGCCGACATATAAGCAAACTGAATCAATTGAATATGAGTTGACCCATTCATAGCTACATAAATAGGAGTTCAAGCCAACATTCCTACAAGTTTGGATCTGACAATGTTGACAGCCAACAGAAAGAAAATAAATACCTCACAATCAAGGTGATCTGAATTGTCCCTTTTCCGGTATGACATGCGTGAGGAAGAAGTAGGCAAACTGTCCTCTAACTTCGACAATATCGGCTTCACTCAACGGTTCTTTGTCCATCGAACTAAAATCTGCACGAAGTAATTAAATTCAGATTTAGGTGCATATAGGTAAAAAGTAAAATCTTGAGTCTCACAGATAGTACTAACCGTAGGGAGGCCAGCAGTGCCTTTTGTCTTCGAACTCAGAACAACCCTCATCATTTGCTTACAAACGTAAAATGCACAAAGGTTGGTTCCTTCTAGCTGTTGGTTACACTGAAAAGTTGTTGAGGAATTACGGCATCAATTAGGGCATCAATTAGCATTACTTAGCACTTAGGAGGAATGTTGTACCAATTGTTACCTCCACCAAGTCGTCGTCTCCGTGTTCCAAGCCTGTCGGGTCTCCCTTTGGTGAGCACCTCCCTCCAAGCTTGATGTACTCGGCGAAAGTACTATCCAAGAATTCCTTTACCACCGAGTAGTCGTAATGTGCCGCTTGGAGGGAATCAAGGTGGACGGCTTTGCTCCATTTAGGTACGATGATAATTAAGATCCAATGGTCGCTGCAAAAAAAGATATCACAACCCGTGTGGAACGATGAGAATGGAGGTACAGCTAATGTATAAAAACACACATCCTTCTGGTTGTATGGAAGGAGAATGAACTCTTTGTTCTGTTGAGTCGTCAACGCGTGGACAACATAATTAAAGACCCTTTCCTTATTCCCTTCGATTTGTTGCTTCGAGACTAACTGTGGGTCCAAGAAACCCACCGGTTGTTTCCGAGCCTTGCATTCGGTGATCATGTGCCTAAGCATACGAAAGAAAGGAGTTATCATTTATGAAATAAAAGAAAGTTGCCAGACTGTGGAATTCCTTATAAAATACTTACAATGTGAAGCATCTCATGAGGGAGGCATCGAGGTCACCCAGATTGAAGAGGAGAAACAAGTCCTCGAAGCCCACCGTGCAACAATTATCTAAATCATGAAGGAAATGCTCCTTCTTGAACCACACCGGAATGCTCGACTCACCGGCTTTACATAGTTTCATATAGTGGTCATGTAGCATTCTGCAAAACATACCTGCCGCCGATAGGTCTTTGGGGAGTAGCAATGGCTCTCCTTTGACATACTTGCGTGCGAGCTCTGCTGGGGGGAACAATCGGTTCAATTCTTCGTCCGTCATCCCCAGCTCCTTGGCCTTGCCCTGGCCCTTGCCCTTGCCCTGTCCCTTGCCCGTGCCCTTCAGCGGCGCTGATCTCATACTTTTAGTCTTCACTGGTGGGGGTGGTGGCGGTAAGTCAAGATTTTGTGGTGTCGGAAGCACCGGCCCTTGCTTAGGTGACTCTTGAGCTGGTGGGCACGAAGGCGGCTCAAACCGCGTGCTCATGACGGGATGTGCTACGAAGAGCGGCTCAGATTCAGCAGGCAATGGTGGGGAAGCAGGAGGCGGTGCCGATGTGAAGGGCACAAGGACTATGTCCTTCTTCGGCCACTGGACGAAGGACATCTCCGCCTGTCCCAAGGTCTGGAGTTCGGCATTCTGGCTTACATGGAATAGCGGGAGGCTCTGGAAGCCAGACTCGACTTTATCGACGGTGCACCTCGCGAACCCTGGCTGTATCGGTACACCGTGCACGGTAGCTCCCTCAGCCAGTGGATGAACCAACCCGCTAGCTGCCACCAATGGAAAAGCCATGTGCGCTGTTGGCACTTGTAGCTTGCACTTTGTCGGGCCCGTGATGTCATTGATAGGAGACTTGTCTGTTTCCTCATGGCCTTCAACCCCATCGGGAGCTGATGCACAGCTACTCCTGCGTGCACCGGGGCTTGGGTGTGTAGTAGCTTCAATCGCTTGTGATCTGTACGTCTCCTCCCACACAGCTCTTTCTTTTACAAGCCTTTTCTCCATCATGCCTGCAAATTGGGCGAGCAGCTCTTGTTTAATCTGTTCTCTTTTCTGCTCCGTTCTCGCCCTTTTCCTTGAACACATCTCCTCCGCGTCTTGAGGGAAGGCCTTCCTACGGGCGATATTAGTCCCGATCGCCCTACAACGACCCGAGGGCTCCTTGGTTCCCAAAGCGGCCGTGAGAATGTCATTGCACCCTTGAGGCTGAAATGAGCCTTGCGAAGCCTGGACGCTTAGCTCTCTCTGCAAATAAAAACCTATAATTAGTAGGTACATAAGCATTGTCGTAAATATAGACCGACGACTGAATGAGGTAGTCGCTCTTACCATAGATTGGTACACTTCCTGGTCTGCTAGGTTGGGTAACACAACCTGACCTGAGGAATCGGTAGTAGATCTCGCTCTCAGGAAGTCTCTTGCCCAATCTGCCGCAACATCAGGAAAAGGCACATCGCCTCCCTAAAGGCGTCGGTTCTCGTCCTCCCTGTCCCAAATCTTCCGCTTCCCATAGTATCCTTTGACCCCCATTCTATGGGGGTGTTTGTTCTTCGCAATTAGAGCCCTGCCTGTCTCACTCTTGGCTTCAAATTTGAGCGTTTGTTGCATCTCCACAAATTTGGCCCACTGCTCGGGTAGAATGTGTGGATACTTTTCGAAGGGATCCTTATTCTGCTTCATAAACTTTTTGTGCAACACGTACTTAAAATTCCGAAAAGCATCCTTTGCCTTTGAGAGGGCACATTCTTTCACCTGCGTTTTCCATTGCTCCGGCACCTGAAGTGTTGCATTATCTCCAGCACTATGGCCTCGCGCAGGTCCTTACTTACCTTTGTCCAATCCTCGAAGTGAATGGGGACCATTTCCCTTACCACCGCCCCGCACATGGTTCGAAACTTCCTCTCCATTTTCTCTGGTTCGGTAGGAGCCCCGGTTCTGTCGTCGATGGCCTCCACTTGCTATACTCCTTGGGGCTTTTTGCTTGGTTTTCTGATTCCTCTTCCCTTTTTCACAACTGATAGGGTTTCTGCTTGATCAGTGTTGGTCCCTTCCGGCTGTGATGATGAGTTCTCTTCGATCTCTCTCGCAGAAAAGTCCGGCGATTCATTACCGGACGTCATAGCTAATCAACAGGATGATAATGATAAAAATAACAAGAAGTAAAGGTACTACGGGCACAAATAATCCTCTGCACGCAAATATTAACAAGCAGCACTGGAACATACGCATTGATATAGCCCTAACTTGCTACTCGTTGCGAGGACACGGAGAACCTTAACCTGTCGGGGACAGGCGGCGATCGGAGTGTTTCGGGGACAGGCGGCGATCGGAGATGCTGAGGCGTTCGGGAACAGGGAGGCGGCGCTCGGGGACTCGGCGATAGGGAGGCGGCGACCGAAGATGTCGAGGCGGCGCTCGGGGAGCCGGAGGCGACGAAAATTCGGGCGAGGCGGCGCAGCGCGCGAAGCCGAAATGTTTTGGTGAAGGGACGGGATGACCTAGTTACTACTTATGCCCGGGCTTGCCATCGCACACGGTCACGTACCAACGCCCGTGTGCGATGTGACCCACATCGCACACGGGTCCTTACTATTAACCGTCTGCGAAGTGCTCGCATACGGGTAACCGGTAATGTCCGTGTGCGATGTGGATCACATCGCACACGGGCAGATTTGGATAACCGTGTGCGACGGGTATATAAATCTGCCCGTGTGCGATGTGACACACATCGCACACGAGTTTTGGTCGACTCAACCGTGTGCGATGTGATCGTGGCCCGAAGCACGAAGAGTCGCCCCTATAAAACCGCCGCCTCTTCGGTTTCCCATCTTCATTCCTATAAGCCGCGCCTCCTGCTCCATTCTTCATTCCTCCAAACACCACCTCTAGCCACCTCCTCGATCTTCTTGTTCACAATGGCCGCTGCAGGAAGCTCTTCGGTGAAGCGGAAGCGCGAGGAGTCGCCCATCCGCGAGGACCGCGTGCAGATGACCATGGCTATCTCTCGCGCCACTGCCAGGGCACTGGAGTTGGTCGAGTTTGGACCCACCGACGACACCCTTCTCTGTGCATATAACGCCGACCCCGTTAATTATTCTGGTGCGTACGCCGTCCGGTGTATCCTGGAAAAGAAGTTTCCGCGGCACCTCGGATTTCTCCTCGAAGCTCACCACCAGCCGGGCCGTATCCTCGTCCGCTGCAGGAACAAAAAAAACGTCCAGCGCCTCCACGCGAAGTGCTTCCGGTGGGGTGCCGAGATGGTGAGCTTCTACATAGTTGCTAATGTCGCCGCTCTGACGCCTGACCCTGTGGATGAAGATCTGCCGCTGGAGTCGATTTAGATAGTTTTTATTTCCCTTGCTTTTGTTAGGCTTTTGTTTCCCTAGTACATCATGTGTATACTAGGCTTTTGTTATGCAACGTAATGTTTCCTCTTCACAACATTTGGAAGAGGCCTTTGTTATGTAATGTCTTGTTAATCGGTGTTGAAAATGTCTTGTTAATCTGTGTTCAAAATGTCTTGTTAATCGGTGTTGAAAATGTCTTGTTAATCGATGTTGGAAATGTCTTGTTAATCTGTATTCGAAATGTCTTGTTAATCTGTGTTCGAAATGTCTTGATAATCTGCGTTCGAAATGTCTACTTTCTGGTTGCAAATCACATAGCACACGGTCAGACGCTCTGCCCGTGTGCGATGTGGGGCACATCGCATACGGGCTCCAGCTTCTGACCGTGTGCGATGTGACCCAGACCACGTCGCACACGGGCTTAAGGTATTCACCGTGTGCGATGTAGGTCACGTCGCACACGGGCTATAGGAGTTCACCGTTTGCGATGTATTCACATCGCACATGGGCTTGTGGTGTTCACCGTGTGCGATGTGACTCCTGTAACCGATTACGTACGTATTTGAAATGAATATCAGAATCAAAATTCTACGATGACTCCACAAGATAATTTACTAACTTCAACCGATTGCATATTCAAAATAAGTATCAGATTCAAAAATTCTGCGATGACTTTTTGAAACATAATTTGCTAACTTCAACCGATAACATATTCAAAATGAGTATCAGATTCAAAATAAATCATGAATCCACTACATGATTTCCTTTGTATACTAGCCCATCGGAATGATCTTGGCGTAGGTAGTAGCAAGTTTCCCCTTGGTCTTGCTCGTCGATTCTTATGCGTTCTCCAATAGGTGGCAAGTCATCGAACTGATTGTATTCATCCTCGTCGACAACATTCTCAACTCCTACGATCCTCCTTTTTCCATGCATCACTACATGGCAGTTCTTATGTGCGAGGTCTTTCACATAGAAAATTTGGATAGCTTGGGAGGCTAAAATGAAGGGTTCATTTACGTATCCCAGTTTGCTGAGGTTGACATAAGTCAAGCCGTAGTTGTCGACTTTGACATGTCTGAGATCGACCCATTTGCACTTAAATAATGGAATCCAGAATGTGACGTAGTCAAGCTCCCAAATCTCCTCTATGATCCCGTAGTAAAATTCCTTATGTCCATCTGTATCTATGGCTTCTACTCGGACAGAGCTATTCTGCAATGTGGTCTTCTCATCTCGATCCTTCGTGTAGAACGTGTACCCATTCATGTCGTACGCTTGCCAACTATGAACTATAAATGCTGGCCCTTTGGCCAACCATGTTAGCATGTCATCTGTCGGCTCGTCTACGATACAGTTCTGCAACCATTGGCTGAATGTCTTGTTGTACTTGTTCAAGATCGACTGTATGGCAATTTTGGGAACTCTTGCCGTAGCTTGTTCACGTGTTCTTCTATACAAGGGGAAACTATTGTCATGTGCTACAAGACCGTAAAATGTGCAATGTCAAATAGATGAGTATCCTTCCAGCTGACTTCTTTTCCAACAGTGCCTTTTCCAGATAGCCTTCCCTCATAGCGAGACCTGGGCACACCAATAGGCCGTGAGTTGTGCATGTAATCGGTGCAAAACTCAACCACCTCCTCCGAGGTATATCCTTCTACGATACTAGCCTCGGGCCGATACCGATTCCGAACATAGTGCTTGAGTATTCCCATGAATCGCTCGAACGGATACATGCTACGTAGGAACACAGGCCCGCACATCTTTATCTCGTACACAAGGTGTGTAACGAGATGAACCATGACATCGAAGAACGAGGACGGGAAGAACATCTCAAGTTGGCATAGAGTCTTCACAACCTCCTCTTGCAGATCATCCAGTGTATCGAGATCCATGACCTTCTGAGATATCGAGTTGAAGAAATCACAAAGCCTCATGATCGCCTCTCGAACTTTTGTGGACAGAATATTTCTGATTGCCACCGGGAGCATCTGTGTCATCATTACATGGCAATCGTGTGACTTCATGCCAATTAGTTTCTTGTCTTCCATTGAAACAAGACTCCTGATGTTTGCGTAATGACCAGAGGGGACTTTGACACTATACAAGAAGCCCAAGAACTCTACTATTTCCTTCTTGGGTAAAGTGTAGCAGGCAGGTGGGAGATACGTCTGGCCCTTATCTTTCTTTAATAGAGCTAACTCTGGTCTGATACCCAAATTGACCATATCCATTCGTGACTTGATGCCATCCTTCGTTTTGTCTTTCATGTTCAGTAACGTACCAAGAATGCTGTCACACACGTTCTTCTCGACGTGCATGACATCGATGCAGTGACGTACATCTACGTCCTTCCAATAAGGTAAGTCCCAGAAAACTGATTTCTTCTTCCACACGCTCTTCTCATAGGGGCGTTTTTGTCCCTTGCCAAGCACGACATTCACATCCTTTACCATCTCACTGACCTCTTCGCCGGTAAAAGGCCTTGGTTTTGCGCCTCTTTCTGTATTACTGTCAAATTGTTCTTTCATGTTACGGTAAGGGTGATTTCTTTTCAAGAACCTCCGATGACGCATGTATACGGTTTTGCGCGAGAACGGAAGCCAGACACTCGCGGTATCATCTATGCATGTGACACATGCTTTGGCTCCCTTTGTACTCTGCCCCGAAGCATTAGCAAGTGCTGGATAATCCTAGATGGTAAGGAGTAACAGTGCACGGAGATCGAATGACTCCTTCCTGTACGCATCCCATGCCCTTACCCCTTTCTCTTTCCACAATGTTTGTAGTTCTTCCACCAGCAGCCTGAAGTGAACGTCGATTTCATTTCCAGGTTGCTTTGGCCCTTGGATAAGCATCGACATCATGATGTACTTCTTCTTCATGCACAGCCAAGGAGGAAGGTTGTACATACACAGAAGCACAGGCCAAGGGCTGTGTCTGCTGCTCATGCTGCCAAATGGATTCATTCCATCTGTACTCATTGCGAATCTTACATTTCTTGGGTCATCGTCGAAGGTTGGTACTTCGCATCGATTCTTCTCCACTGGGTAGCATCAGCCGGGTGTCTCATCTTTCCATCATTCTTACGTCCCTCTGCATGCCAACGCATCAGCTTTGCTTCCTTCGGGTTTGCAAACAAACGCTTCAACCGAGGAATTACAGGCAAGTACCACATAATCTTATTAGGGACTCCCGTCTTGATCTCATCATCGGCCTTGTCTTTGTCTTTTGCAAACTTACGCTTGTATCGAGGAGCTTTGCATATCGGACATGAACGCAAATCTTTGTACTCATTGCGATAAAGCATACAGTCATTCTTACATGCGTGTATCTTCTGTACTTCTAGTCCCATGGGGCAAATCACCTTCTTGGCTTCGTAGATGTTTTTTGGCAACTTATTTTCATCTGGAAGCATGTCTGCAAAAAGACCCAACATCTTTGTGAAGCTCGTGTCCGACCATCCGCTTGCTGCCTTCAATCTCAAGAGGTCAAGTGTCACTGACAACTTGGAGTGCTTTGCCTTACAGTTTGGATACAATGGTCTCTCAGCGTCTTCCATCAAGCCCATGAATTCCCTGTATTCTGCATCATCATGGTTGCTCTCAAAATCATGAATCATTTGTTATAGATTTGGAATAGCAGTATCATCGCCATCAGAATCGCAATCGTCGCCATCTGGCTGCCCATCATATGGGTTTGGCATATGATGATCACTGTCTTCGTTTTCTACGTGCATGACCGGCTCTTCACCGTGCTTGGTCCAACATGTATATCCCGTCTTGAAACCCCTCCGAAACAAATGGTCTTCGATCACTCTTGGGTCCTCCCACAGTCTAGAGTTTTCACATTCAACACATGGATAGAAAATCAGCAGTTCCCCCTTGTTCCTCATGTCTGCCTCGGCGACTTTCATGAAACCAACAACGCCACTGATATATGCTCGACTTGTACGACTCTCGGACATCCAACCTCGATCCATCTACAGGATTTCAAACAACAGGAAAACTACATGGCATGATTTTGCTAGCACTGCATGCAGAATATCCGACATAAAAATTAACCGAAGGACGACTTGATGTGCGGATTATACGTGTACTCTGTCTTTGTTAGCAGAGCTCACATACAGCCGCCCCGGCCCCGGCCCGCCACTGCCTCCACCGGCGCAGCTGCCGCACGCCGCCACTCCAATTAGCCGCCGTGCGCCACCCCTCCCGCCCTTACAACAAGACACCGTTCCCGCGCGCTCGAACTGGAGCATTTAGGTCGAGCTCGGTACTAATACACACGGGTTATCAAAATTAACCGTTACCGATACTTGTGACATCGCACACGATCATCAAACAAAATCCGTCACTGATGGAGGCTACCTATGAAAAGTTTAAGAATTTTCAGAACGACATATCACACACGGTCGCCCGAAAAAAGCGTGTGCGATGTGGCTCCACATCGCACACGGTTCCCACGATGTAACCATCGGCACATCGCACACGGTATCTTTGAAATAACCGTGTGCGATGTGGGGCACATCACACACGGACCTGAAATGTGTCCCGTCTGTGATGTGCACGTTTCCTGGCTTTATCAGTTCATTTATAACATCCCCGCATGCACAGGACAATATATATCACAAGCATCCACAACACAAATTAATGAATTTTCTGCATCTCAATTTGACATCTCAAATTTGACAAGTCCACATCTCAACCATATATATATGTACAACACATTCGACATCGCACAAGTTGCTAAAGAATTTTGCACATCTCAGTTTCATATGGAAACGAACTATCTAGGGCTTCGTTCATGGGTAGTGCTAGCTAGAACTGACAAGAAATAGACTCATTAGAATGTGATGACGCATTAGAATGCGACATCTGTGCCTGCACCTCCTCTTAGGCTCGGGCTTCATCCTGACCTCTGATCGAAGCACACAATTATGTCAGTAACAATTCACAATTTAGCACGGTATAGAGCGTCGTCACCATTGTGACATTGCGTTTACACTACACAAGACACTCTTTCCAGCGCAGTGTCACAAACGCGACGGAAAACGGTGGCCTCCACCAGCACCAGCGCTGCTGCAAGGGGGAGGAGCGGTCGCCGGCCTCGAGGAAGAGGCGGCGACCGGATCCGGGCTCGGGGGGCTCGGGGAGGAGGCGGCGGTCGGATCCGGGCTCGAGGAAGAGACGGCGACCGGATCCGGGCTCGGGGGACTCGGGGAGGAGGCGGCGGCCACAGCGCGGTGCGAAAGAAAGCTAGGGTTACTTATAAATAGAAGAAGTTTCATATCACACACGGGTTATCAAAACTAACCGTCACCGATAATTACAACATCGCACACGGTCATCAAACAAAATACGTCAGTCATGCCGACTACCTATGAAAAGAGACATCACACACGGTCCGTTCCTATGAAGCAACCGTGTACGATGTGAGTGAAATAACCGTGTGCGATGTGATGCACATCGCACACGGCACCTCTGAGAATAACCGTGTGTGATGTGAGGCACATCGCACACGGTTCTTAGAAAATACCCGTGTGCGATGTTCCTCACACGATTTCTTAGAAAAAACCGTGTGCAATGTGCCTCACATCGCACACGGCCCAGTTTGCCGTGGCACATCACACACGGGCCTGAAATGTTGACCGTCTGCGATGTTCACATTGGTGACGGGTTTCGGCCAACCGTGTGCGATGAGGGGTCTTAAAATACCTGTTCTGTACTAGTGATAGAAATTCCAGACATCTTAGCATAAATGGTTCATCAAAATTGTTTGTGATAAGACTCGTAACGGATGGTTTTTTTATCAAAATATACACATCATAAACAGTTTTTAAAACTCATATATGATAATAGGTTACCACATACTTTTTCTTAATAAACCATCTATAATAAAACTAGCTCTATCATAGACAGTCTTTTTACTTAATCATTTGAAATGGGCCCTAGCTCATATAGGCTCATCATATATTCATATATAAACATATCTCCCCACTAACCCCAACCCTAGATCACAGACTCCATACAGCCGTTGCGCTCTCTCTCTTTCTCTTTCCCCGCGCGCAGATCCCTTTCTCCTCTCCCTACTCTATCGGTTGGCGCCCGACTCCTCCTGCTCTCCCACTCCGTCGGTGCAAGAACCCCACCACCATGGCCTCTACCTCTAGATCCCGGCATGATATCGTCCACAGCCTCTACCGGTGTCGTCCCATGGCCACCACCTCCAGATCCCATCGACCATCGAGGGGGAGGGGATCGTCGTCCCCCGGCCACCACCGGCCTTGTCCATGGCTTCCACCTCCAAATCCCGGAGGCCATGGGGGTGCTGCCACCGGCGTCGCCCGCAGCCACCACTGGCCTCGCCCTTGGTCTCCACTTCCAAATCTTCGTGGGCATAGGGGGTGCCACCACCGATGTCTCCAGCGGCCTCCACCTCCAGATCCCGGTGGAGGTGTTGTCATCGGCTTCGTCCCACAGCCGCCACCGGCGTCGTGCTAGGCCTCCACGTCCACATCCCGACGGCCTCTAGAACCAGCGACCTCGGCATGTGCTCACCTACATGTGGAACCGGTGATCGTCGGCAGCATGCTTTTTTAGTATTGTATTATATATTACAGACAGGTTTCAATAACTGTTTGTGATAATGTTTTGTCATCGCAGACCTTTTGCCATAGATGGGTCTGAAACCATCTGCAATGACGATTTCGACCCGTTTGTGGCATGCCACTTTGTAGCAATGGAAATATAAAACAAGTTGACCAAACGAGTCCATTAACTATCTGGTCTAGCTCATTTTCTTTCTCCCTACCCATGTGGAGGTACACGCAGATGCAATGAGTTAGTAGGGCGGGTCTAATGACATGTTGTACATGCGAAAAGTCAAAATACCATCATCCTTTGAGCCAACCCCAAATTCCTCGACCTCTCCTTTCTCACTGAGTCCAACATGTAGTGTACAAAGAAAAGCTATGGACAGAGCGAGGGGGATGTCAACTGAAACTTGGATGAAATGTGAGAATTTCTTATGGGTCTCAATTAAAATTTTGAATGGTTCAAAGGATGAGGTTGTTTAGGGCTTTTCACATGTGCAATGTCCACATATGCTGCCACATGGGCAAAGGGACAAAACTGAGCCGGACCAAATAATTGAAGTACTTGTTCGAACAATTTCATAATTTGAGAACAAAACTGAGCTGCGAGCAATAGTTCAAGAATAAAATTGTGTATTAATTATTTTGCATGAAGAAACTCACATTTTATACTGTGTCAGTAACTATGGGTGTTCAATCCCTTTTTTTCTCACCATGGGAAATGACACAATAAAGCAAGACCAATTTAGAATCTTATACAAAAATGCTACCACAATTCTATGCTAGCTGGTTTGGATCAAACCATTACAACTGTATATGAACATCCTTGAATACAAATTTGTACTAAAAGGTAGATATGTTTAAAATTATCTTATAATACCCACGTCTGAATTCACATTGAGAACGTGAAAATTCATGTGATACCAAATTCATTTTTTTCATTTAACTAGACATTTCGACTTTTATCGGTAAAACCTGCGAAATCCTCCTTCAAACGAAATCAACCATAAAACCAGGGGATTTTTGATCATATGCCCTGAAGTTGGACAACCTTTGATCATTTGCCCTAGTTGAAGTGTCTCTCTTTAAAATGCCCCAAAGTTGGCATGCCAATTGACAATTTGCCCTAGAATAGCTTTGTTGCAAAATAACAGCACTTAACCCTTGACCCTCAAGTCAAAAGACTATTCTACCCTTGCTGCTGCTATTGGGGTGCCTTATACGCGGAGATCAGCCGCGGTGTCTCACTGATCAGGGGCAAGCCTGTGCTCCCCGGCGGCAGCCGTGGCCTCTGCTTCCTTGCCTGGCCGCGGGTCGAGGCAGGGGAGGCCGGGGGCGCTTGGGGCAGGGGAGGCGGGGGCAGTCGAGGCAGGGGACGGAGGCTGGTGGCGCTCAGGGCAGGAGAGGTGGGGGTGCTCGGAGTGGAGCAAGGCCTCGGGCAGCGGCTCGAGCCGGCGGCGCTCGGGCCGGCGACATCGCAGGCCGGATCTACGGAGGTGGCAGCAGCCAGGGGGAGGCGGCGCTTGGCGCTGGCGCAGGCCGGAGCTGCGAGGCCGACGGCGGCCGAGGGAGGCAGCGCTTCGCGCGGGCGTGGGCCGGAGCTGCGGGGGCGGCGGCGGCCAGGGGGAGGCGGCGCTTGGCGCGGGCGCGGGCCAGAGCCGCGGGGGCGGCGGCGGCCAAGGGAGGCGGCGCTTGGCGCGGGCGCGGGCCGAAGCTGCGGGGGCGGCGGCGGCTGAGCGAGGATGCGCTTGTCGCTAGCGCGGGCCGGAGCGACGGGGGCGGCGGCGGCCGAGGGAGGCGGCGGGCCGGAGCTGCGGGGGCTCGGCACAGCCGAGGGAGGCGCGGGGTTGGTGCTCGGGGCAGGACACAGAGGGTAGAATAGTATTTTTGACTTGAGGGTCAAGGGTTAAGTGCTGTTATTTTGCAACAAAGCTATTTTATGGCAAATTATCAATTGGTATGCCAACTTTGGGACATTTTAAAGAGAGACACTTCAACTAGGGCAAATAATCAAAGGCTGCCCAACTTCAGGGCATATGATCAAAAATCCCTAAAACCAGATGTAATTTTGCGAAAAAGCCCCATAAAACCACATGTTTGTTAAAAGAATAGAAAAACTCTAAAACCTAGATCTCCTGTCGTGTCACGTACGGCCCCTGCAGTCCTCCACCTGCCCCCGTCTCTCCCCTGTCCTCGCCTCCCATGGCATCCGCCGACATCCCCAACGCCGACACCGCTGATCCCGCCCCCGCCCGTTCGCCGTCGCCTCCCCTCCCGCCGCGCAAACGCCGCCTCTCCCTCTCCCCCTCCTCCACGCGCTCCTCGTCCCACTCCCGCTCCCCGCGCCGCCGCCGCAGCCGGACCCGGAGCCGCAGCCGCAGCCGCAGCCGCAGTCGCAGTCGCAGCCGTAGCCATAGCCATAGCCGTAGCCGTAGCCGGAGCCCGCACCAACCCGACGGCAAGAGGCGGCGGCACAACGACCTCACCGTCGAGGTGTGCCGCGACTTCCTGCGCGACAGGTGCACCCGCTCCGACCTCGAGTGTAAGTACGCGCACCCGCACCAGTCCGTCTCCGTCGATCGGTACGCGCGAGTTCTCGCCTCCTTTGCCACTGCCAATGCCACCTGCGCGCGCACGCGTGCTGTTCTGATTTGTGTTTTGGCCTATGGGGAATTCGGCCAGGGACAACAAGGTAACGGCGTGCGCGGATTCGCTAAGGAACAACTGCTTCAGGGGGAGGACCTGCCGCTACTACCACCCGCCTCCTCATATCCAGGAGTATGAGCCAATACCCCTTGCTGTCTGTTCGATTCGATTTGCTTGGTTTGCTTCGCGTGCTTCGGCTGTGGAAGTCTGGTAATCTGGTTCGATGTTTAGATGCAGACTGATGCAAGTTTGTTTGTGCTAGTACCAAGTATATACGTTTGAAATCCTCCATTCTAGTTCGGTTTCTAAAGTATTAGCAGCATTGTCGTCATACGACATTGTGTCATCTAGAAAATAAAATTGGTGCTCGACATTGTGTATTGCAACACGCTGCTTACATCTGATGCCAATTGCTAAGAGCCCTGTTGTATGAGCTAGTTCTAAAGTTTCAATCTTGCAGTTTGGGCTTGTACATACATGTGCAATATGTTTATGTTCTTGTAGACCAGATGGGTTTATATATTTGATAGGCATATCTACACGAGATGCTCAGTGTCTCATATAGGTGATTCCACAGGTGCACAGGTTTTGGTGTAACCTTCTGATTCGAGCCTTGTTTGGTTGCTTCTATATAGGTCGTTGCTGAGATCGATTGGTGTGGAAGCCCCACAGTTGAAGACGGTAAGTTTCTCCTAACCAACCCTCCATGTTTTAGCCAATACATGCATTGGCTGGCCCTTTCTCTGAGTGGTTAAGGTTTCCTTACTATTTAGTGTGCACTGCTAATTAAGAGTTATTAGCTTGCTTACAATGATAACAGAAGTTAGATGTTAGGGTTATGTTTTGTCTGGCCTCCAGGGGCAAATAACCTTTTGTTAGAACACATGAAGGAGCAGTCAATGAACTCTTAGCTGTTTTGTCCAACAATGTGGAATAGTCCTGCTTCTTATTAGATGCACAGTGCTTCTTATTAGATGCACAGTTTTCCCATATAGTTTCATACAATTTATTCTGATGTATCGACCTTATTGTAGGATTTTTGTATACTAAATTAGCATTCAGGACTGCTGAACTGAGCATACTTCTTTTATACACTTATCAGGTTTGCAGAGATTTTGCACGTGGACGATGTTCAAGATCAGCAAATGAGTGCCGCTTCTTACATCATTCGTCTGTTCAAAATTGTGCAATCGTAATATTCCCTTTTGCTGATAAAGATTATATAGCTAATTTGCCTGGCACAAAGTAACAAACACATAAAACTGTCCACATGCCAAATGTTCTGTTCCATTATTGTATATACCCGTTGCCTACTCTTAAAGCAAGAACTCATCTCTGAGTAAATGGTTTTCCCCATTTAGCATTTCATATATTTTAAAAACACTTTGGCTGATTTGTACTTGTTTTCTTGAAAGGTTTGCCAAGATTTCTTGCGTGGGAGGTGTGACCGTAAATCATGTAGGTATACTCATGTTATAGCACAACCAATGCTACCCCCACCAATGAGGGACATTCCTATGCAAATGCAATACCCCGAGATGGTAATGTGTTCTATCGTATAGTCTTACAGAATGCCCTGTTGTTGAAAATAATTTCTTTTGGACTATATTATTTATTTGTGTACAAGTTAGCAAATCCCTTGAAGAGAAACCAAAGTGTTGTTTCATCATAGCTTAGTTTTGCTGCTTTTGTTCACATTTCATCTGCAATAACAAATGAGTTGGTAAATAAATAACTGCATGTTTTTTTTTATATTTCTGGGTGTTTGTTATGACGTTGTTTATAAGTTGATTATGCATAGTATAATATTAAACCTTTTTATCCTCAAGGTTTACATGCCACCACCACCACCACCGCTTGGAGTACCTATGATGGTTCCTGCCCCCTCGCCTCCTAGAGCTTTCGCTGATAAGAACACATGTCAATGCTGCTATTTCCACCTGCTCTTAGGCCATTCACTGTTGCTTTTCAGTTTTAGTCTAGTGGGAAAAGGAATACTAGCTTTCCTCACTGGAAATATAGTCTTGGCTGTGTACCATATTGTGTTCATGCACGATTGCATGCCTTCTGTTACCCTTTTTTGGGCGAGGAAACATGAATTTTGATACTTAATGTTCTGAAAAACACAGATAACAAGAACACAGTGGAAGTTTGTAGGGACTTCTTGAAGAAAATGTGTAATAGAGAATCTTGCAGATTTGCACACCCTGATTCACTTACTGAGGTGTGTATGTGTACTTTTTTCCCCATGTATTTCTGTTAGTTTACACGCTACTAACTAGCAAATTATTTTTGCTTCATCTTTCCTACTAGGTGGCAAATGACAAGGTTGAAATTTGCCGCGATTTTAAACGAGGAGAATGCAATCGACCTACCTGTCGCTTTTACCATCCATCCTCAAGCTGAAGTTCTGTTAGATAAAGTAAAGTAACCTATATCTGATGATTCTTTTCTTTTCTCTGAAACTGGAATCAGATTAGTAATACATGGCTGCCAAATACATACAGAGGAGGGCATACACACCCATAAATGCCTCATCACAAACTAACCTTAAGCTTAATTCCTCTTGGACATTTTGTCCATTTAAAACAGCTGGAACAATTTTTTTTTATTTTAAGATTGCCAAGTTTTGTTTGTCAAATGCTCATGTCATTTGAGTAAGCTAGCATGTATGTACAGAATTTTCACCATGGAATACACCTCTTTGTCCATGCAAAACAGGTGCGGCAATGTTATAAATGTTTTGTTCTCTAGTATTGCATCCATCAGAAGCTCCTGTCATTTGGCTACGCTAACATGTACTCTTCTAATGTTCTACCATGGGATCATTTTTGTTGTCTTTGATTCCACATCAGATGTCCTTGAATTTTATATGATCAATTCTATTCCTTAGCCGGATAAGCTCCTCCATTAGTGTTGCTCTTAGATGCATGAACTCCACAACAATGAAAAATGACCTGTTCTAACTTATATGTGTGACGTGTGGTGTTTCAAAAAATTATGTTAGTTCTTGGGGGTTGGGCCTGCAGCTGCAGGATGATATGTCTGGGGAAATGGCCTATGATATGTTCTGCTCCTGGCCTCCTGCATTTCCTCCTCCCTCAAATTACTCTTTGAATTTTGTTTGTGATAAACGGATTATTCATTTATGGTCAAAATTCTTTCAAGTATTATAGTTGTCCATGTAATCTAACAAACAATATAATTTTATATTTGTATCACTCTTTGCAGCCTCAAAATAATTATGGTATGCTCTAACAGCTTAAAAATGCATGCTTTGATAACAGTCATCAGAAATTTTCATGCCTATATAGCATATGGCCATACGTGCACTACTATATAACATTTGATTGGCATATCAGTTAGTGTCTGACATGGTGATTGCGCCTTTATTGAACGCAAACTTGGATACACATCGTTCTCATTATTTATTTATTTTTAGATTTAATTTGAAGTGCTATTAGCTCTCTTTAACAATTGGGTACTCCTTGTTTCCTCAGTCTTGAGTGCCCAGCCCTGCTGCCGCTGCTAATTCTGCTACTGCTGCCAAAGAGCTGCCGCGCTGGCTGTTGTGCTGCTAAGGTGCCATAGAGTATGAAAACCTCAAAATGCAATATATGTGTGGAATGGAAGAAAAAGATATTACCATCGTGTTATGTTCAGATGGTTGCTTAAACTTGTGCTTCAGAATAGTACTCTTTACAATGGGGATTGCATGTGTGGTTATCTGCTTGCCTTCGTAAAGATGTTTTAGTTGCGTTTTTCTTTGGTGTTTGCATACTTAAATCTTGTTTACCATCACTTGTACTCTTTACACTTATTCGGTTCATGTATTGTGACGGCATCTAGTTCAAACTGGTACTGTTAGCGGATATTCTGGTTTTCTTGGTGCCAAAAATAGAGCCGGAAGGGATTCAACTGGTACCAGCTAGCAAGTAAATGGGGACAGCGAAACACCAACAGATCCAAGTGACATCGTCAATGAAAGAACAAGCTGTTCTACTGTGGCTGCTGCTTGAACTTGGTTCACAGAAAGTTTGCACGAAATGGGGCTCTGGGCATCAAATGCTGATTCAGCCTCTACGGGAATCCGGTGTTCTTGCAGCTATATTGATACTATGCTTGAAATGAGTTGCCCTGCCAGGATCTTTGCCGCTTCCAGTCTCATCCTCTGCGATGTTGACATGCGTTACCAGCATGTGGATGCTAATTCCTGCAAGCTTCGCCTGCTGCTGTGGCTTGTCAAATCTGTTGTGATTGTAGCATTGTACATTTGTACCTTTGTTCTTACTGTAGGCGTGCCGTTATCGTTGTTTTGCCTGGGCACGCTACTGCTCGCTGCTTTGTGGCAAAATTTGACTGAAAAATGTGGCATGCATCTGCATAGCCTGCATAGCAGTCGCCTCGAACTTGTAAAGATAGCGAGTGACATGGGCAGGGCGTTTTCTGCGTCATTGCTAAACTGCCGTGACGATCAGTCGACCAGATACATTTTTCTTGTTCGCCCTTCTTTGTCTCGTTGTGAGCGTCTGTTTTTATGCCTCAGACTTTGATAAGAGTACGTGATGCCCTTGCCTAGCTTTATTTAAGTTTTGTGCTCAGGCATCAACGTCACGATTATAAACTAGTCAAGCATTAGCTTATCGCGATTCAGAACTGTTCCGCTGTTTGTACCGACAAGAAACTGGTTACTGCCTTACTGGTAGTACTAGTAACTTTTACTCCTTACTGAGTTACTGGAGTACTCTATAAAATTAGAGCTTGTACTCTTTGCCTAAACAAGGTGCCTTCTAGCGTTGAAAGAGCCAATGAGAGGGGATTGAATGTATCTCCAGGGCTTCCCCATAGCATTAGCTGTACGAAAGTCTCGAGCACCGCAGCCTCCCCTACCGTTTGGAGGGTGGCAGGCGCGGTGTTTGACTTCGACACACACACACTCTCAATAAGGGCAAGAAACAAGAAGGATATCACATATCAGGCTCACCATGCCTTGCTGTTAGTTTGAGTCAGGAACAAAGGGGTGTTCATGGTGGAGAGGGAGAGGCATGAGGGAGAAGCAATGGCCATGAACGGGCCACGGCAGGAAGAAGGAGGAGACGCAGCGGCGGAAAAGGTAGCAGGAGAGAAGGGAGAGGGAGAGAGGGATGAGAGAGAAAGAGACGAGGGAGAGGAGCGAAAGGAGAGAGAGGAGGAAGAGGTGGTGGTGGAGGAGGAGGAGGAGTGGTCGGAGATAAGGCTGGCGATCGAGGAGCTATCCCCAACGAAGCATGGCGGCGGCAAGCTGCTGGCCTCGTCGCCTCCCACGCTGCCATTCCTTGGCCTCTCCCATCTCCTCCTCCAGGTGCTCGGTAAGTCTACTCACTCGGCAATGCTTCCCTATCTGTTCATGTTCTTGATTGAAAAGCTCATTCCATTTTTTTTTGCGAAGAAAGCTCATTCCATTTTGACTTCCGTTTTGGGGTTCATTTGGCACTTACTCAATTTGTATTATTTCGTGCTTCAATTTCTTGAGTTGCAATCCACTCAGTATCACTCGACTCTTCTGTAAATTTGTTGTTCTTGTCTTGTCCTTATTATTGTTCTTGCTGGTGATGCACACGGGCTTGCAGATAAGATTGGTCCGACCATGGCAGTGCTCAGGCTCGACACCCAACGAAACATCGAGGTAAATAAACAACTCTTTCTCTCGTATTAACCAGTAATAACCATGACCTGATCTGATCGAGCTCTAAGAAAAAGCTCGAACTGATCGAGGCCTTCATGCACGGGTCAGTAGGTGCAGAGTCTCGATCAGACCCCTACCTGCAGCTCGACCACCTGAGAGCAAAAAACCAAAACAAAAAAGATTGAAAGTTGAACCCAGACTGCATCAAGAATTCACAACTGGATACTGTGTGGCGTGGTCCCTGGTCCATGTAGCTAGGGGCGCGTAATCGTCTTGTGTTGTGCCGGCCACACGGCTAGGCGCCAAAAGGGATGGGTCCTTTTAGGTTATCTCATGTCCTATAGTTATTTTACTCGATCATTATCTCCCTTTGCTTCACGAATTTGGAACGTTGGATTACTTTTATCCTGTTCCCACGGTAATTAAACTGTTTCCCGTGAAATTACAGCGATCCCAGACAGGCTTTAGAAGTTAGCTGCGGGCTCGAGGCCATAGAAACGCAGATAGTATTCCTGAATCTGTATCCTATGCCATGTTACTCAAACTTGCACTGGCACCGATACCACGTTGACGTTCAACACTGCCTGATCAGAAATCAACGCCAAATCAACCGAGCCTCTGGTCGAGTAGCTTCGAAATTGCTGATCAAAGAAGGATCTGATTCGGCGCACTGCATGAATTTACTTCCGTCTAGGTATCTGACACTGCACAGGAATCACTTCCCGGTTCCAGCACCACACAGCGGGAACCTTATCTAGGCAAGGCAAAACATTCCCTGATCAATTCTTCGACTGCGAGAGAGCGATGGATTTGAAGGAAGAAAGGCAAAGATCCGATTAGGGCTTTGATCGATGAAAATTAAGGACCAAAAAAATCCCTGAGGTAGCGTTTTCCCGTAGCGCTTTGCTCGCGCGAAGGGGCGGCGAGATGGGCCCTTTTACGTGTGCCACACACAGGCCTTCAACTGCTCCAGTCACATCATACATCGTCCGGACGTTTTCAGACGCTAACTTTCTTGTCCCTTTCTTGTTGATGTTTTCTCTCTTTCTCTTTTTTATTGCGGGAAGATGTTTTCTCTTACTTTAACGAGAAGCTATAATTGTACTCTCTTTTAGAAAAATGATTAGGAGAAGATAAGATTGATTTTTTTTCTTTCACAAGGCATTGACGGAGATGTCAGGTGGGCAACGGTTTGTCTTGGTACCAAGATTTGAATGGTAGAGAGCTGATAGGGTTCCTATAATTAGTGCCAACAAGAAGTCAGGAACAGGGTAACTTGTAGATGTTGAAAAATTAGGCAATAATATAATAAAGCTAATTCGAAAGTCTAACATGACTAGAAACAGCGAATCAAACCTAGACATGATCAACACCAATGAAACTATCTCACAATATGTATCTAGATCACAGATTAACACCAGCGTCGCAAGCAATATCACAATTAACTCCATCTACGGAATCAGAGTATTACCAGAGATGTGAAGAAGCGACGCAACGAAACTTGCCGAAGTGAAGAGGTCGATGCAGTGCAACTTGACGCAGCGAGGAAGTTGATGCTGAGAAGAGATCGACGCAGTGCAACAGCGGCGCAGTATGTTTGGAAAACAGAGAATAGATTGAAGACGTGTGTTCGTCGTCTGGAAGAGAGATGGCTTCTTATAGTCGAGCCGCCACGGTTCCGGATCCGATTTGGACGCGAGTACGGCGTACGTTCCGAACTCGGTTACTTTGCACGATCCAAACTCGGTTTGGATCCTTATCCAAAACCACGTCACAAAACAAAATAGCAAAAGCGAGCAACGACAAAGTCCATTGAGGAACCTGAATTTTCTGGACCATTCACGCGCATGTCGTGTGCAATCAGAGGGCTAAGATTCAATTCAACACTGCCTCATCTGTAGTGTACCTTCTAAAAAGTTCCGTAAATTTACAAGACTGCGTGTTCTTGTATTATCTTTTTTCTCTGTATCGTGTTCTTTCTACATATCTGTTGATTGAAATTTTTCTGAACAGTTGATTCCTGTTGCAGAGGCTGCAGGAGCTATACCTGCTGGACCCATCTAAATACTCCACTCTAACGGCGATGGTGGAGAAAGAGGCAGACGAGGGCACTGTGAGGAAGGTTGATAGCTGTGCAAGAGCTATTCTATGGCTCACTAGGTAAACAGATATAACAAGACACTGGCCTTTTACTATGCTGTTACTGTATGATGTTGTATCACTAGGCTACTTACTTAATATACCTCTTCTCATATGTATCTTTGACATCACCAGATCCATGGATTTCACTATTGCACTGTTACAGAGACTGGAGGAGGAGGAGGAGGGCTCTGATCAGCAGAGCCTTGCCCAGCTTATAGAAGCTGCGTACAAGGTCTCTCTGAAGCCATGGCATGGCTGGATTTCTTCAGCAGCATATAAGGTCAGGAAATCGCCGCAGTTTTCGGCTATCAATTTTGTCTGAAAAACCAACACTCCATACTTGGATGACACAATTGTGATGAAATCTGGTGAAACAGATTGCGATGAAGCTAATCCCCGAGAGGAAGATCTTCGTTGGCTGGCTCGTCGGGAAGGGCCAGGATTGCAGTGTCCTCAAGGATGAGATTGAGAAGCTCGTCCAGCTGCTCCAGCCCTTTCTTGATGACATCCATACTATGCTGGTCAGCACCACTTCTGAATATCAATCTGTGATTAATTTTCTGAATATTGTTAGAGTGTAAAAGTTCGTGGTTGATGAATTCATATGATACTGCGTGTGTATTGATCTCTGATGGTTCACAGGCCAAGTTCAGACTGGACAGGCTGAAGTCGACCTGATGGCGGGAAAAAGAAGCTGAAATGGTCTTTCCAAACTCCAATTCTGTGAACACTGCCTTGGTTTATCTGTGTAAAGATTTCCCTTTTTGAGTTGCCCGTAGTTGTGTGCCCCACTCTGTAAATAGGTCTTCTTGCAGAGTAGACCTGTAGATTTGTAGTCACCCTTGTCTTGTCAAGTTCTGCCTAGGCAATGTACTTGACCATATTTCTAGTTTGAGTAAATAGCACATTCCACTGCCCAACTCGACCCTAACTAGCTAAAGGTCCGCGCCATAGCGCGGCCGGTAACCATCCTTGTGGCTCAACAACCATTGAAGGAACACCAGAACATGTTTGCACGTTTGGATTCACAAATTTGTCCTGTTAAAACTTAGTTGTCTCGTAAGCAAATCAGAATGCATCGTGATAGGAAAACAGTCCAAGTTGCATCATAGTGTTAGTCTATTCTTAGGAAAATGTGAAAAGTGTCACATAGTTGCTTAAGAGTACTTATTAATCTGATTGTCATTAAACAGGGAACAAACAGAAAAACATCACCTTCTCATATTTGTTTTCCATTTTAAGTTGTATTTAATAGGTGGTATCCTGATAGTTCAGGATAATTAATGTTCACCTGTCAGCAATTAACATGAAACCAGCAGCTTGAGGTGTTACGTTAATACCAGAAGTTGAGCAATTGCACATAAGTAGGCATGGTGCTATGCTTCCAGACTTGAACCAACACATCCAAGAACTGATTTGAGACACGAATCAGTTTGGACTCAAAGTATATAATGCAATACTGTCAACACCAAACACTGCAAAACCAAGGTATAATTAAATGTGATGGAGATAAAATTCCAGAGTTTAACTGTTGCGTCTTGATCAAATTTATTAGTTCATCATATGAACTAATATAATTGACCATACATTTAGTAATTCAACAGATCTTCATGTGCGTCACTGAAAGTAATATTGCATACATTCATTAACTGCACTGCAAAATAACATATATGGACTAAAACATAATGAGAAACAACAAAATTAGTCTCCTCTGGCTGCGACATAGCAACTGCACACTCACATACACAGGACTTTGCTATCAGACACAAGTAAGAATAGTGCTCACTGGGTATGACTGAGACCAGCGAGCCGTGGCCTCGAGGACATCAGTTTCTCACCACAGACATCATCATGAGCGACGAGGGGAATTAGGAAACCATGCTAGGGAACCACCAGGAAGCACCAGAACTCATAGTATAATTAGCAGAAATCAATGGGAAATTATTAACAGTAGATAAAAAAACTTCCACTGAGACAAACCATAAAATGCAAGTGGAAAATGCAGCATTACTATAATGCAGCAATTGTTAATGGCTATAAATATCACACTCGCCTCTCCCATGGTTTTTAGTCCCATCACATCCCGAAGTTTTGGATACATGTTATTAACTTTTCATAAGCACTAATGGACCATGAGGGAGGAGCCCCCCTGGGGATAAGCATAGCTAACTGCATTGATGCCTTCATCATTTGCATGCTGTGTTAGCCACGCACTCAGAGTCATTTTAAATTGTTGATATAAAATGCACACTTCCATCAACTAAACAAGTGTTCCAAGTTTCAAACCTGCCATGAACTTGGTGTTGTGAAACAACATACCTTAAGAGGCTCAGGGCTGCCCTCTGCTACTGTAACCTCAGGATGTCCTGCTCTCTCACACTGTCCTTTAAGACTTAAAACATTTAGTGAAGCCAATAAACGAAAGAAACAAAATTCAACAGTCGCCGATGCTCACCAGCAAGAGCACATTGCGAGTCGCATACACTGTGCTGACATTGCCAAATATGGTTGTCAGCCCAATGATTTCCACACTTGGTTCTCTGAATGCCATTAGGATCGTCATGCTATCATCTAGAAACCGGATTGCAACGCAAAGGCAGTGACAATAGTTATTAGCTTCTTAGTTCTTACAAGACAGTTTTTACTTCAGTAGGAGATATCATATAGTAGTAATGGTACCGGATGACAATTTACATTCTACATACTGATACTAAACTTTTAACATTGACAGCCAATGTAGCATTTGCAAATAATGTAAACCAGTGTCTTAATCCTGTTGATCATATAATTGAAAGCTTACCCGCAAGCCTGTAGTAAGTCAATATGGTTTGGATGTCAGGAATTTCGCAAGAAGTGTATGTATATACATATACATATTTTCAATCTTGAAAAATTTCAGCCTATTTAGCTGGAACGTTAGACTGAAGATACAACTCTTACATCATCAGTTACAGCACTGTAAAGTGTAAATTACTGGTTACTACTGAGTTGTTTAGTCCACTGCTAATTACTCCACTTAACCTCAGAAAGATTAACCAAGATCGCATCTTTCCAACTTGACTCCACTTTAGGAAGATGACGAACCGTGGCGGTCATCGTCTGTGTAGTACTACTAACTAAATTTGCCTTTTCTAGTACGGCGGAAATGCAAAGCAGATTAAAGAACCGGAATTTCCAACTGACTAATTCCTCCATTAACTGTTCCTAGGAGTTCGCATGAATTAAAAGCGGAGAGAAAACAAAAACAGGGAATCGAAGCGGAAGAAACAATGGAGGAATCAAGAAACGCACCAATGTTGGGATTCGTATCAAAGATAACCCTGTCGCGGTGGATCTGCCCATTCTGCCCCATCCCGGATCCAATCCCCCACACCAAGCACAATTTGCAGCAAGACGAATCCAATCCTATCTTGGAGTTAGAGCAGAGGAAGAGCCAAGTGGATGGGCATGGAAGAGGCGCCGTGCTGACCCCGAATTCGACCTCAATGGGCAAGGCTTGGGCGGAGAAAGTGAGGAAGGATGGGATATCGACGCGACGACACAGAGCGGGAGCAGAAAGCGGAGAAGATGAGTGCGAGGGAAACGGTGTGATGTAGAAGGGCGTTGGTGGGAGATAGCGCCAAACGGCGAGATGGAAAGCAGCCGCGGGAGTAGCGGCGCGGAGGTGGGCAAAGTTGCGGCGGCGCTCTGAAGCGAAGAGGACAAGGAGAAAAAGGAAGCTTGTGAGGACGAAACGGATGGGAGGACTTGTTTGTAAAGGCAGGAGATTAAATGATTCTTCAAGCACTCTAATGATATTTCGCTTCGGGAGATCTGACGGTTTGTACAAATTCATGTAAAGATCAGACAGTTGGAAGTATGGCCACGTCTATAAAAATGACGTGGCTCGCTATTTTGCAGGAAACCCCAGCAGCTTTCTTATATATATATATAGTAGATTGCCCAAAATTTGACTATGTTTGAATATTTGCACATAAAACCATGAAATTCAACTATACCTTTCGAATTGTACGAGATTTTGCATCCCATCTAGGACCTGGCAGGCTGGGCCGCTTGCAGTCGCCTGCTTGAGCCGGTAAGCGAGCCAAGGAGTAGCATGGCGTCCTTGTCACCGGGCCCTTGGCCAAGGAAAATTCTTTCGTTTCTTGAAAATATACGTCGCCCGACGAAAGGACTAAAATATTGGTGTTTCGGTTAAAATTTTCTTCAAACAACAAAAACAGCCATTTGATCTTTAGACGAATTTTAAACTTTAAATAACACATAAATTAAATTCTGACACAGAGTGAACTAGAAGAGTTCATCTCACCCTTATCTTCTTGCGTTCGAGATTTGGATTTTTGCTCATCTGAATTTTTACTAGCTGACTAGCTGCATTGAACCAAATAATGTAGTAGAGTTGTATATTGATGCTTCTAGCAGATTAGATGGTTTTCCAAAATATATAAGTCTTGATGGGTTGAGTTAGTTTCGGGTGTATTAGAGAGAGACCAAGTCGCTGCTATCTTCAAATTGGGTTGCACCGTTCAGGTAAGTAGCAAGGTTCTCAATCAATGAATCGAACTAAGAAAAAGAAAACCAAACGAATAATAGTACACCTAGAGAAGATTGGGTTCTAAGTTCTCATCCATTATGCAAATGCTGCCATTTCGAGATCAATACAGAGCACATATACACCACTGACCACTTGCTGAACCCCAAGAACTTGAAAGCCATATTTGATCAAGAAAAAACTAGGAAACAAGTAGTACCAATAAGCAAGGCGTAGGGGATTTGAGGACAAACCAATTCTCGACACCTCATCCACTCCAAAATTCTCGATCTTGTTGCATCTAAGCCAGACACTCGTATATTCTAGAACCTCTAGGATTCTCTATATAGTTGCACCTAAGCAAGGCACTAGTACACTATAAGCCTCAATGAAGATATTTCTTAGAATTGTGTACTCTAAAACCATCTACCAAGATATTTAAGATATTAAAATGGACATGAATACATATAAAACACTGTAATACTTCTAAGGGGCACAAATTATATGTGAAATAATGTGATTTTATCTTTTCTAACTTTGCTTATATATAGGGGAATTTCAATTAACTAAAGGTTTTCTTTATTGTCCCAAACTAAATTTAACATAATTTTCTTATTTGCAACTATATGCATCAGAATTTTAAAGGCAGTTACAATGAAAAAGGGCACACTGTGCAAGCACTACTACAGAACATGTCAATACTGACGGGCCAAAAACCCACATCAGTGATGGGTTTTTGGCCCGTCAGCAACTAAAGGTCAGTAATGATTCGTATTATCAGTGACGAGTAATTTACCCGTCACTGATAATATACCCGTTACTGATAAAGCTCATCACAGACGGATAACAAAAGGAACCGTCAGTGATAGTAGTCTCATCACTGACGGGTACACTTTCGACCTGTCCGTGATGAGTATTCATCAGAGGTGACGAAAACATCATCACGAACGGGTAGAATATAGACCCGTCAATGATAGTGGTACCATCACTGACGGGTACTATTTTCACCCGTCCTTGATGATATTTCATCAGAGGTGACCAAAACATCATCGCGGACGGGTGGAATATAGATCCGTCAGTGATAACTATACCATAACTGACAAGTACTATTTTCACCCGTCTTTGATTATATTTCATCAGAGGTGATAACTGTACCATCACTAATGGGTGGAATATAGACCCGTCAGTGATAACTGTGCCATCACTGACGAGTGCTTTTCACCCGTCCTTGATGACATTTCATCACAGGTGACCAAAACATCATCACAGACGGGTAGAATATTGACCCGTTAGTGATAGTACTACCATCACTGGTGGGTACTATTTTCACCCGTTCTTGATGATATTTCGTCAACTGTGATGGAGATCATCACGGACGGGTGGAAAAGGCACCTGTCAGCGATGGCAAGTACCAACCAGGCAGGGTTTTCCTACTTCCTGACTAGTCTCAGGTCATTTTGCTAGCCATGCCCTCTGAAAAATAAAATATACCCTAGCTGCACAGCCTCTGTACAGCCCCAGCATGCACAGGACATATATCACAAGCATATATGCAGTGTAGAACAGGAATCAAAGAATTATTTCAATTTGACTACTCAGTTTTGACAAGTCCGTTCAAATATACAACACACTCTACATCACACAATTGGCTAAACAATTTGTCACATCTCAAATATGTTTGACATCTCAAATCTGACAAGTCTAAACTTTAGAAAAAAACAATACAGAATCAGTTCGAGTAAATTTATGTAGATGGGGGTACGCCGGAGTAGAATTCACCGGCGGGGTTTACTACAAAATTGTTGAAGAAATATGCAAAGCGCACCAATATGTGTGTAACGTCTTGGCTTGCATCAAATTGCTCTTGCTTGTTAATATGAAATTCCTGTGAAAAAATGAGAACATTAATTTCATATGGAAACAAAGTAACTATTAAATAGACTGTCGATATAGATATTAGATCCATCAATACCTTATGTACTCCACATTCAGTCCACGCTAGGGCAATCACCTCCATGTGCGCGCAAACGTGGAACCCACATGTGTTCATTACTTCTCGTTGTTGTTTGCACAGGAAATTAAATTTATGGGTGAACTTTTTTGCTCCTCTTACCTTGTAATTAACCCCTCCCGACGCCTTATAGATCATGAAGGCATCATCGATACACTTTCGTATCATCGAGAAGTCAAGTTTCGTTTTCATTATGGAATCAAAGTAAAAGACCTTGTTCCATGCTCCAACAATAACCACAAGTACCCAGTGGTCGCTGCATACACGACATCATGGTCAAAAGTGAGACGTAAACACCTAGCTAAGTGCATAAATTGAAGATTTAGACAGTACTGAAGAACTTACGGTGGGTTGTAGGCAAATATTATGTAATCCTTGGTCATTTGGGTGAGCCATTCTTTCACAAGGAACTGCATGACCATCTCTGCATTCTCGTTGAGCACCCTCCAGTTCAATAGGTATGGTTCGATTAATCCAACGTTTGCATTCAAGCACCTGATCTCTTGGACCATGTGGAGCGTCCATACCCTCATGATGTTAGTGACAAGTCTGTCAAAGGTATAGAGACTGAACATGTCTTCATAGTTGACGTCAAACGTACCAGTCCCAACTTTATCGAAGAAATTGTACCTAGGTGGCACTCTAACCGTAAAGTACTGCTCAGCACCAGGCTTCATGGATTCTTGCATGTAGTGATTATGCAGAAGTCTGATTTGCTGGGCCATATTATTCAGTTGAAGCTTCGGGAGGAGTGGCTCACCACATTTGTATTTCCGGGCTAGAGAGGCAGGAGGATAGTACTGTTTTGATGAATACGATAAAGCCTTACTGGCGCTATCAGCCTTCTGTTTCTTGCCGCCTTGGCCTCGTCGTCCTCGGGTTTTCCTCAGAGGCTTGACTGGACTCGGATCGCTACACCATGATATGAGTGGTTGGGTTTCTTTAGGCGTAACATCCTCCAGTGCAACTGATTAGGTTTCGTTGGGCATAACACTTTTTGGTGCAGATGGTTGGGTACCCTTAGGTGCAATACCCTCCAATGCAGCCTTCAAGACCTCCTTCGATAGTGACTCCTTGTGCCGGGTCACGGGTTCCTCCGTCACTGCCATCTGGGGCTCATTGTGCTCCGTGATGGCCACCGCCTCGTCCATCATCACCGTCGGGGCCTCCTCCACTGGGCAGGGGTCCTGTTTATTCTTGGAGCGCCATTCCCTTTTTTGTGGTTCGACGGGCTCATCCATCAATGCCGCTAGGGCCTCCTTCTCCGTGCAAGTGTTCATGGTATCCCCCTCGCCCATTGAGAATGACGTCGGCTTAACGGTTCCGCTCAAGTCCAATGGCGAATGGCACGACGGAATGCAGTTGGCCGAAGATAGATGACGAGAGGTCGGAGTGTTTGCGTCCAGAATTATCCCCGTCTTCGGTCACATGATGAAATAATTGACGCACTGACCTATTGTTATCACATCATCTTCGGGGGGCACGGGGACTCGTACGGCACTGTACGCGGGCACTACGGAGTCCACCTATACCTTCGCCATCGTAGACGGTATTTCAACGTTGTGCAAGCGTTGCCCCAAAGTTGGTTGATACGCTAGCCCTTGTGTCACCGTCAAGGGCACACCGCCGGGTAGCATCATCACCAGGTCACACTTTGCTGGCACTTGTAGGACAATTATGGTTCAGAATACATGTCCACAAAACTCGTTGTGAAGCATTCATGCAACTAAACAAACTTATAGTGATGTCGTCAATAGGAAGCGCGTCAGCTCTCCCTTCGGAAGTAGCATTTGCGGAGGCGCAGCTACTCCATCCATACGCGGCGCTAGGCTCGATGTGGTTAGGAGGCAAGGGTGGCAGCTGCCACCCGAACAGGGAGGCCACCTCCCTGCGTGCCTCCTCTCTCGCCTTCCGAAGCATGTCGTCGGCCATGTTGTCTTGTACCTTCCTCATTATCTCTTCAATAAGAGTTTCCTTCCTACTTCTCTTCCTTTGCCTGGCCTCCTCTTGGGTTTGGGGGTAAGCTACGCTCCATGTAGCGGCAACCCCAAGGCCTCGCACGCGCCCAGATTTTTCAGGGTTTCCTAGAGCTTTCGCGAGAGGGTCTGGCCACCTCTCGCTCCTGATGGACTCTGAGGAAGATTCCTGTTGACTCAACTCCCTCTGCAATAAAAGCAGTACGAGATATAGTATTGCACAATTTGCCATATACTGTTTATACTTATGAAATCGACATGGTGGGTTAAGTTCGTACCAGATGATTGGACACATCCTCAACTTCGGGGGTCGAGAAGGAAATAGCCCCCGTAGTCAGGTCGGTCTTCGTGCGGCCCCTGATCCATGCCTGCCCGCGACCCTCGATGTCGTCGAAAGGAACTGGTTTTCCAGCCTCTCGTAGTGCGGCGTCCTCTATCCCCTAGTCCGCCATCTTCCTAACGTAGCCACGACTGCCCAGGAGGTGGGGGTGTTTATTCTTCGAGTGGAGTTCTTTGCTCTTTAAACTCTTTGCCTTGAAGTCTTCTGTAGACTTCATTCGAACGAAATCTTCCCAAACCTCCTCTGTTATTTGGTGATTTCTCTGTAACGGCGAGCAGTTTTTCTGAACATATTCTTTGTTCAGCATGCTCCTGAAGTTCCGGTGAGACTTAGCCATTGTCACCTTCGCCGCCCATTCTACTTTCTCCTTGTCGCCTTCGGGGATCTCGAACTTGCTCCATAGCTCCTGCATGATTCATCCAATCTGGGCCTCGGGCACTTCAGTCCAATCTTGTGTTGTGATCTTTATATGTTGACGTGCCAGATAACCACATGCGCTGTTGAACTTAGATGCCGTCTTCTGGGGTTGGGAAGGGTACCCTGTTATCTGGTCTACCTCCGTGATGACCTGCCTTTGCGTAGGCATCTTATTACCGGTTCTCAGTTTCCTAACTCTTGTCATTGCCGCCGGGGGCTCCGACGAACCAGTAGTTTTTTCGCCCGTCATCGATCTTTTTTGCAAGAAAACAACTAACTAATTACTTTGAACTTTTATATATTATTCATATATATTCAATTGCTTCATTGGTTCAAAGAAAAAACTCACCATGAAATGCAAATATCTTTCCACTTTGCTCTGTTTCTTTACCACAAAGGTTTCATTCTGACCTAGCACTAACTTTGTGTCATTTCATGCCCAGGCTACACTCTTACATCATCCATTGCATCACCAGATCCCGCAAATACCCAAATATTCCTCAGGTATGAACAAATATACAAACAGAGCCAGAATGCTAGCTAAATTTCATGAGCAAGATGCGAAGCTACATATGCTATTGCTAGTGAAAAATGATTGCTATACCATACAGGCATCGACCTGAAGCATGTCGACAAGTTCTGAACAAACGAAATTGATTGCTACGATGAAGCATTACGATGCAAAGAAGTAAATAATTCAGAAAAAAGAACCACGATTAGTAGCAATATCCACATGATCTCCTCAAAAGTCCACACAATGCTAAATCGTTGCACCAGAGTACACTTACAGAAAGGAAAACTACAAATTTGAGATAGAGGGCAGTGGCAAGTAAAGCATGAGTAAAGCATGTTCTGAATTCCTCCCAAGAACTCATGCCCTAGCAAACGAACACGAGCAAACTCAAAATATAGGGGTACCTGTGGGGAAGAGAACCCGTGGCGACGGTTGTTCGGAGGAGGGAAGCATTCACGGCGCCGTCGACGGGGAGAGGAGCGTCCACGGCGGTGGCAGTTGTTGGGAGGAGGGGAGCGTCCACGATGGTGATTGTTGGAGGGAGGGGAGCGGCAGCGGCGGCTGTTGGAGGGAGGGAAGCGTCGACGGCGGGGGCGGTCGGGGAAGCATCCATTGCGGTGGCAGCGGGGGTGCTAGGTGAGGTTCACGGTGGGCGGCGGCCGCAACGATGCACCACTGGCGAGGAGGCACCGCTGCTGGTCAGAACAGAAGAGCAAACTCTAGGGTTCGGCGCGCGGTGAAAAATTTCAAGTCCCGTGGGCACAGGTATATAAATAGAAGAAGTCATCACTGACGGGCGCAGATGCGACCCGTCCGTGATGAAACAGTTGTCACGGACGGGTCTCGTCTGCGCCCGTCAGTGATGATCACTACTGCAGAACAGGTCACTACTGACGGTCGCCAAACCCCCTCTACTGACGGACAGGGGGCCCGTCACCCTGGAAATGTCAGTGGAGGGGGTCACGCCACTGACGGGCATAGGGTCCGTCAGTACTGTTTATTTCTACTGACGGACGCACGGGGACCGTCAGAGGAGATATGTATTCCTGCTAGCCGACAGGCACCTGATTGTATCAGTACTGACGGTCGCGTAATAAAAGCCCGTCAGTAGAGGTATACCTTCACTGACGGGCTGTCCGTAAGTGCCCGTCAGTAGAGATATGTCGACGGGCACCTAACTGTATCAGTACTGACGGGCGCGTAATAAAAGCCCGTCAGTAGAGGTATACCTTCACTGACGGGCTGTCAGTAATTGCCCGTCAGTAGCGGTATGTATTCCTGCTAACCGAAATTGATTTGTGTTAGCTCATAATCACACTTAGATTATTCATAATAATAGACTATAGTATTACATTATTCCTAATCACAGACTATACGAAGTATTCATTCACAGAGTCAAATGTCTTAATCGCATAACATTTATAATCACATATATAGTATGTACACTCGAACGACGATCACAAGTATGAAACAATTGTTTATTGAATTACAGAAACAACGATTCTATTGATTCCCGCTTAAGTTTGGCTTCGGAAATTGGGGGCCGGCGTAGAATTCACCCATCGGATTGATGACTTCAAGGTTGATGAGTCTGGCGAAGACTTTTTGGATCCGAGCAAAGTCCTGTCGCCAGTCGTACATATGACTTCCCAGCTCGCTCCAAGCCTTCAGTTCTTTCATATCTTTCCAATGCTTGTTCTTGTACCGGACAAATAGGTCCATATGGGCACAGGTGTAGTACCCACATGTCACGGAACCTTCCGGCTGAACTCTGCAAGGGAACTTGTAATGGTGTACCAATTTTTTCGCTTTCACAGGTATTTTTTGATGGCCCGAGAACTTGGCTCTGAAAAAGGCTGCATCCAGAATCTTAGTTATATTTGTGAAGTCCGCTGTCTTGTTCGGCGAGGAGTCAAAGTAAAAAGCCTTGGCCCAGCTTGGAACGATCGCAATTAGGACCCAGTGGTCGCTGCGTAAATGTGAACAACTGAACGTAAGCAGGCGAAGATACGTACGTAAAAAACAAAAATAAACTCCACGGTGCTAAGTTTAGTACTTACGGAGGGTTATAGGGGGCTAGTATGCAGTCCTTGTCCTTATGAACCACGAATGCATTCGACAGGTATTCTTGAAGAAATCCTTGACCCTCTGGGGTCCCGGCATAGCCTTCGTTCATGCATATCGGATCGACTATGCCAATATGGGAGTCCCGAAGACGTCTGCACTCTTGGGCTTGGTACAGAGCCCATAGCCTGATCATGGTGGTGTCGAGCCTATAGAGGTTGTACATGTTGAATAGGTCTTCAAAGTTGATGTCGAAGGTGTCTTGGTCATGTTGCATGAAAAAATTGTATTCCTTTGGCACCTTCACCTTCCAATATTGGCAGAATGTACCAGGATCTCTGGACATCTTCAGGTAATCTTCATGCAGCGTCTTCATGTCCTCCGACAGATTGTCCAGCTCATCCTGTGGGAGCAAGTCCTGACCTGGTTCGTAATGATATCGCCAGAGGCCCTTGCTCCGTGTAGATAATTCTACTGACGATGTTGAGAAGGATAAGGTTTTCTGCCTCTGCTCCTTTCTTTCCTTCTCGCCGGTGCCGGCCCGTCTCTTTTTGCTTTTCTTCCTCTGGTGTACCGGCTCCGGGCTCATGCCTGCCGCCAACGCTGCTTCCAGCGTCCCAGCTAGCGTGGCGGGAGAGAAAATCTTCCCCCTCGGTTGATCCAGGGGGTCGCCTTGAACCTCGGAGGGCGGGGACCGCAAAATCGGTGACATGTGCTGGTCCCCGACAAGATGGTCCTCCAGGTCTTTAAAGGAGGGGGGTGATTGGCTGAGCCCCAACGGAGATCGTCCGATTGATGGAGAGGGGTTGTTGGACGAGGGGCCCGTCCGAGGAGAGGCCGCCGCGGTTATAGTGATCTGGCTCTTCGGCCACTGGATGAAGCAGTTTCTGCACTGCCCTAGCTTCGTCAGCTCCTCTTCGGGGGGGACAGGGACTAACACCTCGCTGTAGTCATTGAGGACGAGGTCGACCTGGACCTTCGCGTGGTGCTCCCGCATAGGAACACAGTGCAGGACTGCCCCCTCCGCCGTTGGGAAAACCTGGCCGTGCGCCACCGGAACCTTCATGCCAGGAATCTGCACCGTGAGTGTGCATCTGGTGGCTTCCTGCGAAACAGAGGATAGACGTGCCGTCCGCACTGGAGTCAGGAAAATGAGAACAGCTCGTACTATAACGACACGTTTAGCGGACGAGACTTACGGTGATGCCGTCGACGGGATTCACCGAGTAGGGGCCGCCGTCCGAGGTGGATGCGCAGCTGCTCCATCCTAGAGGCTGGTTAGCGGGAGGCACGCTCTGCTGGCCTTGCGCTGCGGCCACCTGCATACGTAGCCACGTCTGCTCGGCAATCTCGCGCATTTGCTCCCGCAGATTGTCCATGAACTCCTGGCTGTCTCTCCGGGGGCGGCGGCTCCCCTCGGGGTTTCGGGGAAATACCTTATCCCATTTAACGCCATCCCCGACGCCTACTACACGGCCCCGATGCTCCGGTTTCTGTCGGGCCTTCGCCAGATCGTCGTTCCATCTTGGGAAGCTCGTGACGGAGTCCTGCGAGCTTCCAGGCTGCTGGCTCAGTTCGGCCTGCAAGTTAAATTACGTGATGAGAAGACAGCGTATTTGGATGCAACGTAAGGAAGTACGAAAAGAGACTTGGTTGAGTCGTTACCAGCCGGTCGGCCACCACCTGCAGTTCCTCGGACTCGTAAATTGGTGACCCCGTCACAGGGTCAGACCTTGTGTGCGCCCTCATGTACTCCCTAGCGCGCGGCTCCCTGAGATGCGCGAAAGGAGGTGCTTTCCCTGCCGCGGCTAATTTCTCGTCCTCTTTGGCCCACTTCGGTCTCTTCCCCAGATATCCACGGCTGCCGAGCTTGTGGTCTAAGGTGTTCTTCCTGCGAAGCTCTTTCCCCCACCGGCTCTTCTCCTGGAATTCTGGGCTCCTTATTTGAGCAACGAATTCGTCCCAGTCTTCCTTCTGTATCTTCGACCATCTTTTACTAATCTTCGTGTCCCAATCCTCGTCTACGACTTTCTGTGCGTCGTATCGCCACGTCTTCAGAGCCCTAGCCATGATTTTGAGGGCTTGCGCTTCGACTCTTTCCTTGTCGGCTGCAGGTATCTGGTACTTGTCCCACAGTTTCCTCAAGAGAGTATCTTTCGTGGACTGCGTCAACTGGCCGAACTCTTTGCAGGTAATCTTCACTTGTTCGCGCACTAAGCACCCGCAGGCGTTGCTAAAGGTCTTACCGTACCTGATATTCCTCGGATCTTTTCCGAAATCATCGTATTGGGCGTCGATTGCCCTCCACTGCGAAGCATCGGCAGGGTGTCTCATCACTCCATCATCAGTTTTCCGCCCCTCGGCGTGCCAACGTAGCAGCTTTGCCTCCTTCTTGTTAGCGAATAAACGATTCAAACGGGGAAGGACCGGAAGATACCATACAACCTTTGCTGGAGCCCCACTCTTCACTGGGTCCTCATCATCGGCTTGCTTTCTACCCCTCTTGAATCTGGACGTGTTGCACGTGGGACACTTGTACAGCTTCTCGTGCTCCTTGCGGTAAATAAAGCAGTCATTCGGACACGCGTGGAACCTCTGCACCTCTAACCCAAGAGGGCAGACAACCTTCTTGGCTTCTTCCGTGCTCGTAGGCAGCAAGTTGTTTTTCGGAAAAACTTTTGCAAGAAAAGCCAGTGTCTCATCGAAGCCTTCGTCCGGACAGTTGTGGGCTGCCTTGATCCTTAGAAGTTCCAGCGTGACCGACAGACGCGTGTGCTCTGGATCGCAACCGGTATACAACGGGATTTGTGAGTCTTCAACTAGTCTCGAGAACTTGGCAGCCTCTCTTTCATCCTCGGGATCTATCACCACCTGCTCCACCATGTGAACGTCCTGCACCATATCGGCCAAATTGTTTCCCGTTTCTCCTTCGGCGTCAGGTTCGATACTCCCCTCGTCTTCTTCGTCATCTCCGTGTTCGGCAGCTTGCTGTAACACCTGATCTTCCTCCTCCTCGCCGTGACATGTCCAACGTGTATAGCCTGACATAAAACCCTTAAGCGCCAGGTGTACCGTCACCCTCCCTCTCGTATCGAACATTACCAAATTTTTGCAATCGCGACATGGACAGCAAATCTTCGTGCCACCTTTTGCCCTCATATCTCGTTCGGCGACATCAAGAAACTCGTTCAAAGCCATAGCCCAACTCTCTGTCGCCCGGTTGTCGTACATCCAACTGCGATCCATCGATCAACACCTACGACACGAAACTAATCAGTTCGATAACCGAAAATCACATCAAATACATATCCGACATGAAAAGTACACTAGCGAGCATTATTACCGAAAGTTTACTAGGGAGATGTATGGAGAGGGAGGGAGAGAGTGAGAGGTGGAGTGAGAGATGAGGAGGAGGGAGAGAGTGAGAGGTGGAGTGAGAGATGAGGAGGAGGGAGAGAGTGACAAAGAGAGGAGGAGTGAGAGGTGAGGAGGTGGGAGAAAGTGAGAGGAGGGAGAGAGTGAGAATGAGAGGAGGAGTGAGAGGTGAGGAGGTGGGAGAAAGTGAGAGGAGGAGTGAGAGGTGAGGAGGGAGAGAGTGAGAGGAGGAGGAAAAGAGGTCTAGATCTAGATCTAGATCTAGATCTAGACTCTCTAGCTTGGGGAGGAGGGTTTGGGGAGAGGGGACAAGTGTTGGTGGGTTGGGGGGGGAAGGGGGGGGCGGCGGCGACGGCGGCAGCAGCTGGGGCGACGGCGGCACTCGCTGCTGGCCAGTGGGCGCGCGAGCACTGGCCAGCAGCGAGGGCCTGCTTTGGCTATAAGGAGATAACACCACTGACGGGCCCTTAAAATGGGCCCGTCAGTGAATATACAGCCAACCATGCAGTAATTACCACTGACGGACGAAGATCTATACCGTCAGTGGAGTTAACATCTCTACTGACGGGCCGGTACAGAGGGACCGTCAGTAAAATTAGTCGTCATACGTTCACACTTACACTGACGGGCCGAGTTTTAGCCCGTCAGTGGAGATGCGATCTCCTCTGACGGTCCTTTCAATTGAGATCGTCAGTGGAGTTAACGCGTCATCTATGCCACCTCGCGTTCATCTCTACTGACGGATGTATTTCGTGCCCGTCAGTGGTGCTCTGCGTGTCCATCTTTGCTGCCCTCTCCGCTGACGGTCTCTTTCGTGTCCGTCGGCGGTGTTCCCCTCCAGCGACGGACCTCTTTGTGCCCGTCAGTGGAGGGGGTTCAGGAGAGGGTCAATCTGCAGTAGTGGATTTGGCTTCCGCTGGCTGGGCAAGTCATCACGGACGGGCAATCCTTCTGGCCCGTCCGTGATAACAATTTCATCACGGACGGTCTAATGTTTTCGCCCGTCCGTGATAACAATTTCATCACACTGAATCTGCATACTGAAATGCAGATTCAGTAAGGCCAGTTTCAACTTAGTGAACTTACTGAATCTGCATTTTAGTGTGGAGATTCAGTATGTCCAGACTAATATAGCAATGTAAATACAACAAAGTAGAGTACTTGATGATTTAATTGAAGTAAATGTCCAACAATAAAAATTTTTGACCATATGAAACAAAATACAACTAGGTATTGACAATATGCACATAAAAGTAACCAATTTGACAATTTTAGTCGTCGTCGTCATTGTCGACTAGGTTTTTTCTATTATATGTTAGTCCTTCATTATGATCTCGACGTACGTACGTTGGCACATCATCACTTGGTTCTTCTTCATCACTTGATTCTTCGTCTTCACAGTCGGGTTCTGGATCGTCAAATTGGTTGTAGTCTTCTTCATCAACTACACCGTCAACTCCAACGATACTCCTTTTTCCATTCCTCACAACGTGGCGTTTCTTATTTGATGGGTTGACTATGTAGAAGAGTTGGGCAACCTGTTTAGGAAAGATAAAAGGCTCTTCTATTGACCCAAAACTCTCTAGATCCACGGTAGTGAAGATCTGATCTTCCACGTGCACATCTTTGAGATTCACCCATCGGCATCGAAACAAGGGGATCTTGGTGACTATGTAGTCAAGTTCCCAAATCTCTTTAATTATGCCGTAGTAGTTGCAGTTAATCCCTTGGGGACTACGGGCTTCTACCCGGACCCCACTATTCTGGTATGTGATTTTTCGGTCTTGGGCGTCTGTGTAAAATGTATATCCGTTGATCTCGTACCCTTGCCATGTCATGACGTTCGCGATAGGTCCTCTTGCCAACCATCCGGCTACATCTTCTTCTTCAGTTGAATGTTTTTTTTTGTAAAAATAGTTCTTCAACCACTGGTTGAACCCGATGTTGTGTGTTTTCGTGATCCAAAATTCAGACTTTTTTGGATTCTATTGGCGTAACACTTGCTTGTGAATTTCGATATACGAATCCACCACTGACATGTGTTGTAAGACCGTGAAATGAGCTCTGTCGAACTCTGTTGTATCTGAAGGCTGGTATTCTTTCCTTCCGATTGTCCCGACGCCAGCGAGCCTACCCTCGTGCCGAGAACGGGGCACACCTATGGGACGGTGTTCAGCCATATAATCCGTGCAAAACTCGACGACCTCTTCGGCAGCATAGTCTTCGATGATGCTCCCTTCCGGCCGGTATCTGTTGCGAACATAGCGCTTCAGATTACCCATGTATCTCTCGAACGGGTACATGCTATGTAGGAACACGGGTCCCAATATCTGTATCCCATGCAAAACATGGATCATCAGATGGATCATGATATTGGAAAATGACGGAGGGAAGTAAATCTCTAGTTGGCATATTATAACAGTTATCTCGTACTGTAGTTTAGATAGTCGCTGTGGATTGATTGACTTCTGAGAGATCGTTTTGAGAAAGCTACATAGGTTTGTGATTGTCTCGCGGACTCCAGACTCCAAGATACCTCTTATTACAACAGGTAAGATCTGTGTCATCATCACATGACAGTCATGAGACTTCATGCCTATTTGTGATACAGGGCTTAATACCCGGGTATCATTAAGGAGGACGAATCCGGCCCTCTGGGCCCAGGGCTTGGCCGGGCCCACTGATCGGGTCCGACTTCGACACGTGGCGCCCTCATCAACGTGGAGTATAATACATGGACTAAAATACCCTCTTCCGCGTGCAAATACCCGGTAAATCCTGTTGTAACTAATTAGTAAACCAAATCTGTTTAAACACGATTCGGACTCCTTGTACCCTAAATCCCGTTCGTCTATATAAGCCTGGTAGTGGACCTCCGATTGGTACGACCTTTAATCTCCTTAGTTATAGAACAATCTCCATTGTTTCATCAAAGCTCAATCCAACACCTCGAGAATCGGTTCTCCAGGGTTGCGGCAGAGACTCGGGATTCAAGCATACTAGCGCACCAACACTTGAGGACTAGGGTATTACCCATCTCCGTGCGGGCCTGAACTCCTGTCTAAATACCTGATCTCCCGTATGCCACCCCTCCTGATTTGTTTGTGCTCACGTTAGGCCGCCCCGTATTCAGAATTGCCGGAAATAAATACCCGACAGTTGCGGCGCCAGGTAGGGGAGGTTCGCACTAGATCCATTCTACACGAAATGCGGGATGGTTTCACCAGCAACAACGACGTTTTCCGCCGCCGGAAGTGTCCATGAAGATCCATTTTCATGGATGCTGCTCACCGGACCCTGGAACAACTTTTCCAATTCGGGAAAATTGAGCTTCATCGCCGACAAGGTCCGGGAAACTTCACCTCTGCTAACTCGGACAGCGCGTCGACAGCAGAGGCTTCCATCAGCTTACTCGCTGGACTCAACAAAAAGTCATCAACACAAAACTCAAACACACCCTGAATCTCTGCACCTCGGCCCCTCTTCCCCAGGGATGAAAGGGTTTACTCCGAAACCAGGAGGGCTGCTTTCCATCAAGAACAAAAAAAAAAAGTACGGGTTTTGCACCCGTCGAACAGAGGTCCCGACTGTGGGTTGCCATCGACTCCATCTCTCCTTCCCGTCCTCGAGTATAACACGGACGAGTACGAGAGCTCTGGCAGTCATCAAAAACCCGTCCGCGGGAGGTCTTCATGGCCACCCCGGAGTGCGCCGGACAATAGTGATTTGCCGACTGTCCCCATCGTGGTAACAAACGCCGACTAGCTTGAAACCACTCAACTTCAATCTCTTGCCAAGGGAAGGAGGAGTTCAACGAGCAACGAACCGTCTTTCGAGCTCGCGCAGCGTGACGAACAACGCGCCGATGTGAACATGAGGGGGCTTCGAGGACCGTCCGAAGTCCAATACCGAGTTCCGCAAGGCGCGAAAGGGATGGAGTCCCAATATTCCCTACTTTCTTTTCCGAGTCACGACATCATCGCGGCCGACGATGGCGGCATAAGTGGGGGGGGCGGCGCCATTGAAATCGCCTACCCCGAGGGCACGCCCGGACATGACGCACTTCGTGACTCCGCCAGTCCTGCTAGAGAAACCCGCCCTTCAACAGGCCAAATGGCCTCAGGGGATCGCGCGGGCTCTTCAAGAGCTAGGATTCGGTACTCTATAACAATAAAAAAAAAGAAAACCCTGTCGAGAAGCCGCCCACCATGAGTCATCAGCCGGCACGTAGCATTTCACGAGCGACTCGGGCCCATCTGAATGCCCGGGGCACCATAGCCGCACGAAGCCCGCGAAGCCCGTCAGGACCGCAGGACAAAAACGTCGTCGAGAGTCGCGCCGGTCCGTATCCGCTCGGACTGGATCAAATGCACGGGGAGAACCCCGCAGACTTCGGAGGTTATTCGCCTTATCGAGGTCCCGGGAGGGATGAGACCGTTTGCCAACCGCGCTTGCGGCGACAGCCTCCTCAGTTATGTGGGTATTCGTGCCCGAAAGCATTCTGCACCCGCACCGTATGGCGTCAGTCTTCCACCGTCGCGATTCCGAGTCACGCGGCATCGTACAAATACGCGGGTGAAACCTCGGCCAGACATTTGGCTGGCTGACTATCACACGTGTGCAGAACCAATGGTGGCAACGACTTGTCTCGATCCATTTCTGCGCTCGTTTTCTAGCCGACTCAAGCACGGCTAGCTTACCAGCTTAACCTCCGGGTTGTATCCAGTCCTGGAGCTACCTCCAAGACCCTCTTTGTGAAACAACTTTCCAAATGGCCTTACAACAGGCCCGGAACGGCTGGTATCTCCATAGGTTTGGTACCCAATAGGTGGATGAGACTCTCCAGGAGTACATCATGTTTCTCCAAGAAGAAGAATTCT